>JAKSZT010054474.1:108713-433716 GCA_026826555.1 Tolypeutes matacus | reverse complement strand
ATAGATAGATAGATAGATAGATAGATAGATAGATAGATAGATAGATACACACACACTAGTCTGTTTCTGTTGCTTGCAACTAAAGAGTCCTACTAATACACTGGACCAAAAGACTAAATTTTTAACCATTTTTCATATAGTTTGCCTACCAGAAAGCTTATACCAACTTTCAACAGTATATGAGACTTCTCATTTCCCTCTCTTAAAATTAAAAAAATTTTCCAATTTGATAGGCAAAAAGACACATCTTTTTGTTTTGATTTATATTGAAAACTTTTTTTCTCTCTCATTTTTTATACGTGCATTTCTCTCTCTATGCTAGAATATGTACTTTTTTTTCTGAATGCTTCCTGCATTTTCTCACAATTTTCTTACCAATCTTCAAAATTGAGTTAACCTCCACGATCTGATCTAATTCAATAACTTGCAGTTTCTTCATTCACTTCTTCTTTTTATATCTTCCTTTTGGATTCATTTTTGTGGTGATAAAACATGTTCTATAGTCTTTCTTTAGCTAGGGCTTTTGAGGATAAATTTTCTGAGTCCTAGCATGATTGAAAATGTTTTACTTTCCTTTCACACTTTAATAATTGTTCACCTGGGAGTAGAAAATTCTAAGTTTGAGATTATTTTTTATTAGAACTATACAGGTGCTGATACATTCCAAATTTGCCAAAAAGAATTCTGAAGTCATTGTGATTGATTCTTAGTTCTTTATAGTCATCTATTTTTTTCTTCTTTAAGCTTATAGTACTCTTCACTTTATCCTAGGTCTTCTGGAATTTTATCACATAGGTCTAGATGTGAGATTTTGCTTTGTTTCATTTCACATTGCTCAGCACCTAGTTAACAAGTTTTTCCCAATTCTTTCAGTATTTATTGTTTTTATTTTGAATATTCTATTTGTGTTAAAATGCCTTTAGACAGATATCGGAACTTCCAGATCCATTCTCCTTTTTTTCTAACTTCTATTTTCCTATATTTAATATCTGTCCATCTTGTCTAGGTTTGGAGGATTTCTTTATTTGACCTTATATTTACTAATTTTTTCTTCATCTGAGTCCATTCTGATATACATTCTGTTTAATTTTATTTTAATATTTTATACTTTCAGGGTTTCTGGCTGGTTTTTGTGTGTGTGTGAACTAAATTTCCTCTTCATCATGGTAAGGTTAATAATTTTATTTATTCCAAAGTCTGGTTTTTTTGTTCCCTATTCATACTATTCCATAGGTGTCAGTTCTATTCTTTGGCATTCTTGTCTCCTTTCCTTAAGGTTGTGTTGCTCACACAAGTGTAGATTTTTCTTTTGTGCTCATTTTACTGGGCATACTGATGAGGGGCAGGATGCTATGGGAAAAAATGAATTAGGAGCTAGTTTTCTGGTCACAGAGTTTTCCATTTCTTCCTGCCACGCAGGGCACAGCCCTGCCTATCTGGCCCACAGACACAACCTCACTGCTCCTGCCTGACCACAAAGACTTAACATTCCTTAACTTTAAATAGTCATGGGGGATGGGGCAGGGAGAGTGCTGTGTCTTTTGGGACAGCCCCACCAAGACTCTTATTTGATCCATGGTCCTTTTTTCTTTAACACATGTATCGCATGCAAACTTAGAAACCGGGAACACCTCCTCATCTTTATTTATTTATTTTTTATTTTAAGGAGTTTTCTTACCTATAGCTTTTGAACTGTTACTCCTTCCTTTAATCTGATTCTATCACCTGCCATCTTCCAGTGATTGATCATCATTTTTAGTCCACTGAGAGAACAGCTTTTCTATTTCTAGTTCCATTATGGGTTTTTAAAAATATATTGTTGGGCATTTTGCAAGGGAAGATTGTCTGGAGTGTGTACTCAGTCAACCATTTTAAGGTAATCCTGTAGCAACTTTCTAAACTTAATCTGAAGAAATTACAAATGAAATCATCTTTAGATATGACTATTTTAAAATATAAAGCGGTTCTCTTAAAAACAATAAATGGGGCGTGGATATAGCTTAGTGGTTGAGCACCTGCTTCCCATGTACAAGGTCCTGGGTTTAATCCCTGGTATCTCCTAAAAACAAAGCAAAAAATAAAACATTAGAACTTAAGGTTACCTAAAAAATTATAATAATAAATGGATAAAATTAAAAGAAACAATACAAAAGAAACATTTGGAATAAGCATAACAAAAAGAGCACATACAAATCTATAGAAATGTTAAAAATCCAATAAATACATAGAAAAAGTTTATTAATTAGGAATTCAAATGATAAAAATAAATGTAAATAAATATGACAAAAAAACCAATAGTAAATAAAATATAAATTTTAAAACAGAACTGTTTCACCTTTCCAAGCTCACAAAAAATGAATTTTAATAAGAATGTTCAATATTAGGAAGTGTGTTGTAAGTTAGACATTCTTATATACTGTTAGGGAGTATTGGACTTGAACTATTTGGAAAGCAATTTGTCTCTATTCCAAATGCTATAAAATTTCATGCATTTGATCCAAATATGTGACTATATTTTAAAAACTTAAGTGAGAATGGTGTTTTATACATTATATTTAATGGAAGAAAATGCTAAATGTCTAGCGATAGAACAATGGTAAAGTACATCATTTGTCAGTCACAATCTAGTATGTTATATAGGCAAATATTGATATTTATGAAGACATTGTATGGGGAAATGCTTAAAATCAGTTAATTTTTTTAAAGTATAGTATAATTGAGTATACAGAGTTTGATTTCAACTTTTAAAAGTACACGTGCATAAAACAAAAACTAAAAGGAAATTTGTGAAAAGTTCTCTCTAGTTGATAAAGTTATTTTTAATTTTCAAAAATATTTTTCTGTATTTCCTAATGATTTACAATGAGGATGAAATACCCTGATGAATACTAAGAGAAGCTGTTTTTAAAATTAATCACTTGAATAGTATTTGACTTTATTTTTCACCATCCTTCCCTGCTTATTTCATATCTGGTAATTTTACCCCCTTTTTGCCATGTTACGATGTCCCACCTACTTCTGTCTTCCAAGAACCTATCTTTTGACTCTGAACTTCTCTCTCTCTCTTTTTCTCTTGCTTGCTTCCTGTCTCTCTCACTTTCTCTGCCTCTCCTTTCATTAGGGAAGTTGTAGATTTACAGAAAAAATCATGCAGAAAATATAGAATTCCCCCTTAATCCTCTCAATGATCAAAATGTGCCAGATTAGTATGTAATTGCTGAGTCTTCTCAATTAGTTGGAAACACCCTTATAAGAAAGGGCTTGGTTTTGATTGGTGTTAATGTCTAGTAACAGAATAGGCACAAGTGACAGACTGGAGGGGGAAATATTTTTTACCATCTCTCCAATCATACCAATATAGAATAAATGACAAACTACTTCACCTAATGCAGGGGAAGGAGAACCAAGCAGCTGTCATCACTTTGGCTCATTGGAGGCAACTAAGGAAGAAAAGTTTCAGGACCATGAGAAACAGCAAAAATGCTATGCTGGATAATTTGCCTAGTGAGCCTTTAAATTGCTTCTTTAATTCAATACTGTAGTATTTTGCTTAGAGAAATCTCTCTTGGAAACAGTAGTAACAGTTTCAAAGTAGAAATTCATAGCATGAAGCTAAAGCCAGTTTCCTTGCTTTCTTTCCAAAATCTTTATTCAAAATATAAAAAAGGGAAAATAGAAATACATACGGCAATTTAAGTGGTCTTAGTAATTCTCAGCAGCTGCATTGAATAAGGTATCAATTAAGTACTAAGGAGATACTAGACATTACTTATTCATCAAATCAATTATAAGTTAATCCTCAAATTAAATCTTCTTTATTTAATTTTGAAAACATTTAAGTGGTAAATCTGGGAGCAGAGAACTATTAATATGGCCCCCCAAAACCCTATTTCTTTGGCAGCTCATATAAAAAAAAGTAGTGATCTAGTATGCATTATGAATTATACTTAGGGTTAATTTCAATTTTGAAGCTACTTTGCATTTATTGTCAGCATGTATTATTTAGATCTATAAATTAAATTGCATGGCAATTCATACTCGTTTACTCCCACATTTAAAATGTATGTGCTGCACGGTGTTTGATCTTCAGACAGACCTCAGGAACTCATTCCAGAGGCAGCCCTCTTGCTGAATCAGTCCTTAACCATTGCTTCAGCATGGCTTTGTGACACCGTACCAGAGTGTATGGGGAAAAAATTTAGTGAGTATTGTTCAAACCTAAAAATGAAACATCATGCAGGAAACTTTGTTAATCAGCAAACCAATGCCTTGCTGGTCAGCACTTTTCATATTTTAAGATGAGAACTAGTGGGCACATTGGGGAATGTTCTGTAACAAATAAGAAGAGATAGGGTGCATTCTGGGGAGTATTGTGTTCCTCTCTGGGAAGGCAGGCCACTTTCTCAGGGAATGATGCATAAAACTTGGAACGTACTGCCCAGGGAGTTGTGTTCCCTCCTGAGGAGGCTGGCCGCCTCCTCGGGAATTGATGCTGTACTCACAAGTTGGCATCTATAGTATTGAGTTCATTGGTTATGAGATCAATAAAAGAGCCAGTCCCTGGACAGGCCAGTTGAAGTCTCACCATGAGAGAGGGTGCTCTGCACAGGTATTTTCAATCAAAACTCTGGTATCAGCTGCTGATTCGGGACTTCCCAGCCGAGAGCTAGATGGTGAGTTTGTATGTAAGACTGCTCCATTTTTCTGTCATTTTGTGACTCTGTTCAATATTGATTTAATCTTTTATTGATTATGTTATTCTTGTTTCTCACTCTAATTGTCAGTATAGACTTATTAAACTAGATATGCATATAGATATTTATATTGCATCCAATTGGGACTCTGGCCAGATGTGGGCCAGGGAAGTTGGTGTGTCCCCCAGTGTGGTGAGCTTATGAATGTATATATGCATATTGTGAGGGATTGGGATATGGCAGTTGGACCCATTTATAAACAATCCTTCACTTATTTCATATTCCTTCAATTATTAACAAAGTTTCACTAACTAGATAAAAAATATATATATATATTTTTCACTAACTAGATATAAATATAAATATATATATATATATTTATATTTATATTTATATTTATATTTATATTGCATCTATCCATTACTCTGGCCGAAGCTGGGCCAGGTTTGTCATGTGTCCCCCGGTTTGGTGAGCCTATATCTATATGTATGTATATCGTGAAGTATTATGATGCAGAAGTTGGACCCCTGTTTGTAGACAATCCTTTGCCTATTTTATATTCTCCCAATTATTAACAGAAGTTTAATAAAATAAATAAATATATGTCTGTGTATTGCTTTCTTATGCTTGAATTAATTGTCATCATATCAATCTAGATACACACACACACACACACACATATATAGCAAAGTATTAGCAAAACATTAGCAAAGCATTTTATCTAGCAGAACACAGGAAAAAATGCCATTTCTTTTATGGACAGTGATTTTTTTACCTTGTCCACTGAGGCTCACTATCACAAAATGAGTGACTTTGACATAGTGAAGATTATTCTAAGCCATTCCCAATTGCAGACTTGTGTCCTTCCTCTGTAAGTACCTCTGATCTTCCAGATGGAGGGGCAATATTTGAAATTCCCTATAAACAATCTAAGTACTATTATTATATTCAAGTTCAGATTGTGTGAAAACACCATTTTTTGCTGTTGTTCTGTGTGAAATAAAGAGTTATATCAAAAATCGTAGCTCTAAGTACAATTCCAGCAAAGCTGGCATCTCAAATAGATGGTCTCTGAAATTCAAATGCAGGCGTTCGCAAAGGCTGTAGGATAATCATTAATACTGCATTACTCTCCCAAGAGATTGTTTTGTTTTTGTTTCTCTTTCCTATTCCATAGATGGCTTAGCAATTATGATACTAAATTCAGAGAAATGCTGCAATATTCCAAGCAGATGACTTGCACGCATGGGTTCATCATAATACCTAAATTTTTTCCTAGCAAACCAGCCAGGCTTATGCTGGTCTATAGGTCCAACTCCTCCAAGATTATTTTTCTACAATCCTTATTCTATATTAACCACTCCCCTACCTTGAATTTCTCAGAACTTGATCATTCTTGAGGTAAATAAGAACACAAAATTTCATTTATTTTTATTCAAGATAAAAGCCATTTAAAAATTATAGGAACTTTTTCTTTCTTGTGGTGTAGATATCAAGTCTTAAGTTTTCAAATTTTCACAAGAATAACCTCCCCAGCTATACAAAAATAAAGCAAGTAAATCACCAGAGGAAAGTATGTAATGTGGCATGCTTTGTCTTGGCAAAGACCTTTGATTGACTTAGTGGCTGGTATTGGTTATATATATGTATATTTTTTAGGTGGCTCCAGGGATTGAACCCAGGACCTTGTACATAGGAAGCAGGTGCTTAACCACTGAACTACATTTGTCCCCCAATGAGAGTTGTTTTTTCGCTTGTTTGTTTGTTTGTTTTGTTTTTAGGAGGTACCAGGGATCAAACCTGGGACTTTGTACATGGAAAGCAGGCACTCAACCACTTGAGCTACATCCACTCCAGTGCTGGTATATTCTTAATGTCCTAATGTAGTGCCTTACCCATGATCCCTCTTTGTATCTAGGAATTTACTTAGGAATGAAGGAGAAATCTGAAAGGATCAAGAGTGGGGCTTATACTCCTTGCCTTAGAAGTTTGAAACCTTTGGAACAGGTCAAATGAACTGAAGTTTGTCCCCCACGAATGAGATCAGTGTTCCCCAAGGGGAAACTTTTGAGTTGGGGATCCAACCCATGACCCAGAGGCACCATTGAGGAGCCCTAGTTCTGTGCACTGTGTGGCAGATGCTAGAGCACCCCCCACCCAAGCCATTTGAGTGGCATGGGGTTTGCCTTGGAATAAGAGGTTGTGTGTTTGTATAAAAGACCTGTTCTATAAGAACTGGGCCAAGTTCTGGAGTGAGATAAGAATTCTTGTCATTTGAATATGAAAATAAATATAATTTGTTTCCTACCCCAGTGATGATGCAGCACACCAGTAACATTTATAATATACTATTTCACATTTTTGTAGATGATTCCTGAATAACAGTTTTATTGCTTCAAACAAGTTATCTCCCTGAGACCAAGAACTTTATCTTCTTTTGGTAGACAGCATAATTAATTGTGGTAATTTATCTATTGTAAATACCTGATATGTGTTTGTTCATTGAATGATATTCTACTTTATATAGCATTATGGTTCATGATGTATTTCCACACACACACACAAAAAATGATCTGACAACCAGATAACTGTCACACAAAGAGGAAGTTGTACCTAATGAAATTGTTTGCCTGAAACTCAGGGAAATAAGAGATTTGTTCAAAGTCACATAGTTAATAATTGGGGAACTAAAACTCAACTGCAAGCTTAAAGAATATAAATGGGCATCACTATTTCAACTTATAACAGAAATAACAATCTGATGGCCATCAAGTCAAATTTTGACCACAGACAATATATTTTTTTGACCTTCCACTAGATGAGATTCTCTCTCTCTTAAGTTGACCACACAGCACATCACTCTTGGTTGAGCTACACCTGGAACCCCTCGATGTCTCAGGTTACCTTCCTGGCCCCTGAAGACTTGATATCCTAAACTTCATCACAAGTTATGCAACATATAGAGTTTAGTCTTCTTGCTTCTCTACCAGCATAGGGACTTCCTTAAAACAGAAGTTATTAAGGGTTAGAAGGAAGCAAACTAAGCAGAGAGAGAAACTGAAAGATCAAAAAGATACCAGGAAAGACATTTGTGATGGAAGATTCTTATAAAAAAATCACTCTCTGGGCCCTGGGACTTTGGTCCTGTAATAATCTTTCCTTCTTATAGAATGCAAAGCAATTACCAACTGTGGGTTTTGTTTTTAAGCAAATAATACGTATTTTAGTGCTCCTTTCAAGACACACAAAAAAAGGGATGGAATTACCCAAGGCTTTGTTTCCACTCTTATAATCTTTTTATAGAGATTATAAACCTAGTTTATGCTTGTTTATTATATTTTATTAGACATTAGAAAATAAGTTACTCTCCAGTGATATAAATTAAGGGAGTTATGACTGAATATTTCTTCACAGCCACAAAATCTGCCCAGATGTAGGTAATGGAAGAAGTAAGGATGCATTTACACTTTGGAAAGAGTTCTATGGGCCCCGCAGGTCACACCCTGCCACTACCACCAGCCACAAAGCCCAAGCCCGCCTCTGTGTTACACCCCTAATTGCTTGGGGACACCATGAGCCAAGGGCCCAGAAGTGACTGGACAAGTAAAAAAAATCCCAATTTAGGTCAAAGCTGGAGGCAGCACTAGTGATAGGTTCATATTGCTTAGCATCATATTTAACAGAGAATTAAAGGACAGGGTTTCCCTTTTGTTAAAGGCCTACATCTCTAATTTTCCTGAAATTTCCACCTTTTTATGCTATTAAAAGAATCAAAGAAAGCTCTGGGGCTCAGGGAAGGTAATCATCCTTAATTTTGACAGATCTTAAAAGAGAATTGATGTTCTGATACTAAGGATCTACTAATCATTGAATTGCCGTAAATCGCATCCGTTTAATTAAAAGTCTGTTCCTCTGTCCCTTTCCATCTTCTCTAATTCCTATGGCATTACTCAAGGCTAGATAAGAAGGCTCTATAAGTGCCTTAAAGAGCCCTTTGGAAAAAAGGTTTTTCACATAGAAAATATATTTTCAAGATTTAAGAATTTTTCTTCTTCTGATCTATTCACAGCAGTTTGCTACAGCAGTTAGTTAAGAAGACCTATGAGGCTATGTTGGGCTCAGAAAGAAAGAGCTTTGAGATCTATTTATCATCTTTTTCAGAGGTTTTATAGAAAGAATGAAGATAAAGGAGCTGTGTATCTGCCATGATCACTCCGATAGTCTTTATATGATAAATATGGGCCATGTGCTTAACTCAGGTGGACATGGCTCAGACTTATGGGAATGTCAGCAAGAAACAAGGGCTAATGGCTTGACAAACACTCTAGTAAGGTTGACAGCTGACACTGACTTAGCCAGTGCTTGAGGATACAACTGCAGCTAGCAAAGTGGCTGCAGGGACCAAGCTTTAACCCGGTTCAGTTTCAAGGGGCCTAGTTTGGCAACCACAGCCCAGCAATTCAAACCCCAACACAGAAAATTGCTAAAGAAAAGGAAATTGGCAACCTTTGGGCACCTGGTTGTTTTGTCTTGGTTTTATTACCCTTGGAAGTGATTTCCATTATAGAGGACAGAGGACAATCCTTGGGCAACATTAAGGGTCAGTTAAGTTGAGGCTGAGCCTCGCAGAGAAATTGAAGTAGGAAATGAGGTTGTAAATTAGAAATTAAGGTTTAAAAGGAAGTAACAGAAATTGGAAAAACCTAGGCAGGCAGGGTAGGGAAGGTTGCTCTCTGGTGCAAATACGAAATCCCAGTTTACACTAGTTTACGACTAGCTTCCAAGATCAATCAACCCCAGTCCTACCCCTTCTCCTACTAGCCCTTTGCTTCCTGCCTTCTTCTGGCTTACAGACTTGGGTATCCTGCCTTGGGCTACACAAGGTTGACCTGAGCCCCCTGTATCATGGTGACATCATTGAGAGAAGACATGCTTTTCTGAGCTGCCCATGGGATACAACCATGACAGACCTAAATTTGGAGTAACTGTTTTGATGAGTTCCTCACTTTGAGCTATGGTAGAATGGATGGGTTCAGAGCAAACATTTTCCTATATATGCACCTTAGTACAACATCACCCAGTCATGCCAATATGCTATTAGCCTTACCAAAATCATTTCAGTTTCTTTTTTATTCTTTCTCATGCATGGTTTCAAAGAGAGCAGTTTATGGAAACAGATCTAATACAAGAAACTGTCAAGTGTTATGGAAAGCATTTTGTGTGAAAGAGGGCTTTAACATATTTGTTGATACAGTTTTCATTTTTCTGTATTTTTTTGTAATTTTTCCCAACACTATTGGAACAGTGTCAATAAAATAAGTGACATAATGTGGATGTTAATCTATGCAGGAAAAGTAAACATATTTTACTGTCAAATAAAAGGTGAGAAAAAGAAAAAATCATGGAGGATACCTGCTTACACAAACCTGTCAATTACCACAGTTAGTATAAATGTTTCTCTAAATTTAATTGTATGTGAATCGCCTTGAGACCGCTCTCTTTTGAGTCATACTACAGTGTGAGAATTGCAGATTTGTTAAATTTAGAAAATCATCTTAGACTGATAGTTTCCCTTACTGATTTTTAGAGACCTAATTATCAAGATCAAATGCAAACTAAGTACAGGAAGAAATTATAAAAATTATTTTAAATGGTGTATAATTTTTAGGTTATTCCATTCTTCAATGAAATAATTATCTTTGTCTTTGGAAGTTGATTTGCTTTAAAGTAAAAATGAATGTGAAAATGCCCCATAAGGAGAATCTTTTCAATATATTTCCACACTGGAATACTGTTTTGTTTTGTTTCTTTGTTTTGTATGTGTATATTTATCAATATCAGTAAAAATATGAATGCTATGCCTCTGTACATGTTTTTATAATTTACTGAAGAAAATGTGTAGCAAAAGCTGTAACTACTCGAAAATCCATACCTCCAAAAGAGATGGATATGTTAATTCAATCTTCAGAAATACATTTTTCACTACTAGTTATGTAGTACAGAAAAAAATGCACTAAGACAAATGATACACACATCATCACGAGTACTAAAATATTTTTTTATTTTGTCTTAACACCAGTTAAGTCTTCTATTAGATCACATGTAAAGAATATGTTTTTCTTTGTATCATTAACTATGAATTTGGACATATAGTTATAAACAAAATATAATGGAATATGCTTTCTGTATACAGTGCAGGGATGGGCTTTTTTGTTCTGTTATGCTACAAGCCCAAGTTTAAGAAACCATCAGAAAGAAGTGAGATATAAGGCTGTCTTGAATTTATAAAATAGTTTTCTTCCCAGGAACGCAATATAATTTGCATTTATTCCTACAAGACACTTGTTAGGCTTCCATGCATTGCTGTGTGTCTCACTTGGCCTAAGATGTACCTGGCAGATTTAATGCCACCTCCTTCTATCTTCTAATCAAGTGAGCTGAGTGGACCCCAGTAGAGCAATATGAGTTATGAGTCTGATTTACTTACAGACATACTTGACTTTATACATCTATATATAGGATTGTGTTTCTCAGAACCTTGTTAAAGTAGTCACCTTAAAAGAATAAACATTCAAAGAGTTTGCCAATGTATAAATATATTTGGCACTCTCTTTGGGAAAGGATAGTATTGCCTTCAGAGCCAGTTGATGGACCATTTAGAGCCACACATCACTCTTTGAGTACATTCCTCTTTCATCAAACACAGGTCCAACTTATTTTTATTGTTCAGATCCTGATAGGTCATGCCTGGAATGGACATGTACTATTTCTATAAAATGGGAATAATATATATTTTGAGTGGAGACTGTTCAATAGAGATTAAATGAGATTCTTTGTGCAAATGACAATGGAGTGCTTTGCCTATGTCTGTTCAATATTGAAACTCTACCACCTCTCTCTTTTTTAAAATATATTCTTTATTTATTTTTAAAAGATACTTAGATTACATAAAATGTTACATAAAAAAATATAAGAGATTCCCATATGCTCCACTCCCCACACCTACCACTTTTCCCCACATTAACAACCTCTTTCATTAGTGTGGTACATTCATTGCAATTGATGAACACATTTTGGAGCATTGCCACTAAGTATGGATTATAGTTTATATTGTGGTTTACACTCTCTCCCACTAAATTCTGTAGGTTATGGCAAGATATATAATGGCCTGTATCTGTCATTGCAATGTCAGTCAGGGTCAATTCCAAGTACTGAAAATGCTCCATATTGCACCTCTTTTTCCCTCTCCCTGACTACAGCACCTCCAGTGGCCACTGTATCCACATTAATGATATAATTTCTTCCATTGCTAGAATCACAATAAGTCTATAGTAGAATACCAGTAAGTCTATTCTAGTCCATATTTTATTCCCCAATCCTGAGGATTCTGGGATGGCGATGCCCATTCTACTTCTAATTAAGAGGGGACTTCAAGCCCTATGGTTGATGGATGGGACTCTCTTGCTTGCAGTTGTAAACTCTGTTGGTTCCTTGGTTGTCCATATTTACCTCCTTGTTAGCTGTTAGTTGTCCTGGATGAGGCCAATGAAATGGAGAATAGGTGTTGAAACTCCACTGAGGCTCAGGGCCCAGCTGGCACATGGACAGCCCAGAGATTAAAGTCTCTTGGATGTACACCTACCAACTCCAACACCAACTATCGGTTCAAATAAAAGGGACAGAAGAGGCATGTGTAGAGAAGTCACATCTGAGTCCAACTCTGTCACACTCAGGAGCACAAACTCCAAAGTAAGGCTCACTAGCAAGGTACCAAACTCTGGAGCTATTTGCCATGACCATAGGACCTGGGTGTCTCCATAGCCCTCAGGAGCCCCACTATTTGGGGTAATATCTACCTTGGCCATCTATGAGATCCTGCTGAGACTTGCATAAATGTTACCTCTGCCGACTCACTTTGAAGTATCTTAGCCATATACACTCATTTGTCTTTACCTTTTTCCCCTTTTATTCAAGGTCTTCTTCCAGTTGTATCACCATCTGGTGCTTGGTAGTAATCCCTTGGTGCCAGGGAGGCTTATCCCTGGGAGTCATGTCCCTCACTGGGGGGAAGGTAATTATTTATATGCTGAGTTTGGCTTAGAGAAAGGCCACATTTGAGCAACAAGGAGGCTCTCAGGAGGTAACTCTTAGGCACTCTACAACACTAGGCTAAGTTGCAAATCCAAGAGTAAAAGGCTCATAAGCATAGTCATCAATATCAAGGGCCCATCAACTGACCATGTTTTTTCACTAGTCATTGCCCCTGTATTTGGGGGATTGTTGCTGTTCCATTGGAGAATGTGGCAGAGCTTCCTAGGATGGGAATTTAATAATCTTTCAGTTATTGTGTGAATCTCTACCCACTGTGGCAATGCCCCATGAAAATTTGAACATATTTATATACCTTATATGTAAGCCTGGGTGAACTTCGTCCCATGTATCCCCCATCACTGACACCCCACCCCATTGATCCTCCCCTGCCATAGTTGTAACCCTTCTGTGATCCAAAACTTCTTCAAAAATGAAGCCAAGAATATTGCCAAATTCAATTAATAACAACATGAAATAATAATGATTGGTTTAAACATAAGAAGTAAAATACATAATAATTTAGAGAAACTAAAACTAAAATAAAGCTAAAAAATTGGGATATTTTAAAAAATGAAAAATATTTAAAAATTTAAAAATATATATTTTTTGACATTTTGCTTTCATTACTGTAATATATGTTGTCCTGTATGTACAGTGGTATTTTATCCCATTTCTTCCTCAGTGTCTTACTTTTTTTTTAATCTTGTCTTCAAAGAAGTTTTAGATCACAGCTAAAGACATATAGAATATAGGGGACTACCATATACCCAACATCCTCCCCCTTTCCCCTCTTCCCTATTAATAATCTTTTTACATGTGCAGAGTATATTTGTTACAACTGACATATAAATATTGAAACATAGCTACAAACCATGGTCAATGGTCTACATTATAGTTTGCATTTTAAACCATACCCTTTTATAATTTTTTGATGAAATTTAACATGGCCTGTATTCATCACTGCGAAATCAAACAGAACATGTCCATTGCCCCCTAAATACCCTCTCTTCAATCTATTCTATTCCTCCCTTCCCCTCTCCTCGGTACCCATGGCAACCATCAGGCTTCACTCCTTGAAGGACAAGATTCATAGATACTTGAAACAATGCAGAGGGTTGGACACATTAGTCTGTTCTCCCCTATTAGAAACTGCCCATGCTCTCGAGAGACACCCTCTCCTCTGTTTGAGAACATATCGGCCTCCCCAGCGTGGGAGTCCAACTCCTTCCCACTCATTATGTGGATCTTCCCCCACTGATACAGCTCACTATGACAAAATGATCACTCGCATATTCTCTAGACAACTGTCCCAGGTGCACCCTGTTCCAAATCCCCCCCCCCCCCCATTCAACACCCCAAACCAGTAACCCTTCCTTGTCATATTGCCATAAGAGTTTTCTCATCATTGTAGTTTCACCCATGTACCCACCAATCCCCAGTGTTCACCTGCTCTCTCTCCCCCAACCCTCCCACCAGTTCCATGGACCATCCAACCCATCCTTCCCATGCTACCCACTTGTCAAACTTGCACTGCCCAACCCAATGGTATCCTTACATCCTGGTCATATCTCTTCACTACACAACTACTCACTTCTACCTTATCAAAAATTTTGCCCTTATGGGCATGGGCTCACAACCTTCTTCTCCCTTCTTATTTCCTGTAAACCTATCTTCCAGACTCTAGCTCTCTGAGTTGTCTCGATTTGTTTAATTCATATCAGAGAGGTCATGTAATAGTTATCCTTCAATGCATGGCTTGCTTCACTCAACATAAGGTCCTCAAGATTCATCCATATTATCCCATGTCTTAGTACTGTATTCCTTTTTACAGCTAAGTAATATTCCATTGTATGTATATACCACATTTTGTTTATCCATTCATCTGTTGATGGGCATTTGCGTTGATTCCAACTTTTGGCAATAGTGAATAATGCTGCTATGAACATTGGTGTGCATGTATCTGTTAGTGATCTTGCTTTCAGTTCTTCTGGGTATATACCCGGCAGTGGACTTGCTGGGTCATATGGCAGATCTATAGTTACTTTTTTGAGGAACTGCCAAACTGTCTTCCACAATGGCTGCACCATTCTACATTTCCTCCAGCAGTGGATGAGGGTTCCCATTCCTCCACTACCTCTCCAGCACTTGTAGTCCTCTGTTTTTTTAATGGTCACAAGTCTAATGGATGTAAGATGGTATCTCATTGTAGTTTTGATTTGCATTTTCCTAATAGCTAGTGATGTTGAGCAGCTTTTCATGTACTTCTTATTCATTTGTATTTCTTCTTTAGAGAAGTGTCTTTTCAAATCATTTGCCCATTTTTTAAAATGGGTTGTTTGTCTTTTTATTTTTGAGATATAGAATTTCTTTATATATGTTGGATATTAGGCTCCTATCAGATGTATGATTACCAAATATTTTCTCCAATTGGGTAGGCTGTCTTTTAACTTCCTTAACAAACTCCTTTGAGGTGCAAAAGTTTTTAATTTTGAGAAGGTCCCATTTATCTATTTTTTCCTTTGCTGCTCTTGCTTTGTGTGTGATGTACATGAAGCCATTTCCTATTACAAGTTCCTGTAGGTGCTTCCCTATATTATCTTCCAAGGTCCTTATGGTCTTGGCCTTATGTTTAGATCTTTGATCCATCTAGAGTTGATTTTTGTATAAGGTGTGAGATGGTGTTCCTCTCTCATTCTTTTTGATACAGATATCCAGTTCTCCCAGCACCATTTGTTGAAGAGGCCATTCTCTCCCAGTTGAGTGGGCTTAGTGGCCTTGTTGAATATCAGATGACTGTGTATATGAGGATCTATATCAGAACTCTCAATTCAGTTCCATTGGTCGATATATCTATCCTTATGCCAATACCATGCAGTTTTGACCACTGTAGCTTTCTAGTATGTTTTAAAGTCAGGTACTGTGATTCCTCTGACTTTCTTTTCCTTTTTCAATATGTCTTTGGCTATTTGGGGCCCCTTGCTCCTCCAAATAAATTTGGTAGTTTTTCCAATTCATTAAAAAATGCTGTGTTGATTTTTATTGGGATTTCATTAAATCTGTAGATTAGTTTGGGTAGGATAGACATCTTAATGATATTTAGTCTTCCTATCCATGAACAGGGAATAGTCTTCCATCTATTTAAATCTTCTTTGATTTCCTTTAACAGTGCTGTATAGTTTTCTGTGTATAAGTCCTTTACATCTTCAGTTAAATTTATTCCTAGGCATTTGATTTTTTTAGTTACTATTGTAAAAGGTATTTTTTTCTTGATTTCCTCTTCAGAATGTTCATTATTGGTGTACGTAAATGCTACTGATTTTTGCACATTGGTCTTATAACCTGAGACTTTACTGAACTCATTTATAAGTCCTAGAAGCTTTATTGTAGATTTCTCAGGGCTTTCACTATGTTCTGCAAATAGTGAAATTTTTACTTTTTCCTTTCAAATTTGGATGCCTTTTGAGCTTTTTCTTGCCTCAGTGCTTGAGCAAGTACTTCTAAGAGAATGTTAAATAGCAGCGGTGATAGTGGCATCTTTGTCTTGTTTCCGATCTGAAAGGAAACCTTTTAGGATTTCACCATAGTATATGATGTTAGCTGTGGGTTTTTCATATATGCTCTTTATCATGTGGAGGAAGTTTCCTTATATTCCTATGTTTTGCAGTGCTTTCATCAGGAAAGAGTGCTGTATTTTGTTGAATGCTTTTTCTGCATCTATAGAGATGATCATGTGATTTTTTTCTTTCAATCTGTCTATGTGGTATATTACATTAATTGATCCTCTTATGTTGAACCATCCTTGCATACCCGGGATGAAACTCACTTGGTCATGGTGTATAATTCATTTGATGTGTTGCTGAATATGATTAGCAAGTATTTTGTTGAGGATTTTTGCATCTAGGTTCATTAGAGAGATTGGTCTGTAATTTTCCTTTCTTGCGGCATCCTTGTTTGGCTTTGGTGTTAGGGTAATGTTGGCATCATAGAATGAGTTAGACAATGTTCCTTCTACTTCTTTTTTTTGGAATAGCTTAAGCAGAATTGGTGTTAGTTCTTTCCAGAATGTTTGGTAGAATTCACCTGTGAAGCCCTTTGGTCCTGGGCTCTTCTTAGTTGGAAGGATTTTGATGACTGATTCTATCTCTTTACTTGTGATTGGTCTGTTGAGTTCATCAATTTCTTCTTTCATCAATTAGGCTGCTTGTATGTTTCTAGTAATTTGTCCATTTCCTGTAAATTATCCTTCTTGTTGGCATATAATTTTTCAAAGTATCCTCTTATGATACTCTTTATTTGTGTGGGTTGGTGATATCCCTTACCTCATTTCTTATTTTGTGAATTTGCATCTTCTCTCTTTGTTTCTTTATTAGTCTAGCTAAGGGTTTGTCAATTTTATTAATCTTCTTGAAGAACCAGTATTTGGTTTTATTTTTTCTAGTGCTTTCTTATTTTCTATTTCATTTAGTTCTGCTTTAATCTTTGCTATTTCCTTCTTTCTGCTTGTTTTTTGGGTTAGTTGGTTGTTCTCTTTGTTCTTACACACTCTTTTATTTTAGCTGTTTCTTCTTCTTTAATATAAACATTTATGGGTATGAATTTCCCTCTCATTACAGCTTTTGCTGCATCCCATAGGTTTTGATATGTTGTGCTGTCATTTTTACTCATTTCAAGGTAGTTACTGCTTTCTTTTGAGATTTCCTCCTTGACCTACTGTTTGTCTAAGAGTGTGTTATTTAACTTACATATCTTTGTGCCTAATCTGGTTCTCTGGCCCTTACTGATTTCCAGCTTCATTCCATTGTGGTCAGAGTAATTACATTGCATAATTTCAATTTTTCTGAATTCATTGGCAATTCTTCTGTGGCCTAGCATGTGGTCTATCCTGGAGAATGATCCATGTACACTTGAGAAGAATGTATGTCCTACTGTATTTGGGTGAATGCTCTGTATATGTCTATTATGTCCAGATCCTCTAATGTATTATTCAGAGTCTTTGTTTCTTTATTGATTCTCTGTCAGGATGTTCTGTCTAATGGTGATAATGGTATATTAAAGTCCCCCATTATAATTGTAGAGGCTTCTATTTCTCCACTTAGTTTTGCCAGTGTTTGCCTCATATATTTTGAGGCACCCTGATTAGGTGCATAAATGTTTATGATTATTCTTTCTTCTTGAAAGATTACCCCTTTTACTAATATATAGTGTCTGTCTTTGTCTCTTACAATAGTTTTGCATTTCAAGTCTATTTTGTCTGATATTAATATAGCTACTTCCACCCTTTTTTGGTTATTGTCTGCTTTTAAGATTGTTTTCCTGGCATTCACTTTCATCCTCCTTGAATCCCTGGGTCTAAGGTGGGTTTCTTGTAGACAGCATATAGATGGATCATATTTCCTTATCCATTCTGCCAATCTGTGTCTCTTGACTGGTGAAAACTCACTGAATCCATTAACATTCAGTGTTATAACTCTCAAGGAATTACTTATATTAGCCATATTTTCTTTGGGTTTATGTATGTCATATGTTGTTTTTCTTTTCTTTTTTTCTTTTTAGTTGTTCTTACACACTCCTCCAACTCTTTCTATACTGTTTTTTCCTTTCAACCTGCAGAACTCCTTTTAGTATTTCTTGAAGGGTAGATTTCTTATTGGCATGCTCTCTTAATTTATGTTTATCTGTGAATATTTTGGACTTTCCTTCATTTTTGAATGCCAGCTTTGCTGGATAGAGAATTCTTGGCTGGAAGTTTTTTTCTTTTAGTACCTTAACTATGTCATACCACTGCCTTCTTGCCTCCATGGTTTCAGATGTGAAATCATCACTTAATCTTATTGAACTTCTCTTGTATGTGATGGTTCTCTTTTCTCTTGCTTCCTTCAGTATTTTCTCTTTGTTTTGAGCATTGAACAGTTTGACAAGTATATATCTTAGTGTAGGCCTGTTGGGATTTATACCGTTTGGGGTGTACTGCACTTTCTAGACATGTACATACATCTCCTTCAATAGGGTTGGGAAGTTTTCAGCTATTATTTCCTCCAACACTCCTTCTGTCCCCTTTCCCTTCTCTTTTCCCTCTGGGATGCCTGTCATGCGTATGTTTGTGTATTTTGTGTTGTCATTGAAATCCCTAAGTCCCTGCTGGATTTTTCCTATCTTTTTATCTATCTGTTCTACTGTTTGATTTCAGATACACTGTCTTCCACATGACTAATTCTTTCCTCTGCCTGTAAATCTGCTGTTATGTGCTTCCAGTGTCTTTTTGATTTCTTGGATTGTGCCATTCATCACCATCATATCCATTATCTTTTTATGTATGTTTACAATTTCTTCAGTATGTTTTCCCAGTGTCTTCTCAATATCCTTAATGTCTTCCTTCACTTCATTAAGTTGGTCAATGATATTTGTTTGGAATGCTTTGATTATTTGTTCAATGTTCTGCATCTCTTCCTGGTTTTTAGTTTGTTCATTGGCCTGGGCCATGTTTTCTTGTTTCGTAGTATGGTTTGTAATTTTTTGTTGCTGTCTGGTCATCTTTTTATCTTGATGGGTTTATTCAGTTGATTAGCTTTTTTCTCTATTCTAGGGTTTTATTTAGCTGCTGTTCTTGTGTATGTGTTAAGTTTTCTCTTTGATACTTTGGTCTTTTGTTCTATTTCCTTGCTGTTTTTTATGTTGCCTTGAAGGAAAAAGATTAGGGCCAGAGAAAGTGAAAGAGATAAGAAAAGAAAAAGGATAACAGTAATAATAATAGTAAAAGAAGAGGGACCAGTATAAGACCTTGGAAAATGAATATTTAACTCATGTAAGCAGTGCAGAGTAATAGGAATAAAATAGTGGAGTACCTACAATGAAATGGGAAACTGAAAAGAGAAAAATATATAGTATGAATTAAAAAGCCAGAATGATGAGGAGAGAGGGAAAGAGAAAAGAAAGGACAAAAAGAAAAAAGTTACTAAAAGAAAGAAAACATAATATATGAGATAGAAATAAAAACCAGAAAAATTGAGGACTAAACAAAGAGAGGTGTAATGTAAGAACAACAACAGAAAGCAGAAGATAGAAAGATGAAGGAAGGAAAAGAGATAGCATGGTAGACAAAATCGGTATACACAGAAAAGGGGAAATCAAGGAAGAGGAAACACAGCAAACAAGAAAAAAGCCAGCAGCACCTAATTTAAAAAGGGGGGCGGGGGGGGGCGGGGCTAGGGAAGAAAGAGGAAAGAAAAACAGAAAAAAACCCTGACAAACTAACACACAAACAAGCAGTCAAACAAAAACTAAGGAAGAACAGCCTTCCCTCTTAGGCCCCTAAGCCCCTAAGCCTGGAGCTTCTCAGGCTGCCATTGTTATCAATCAATTACCCTGCAACCTTCTCTCTGCAGGTTTTGAAGCAGGTTTTAGCAAGAAAACTAAGTTAATTTTTTTTTAAGTAACCTTTTTTTTTTTTAAGGAAAAATAAGGGACCCAAGAGAAGCTGATACAAAAATAATTTCTATATTTTCCCTGCCCTAAAGTATCAAGTGGATGTTTGATATCCTGGTGGATCACTACTCTAGGAGGAGTCAGGAATCAAACTAGAGACCTTGTATATTCAAGGCAGAAACTCCTCCACTGAGCTAAACTTTCTCATTGAGTTAGTTAGTTCTTCAGAAAGCTATCCAGTCACTTTCCCCTAGGCAGGTTTGACTCAGCAGTTGGATAGATTCCTGCAGATTAGAGGCCTCTCTGTACCTGCCCCCTTTCTATTCTTATTGCTTTCTCTCCCAGGGCAGCAGGACACAACAGCCTGTGTCTGAGTGAGCAGATTCCTTCTCCCCTCTCCTGGTCAGGTTGAGTTCCCTCTTAAAATTCAGATGGGACCCTGGTGACTGACTTCACTGCAGAAAAATGACTCTCAACCCTCATGCAGACCACCTCCTCCCAGGGGACCCTAAATAGGCTCTTGGAAGCTTACTAAGTCCTTCCTACTGCCCCCCTCCCTTAGGGAAGTTGAAATTTTGATACTTTTCATCACGGGACTAGTCAATTGCCTGACTCTCTTCCACACCAAGTTTCTCTCCTAGCGCAGTTAGGTAAATCAGGATGCCTCAGCAGATTCACCTCCCCCCTTTTCCTGGTGCCACGTCCAGCTAGCTGGTATGTTCCTCAAAGCTCAAAGGGGGTGGAGGCAACCAAACCCACAGAAAGGAAACCCCTCTCTACCCTTCACCAGAACCCTCCCACTCTTGGAGAACGCTCCCTACCTCTGGGTGGCTGGTGGGAGTTGGGGCTCAGAGCTCGCACTGGCTTTGCCTTGGAGTGGGGCTTAGCTGTCCCACAGTTTCCAGCCTCTGCAGGAAGAAACTCAGGGTTTTACCTTGAGCAATTTATCTCTTTGTCCAGCTTTCTCCAGATTGATGCCCTGAAGCCTCCTGCACTGTGGGTTCCCAAAAAAGCTGACTCTGGCAGGATCTTGCCTTCACTCAGCCGTTTTTTGGGAGTGAGATGGTGAATGCACATTTTTTTTTTTAATTTCTCAAACTGTTTAATAATTACTTATTATCTTGAAAGAAAAAAGTCTGTACAATGCTTTTTCATAGTGCTTTGAATGCACATTTAAACTGATGCCATATTGCTACTCTGCCTCTCTACCATCTCTCTTGAATCAATACAGATATATGAAGGTTCTCCACCATTATAATAAATTTTACTTCTATAAACTTGGCAGACAAGATGACTTGTTGGGCACTGTTAACTCAAATGTGTATCACAGTCCACCTCCGTCTCTGCTAGGTCTAATACTGAGTTTTCAAGTTTAGCATGTCATTTCTCCACTGGATTGCATTCTAACTGCAAACCTCTGCTTGCTAGACTAATTCTAAATATATTCATCATGGGGCTACTTCATATTGACGACTTATGGATTTGAACACCTCTTGAAGTGAGGGACTCCTGCTGCCTTGTATAGCCCACTAAATTGGATTTCTTTCAACATTGTTGCTGGCCTGTTTGAAACCTTGAATTTACCCAAGACCTATGGTACTGAGCAGCTGGCTACAAAGCCAAATCACTCAATTTCACCTGATATATTCATGTTTCTCTTTATCCCTGGCTCATGATAGCAAGTTCTCAGCATGTAGGAAAGTCTAATGTAGTTTCATAAACTACTTCCCAAAGAAACACCCAAAACCATTCTGAATAACAATATAGTTGAAAAATATGTATATTGGCTCCCAGGAGACTAGTTTAAAAGAAACTCACTTATTTGGATAAAAATTGTAACAGCTAAAATAATGCTAAGAACTTTACCTGAATTATCTCTCTTATTCTTCACCAAAACTGCATAAGGGAGTTACTATTATTATGTCCACTTTATAGATCAGAGTTGGACAAATTATTGTCAATGGATTCTGGCCTGTCACCTGTTTCTGTACAGCTTGTGAGCATAGAACGATTTTTACATTTTTAAATGGTTTAAACAAAATCAAAGGAGGATTAATATTCAAAAATTATATGAAATTCAAATTCCAGCCTTGATAAATGGGGTTTTATTGGAACAGAGCCACACCCTTATGTTTATATATGGTCTATGGTTCCTTTCTGTGCAAGACCTAGTTGAATTATTGCAACAGAGACCCTATATCCTGTGAAACCTAAAACATTTACTATTTGATGGTTTATAGAAAAGGTACGCTGACCCCATTTACAGATGATGATGCTAAAGATCAGAGAATCCAGTAGGCTACCCTAAAGGCTACCCTAAAAATAATGGTGAAAATAAGGTAAAATTTAGGTCTGACTGATCCCAGAGATTATACTCCTAACAACTATATACTGTTCCTGCAATTCTGGTTGTTATGTAATCAGTGAATCTCACACACAGAAAGTAAGTCATATTTCAGTGACTCTGAATCTATTTTCTGTCAAAGCTAGGTTTGACAGAAGGTAACTGCTACCACTTCTGTAAAATTGTGTGCGGCTGAATGTATAAGGAGACTGCTTTGCTTTGCTGACATCTGCACAGCACAGTAAAGTTCTGGTCTTATTTCAAGTGGAATGGTTGCCAACCCCCATATTGTAAACACTTCTACTCCCACCCGAACTTCAAAAGCACAGCACATATGCTAAGCTTTTGGAATTAGATGAAAGGTATGGGGACCATGCCCAAGAAATAATTACCAATGATTATTCAAAATTATACATTCAGTTAATTGCCAGTAAAGAGAATAAATAATCCCTTCCTGGTTTCTGAAGCCAGAAATACATTCAGCCCATTAAAATGAAAGGAAAAACATTACATCAGGAGAATCATTTTCTCAGAACAACATTTTAATGTCTAATCTTCATTTCAATGTTAAGTTTATTTCTAATAGTATTTTAATCTATACCTTAATAACTTATATTTCAGATATCATGATTAAAAACAACTACTGTACAGCTGATTTTTTTGTCTGTTTCCACATAGTGGCATAATGCTAATTTTCAAGGATGCAATTTTGTGGAATGTTAGAGCATACAACCAGGGACATGAAGGATTAGTGGACATCTGTTTTTAAACCTTTTCAGAGATGCAGAGAGTGGGACACAATAGCAAACTAATGATTAGTAATGTGATTACACATTGATTTATGGATTAACGAATGCATAGATTGGCATCACATGTTATTCACATTGTCTATGGTACTAGGATACGTGGACTGAAATAATTAATCTGCATATGTTCATGGATACTCACTCTGGTAGTCTTACTCCTCCAATTATTGCTTTGTTGGATCTTGGATATCTATTTTTATGACTAGGCATTAAAGCTGAGGAAAGCATTGTTTTTTATTAAACTAGTGTTTACCTTAAGTGGAGAAGTAAAAAATATTAAGGAATTTTTTAAACTCTAGGTAAGAAGAGGGGAAAGATTTGTTAGAAAAATTTAAAGGAAAATTGCTTACAAATCAAAGAAAATCAGATGATCTTAAATTGTCTTCTCAACTGTCATTAACTCATTCTCTAGACAAATCTGACCTCAAAAGTAAACCATTTTCGTATAGTAAGTAAAGCCTGTGACTCTTCATCTGGGTATGTTTTCTCCTTCCTCTGAGTCCTCTTACTATGTGTGCGTGCTTCTCATTGCACATTTGGTTTTTCTTTTATTATAGTTGTTTATTTACTTGAATCATTTGCCTGGCTTTTTATAATGAAAACTCCTTGAAGGCAAGTACTGAATCTTGAAGAGGTATTTTTAGTTCTTGCAATAGGTGATTAATGAACAATCACTGACATGAATGGAATAAAATGTCTACTAGTGGAAACGTATGTTATAAGGGAAGATATGTGCTTATAAACTAGATATATGACACACAGTTTCTTGTGTTAAACTAAAGCAAATGTGTCCCTTTTAATGTCTGATTTGCTTTGATACTTTTCAAAAACAAAGAGAAGACAAATATGAAGTGGAGGAGTAGTTTTTTGTTTTGTTTTTAGGAAAAGGTTGCTAAGGAGAAAGTGGTAAACTTCAGAGAGAAATAAGAGGATTGGACTGAAAATAACTTGCACCCCCCAAACAAGGAAAGAACAGGATTAGTTTGTGGAGCACTGGAAATTACCCAATCTGAACACAGTTTTCAACATTTTATTCTTTCCATGTCCCATCACAGCACCCAAACATGGTCCTCTCTTTCCCAGTCACTAATACTTCCTAAGTATTTAGTATAAGCAGGACATTGTGCTAGGAACAATATCTATAGTTCATATTCTAAGTGTTTCAAATTAATTTTGGTAAGATAGATTGTTTTAATTTGCTAAAAGCTGCTGGGAGCAATATACCAGAATTGTTTTGGCTTTTATGATGGGAATTTATTAGGTTAAAAACTTACAGTTCTGAGGCTCTGGAAGTATCAAAACCAAGACATCCAGGCTTACTTTCTGCCTGAGTTCAGCTGTGGGCAATCAGATATATGGCTCATCTCTCCCCTCTCCTCTGGCCTCACCTCTTTCTGTGCCTCTGTGCAATGCTGATTCCAGTCTCTGGCCTCCAGGACTCTCTCTCAGCTTCTTGGGGTTTCTCTGTCTCTGCCACTTTTTTCTGTGTCTGTGGCATTTTAGTCCTCAGTTTATAAATGACTCCAGTAAGAGGATTAAGACCCACCCTGGGTCCCACAATCTAATCACATGCCCTTAATTGAAGCAATCCATTCAGAAGTGATGTAATCAAAAGGTCCCTTAACTGAATCTAATCAATACTTCCATCTACAATGGGTTTACAGGCATAGAAATGGGTTCGCTTTAAGAACAAGGTTTTCTGGGGTTCACAAAGGACTCAAACCAATGCATAGATAGATAAATATGATCCTCGATCTAATTTATGATAATAAATCCAGTCTCAACAGACTTTGTGGTTTAAACACTAATGAACATATAAAGTGATTTAAAGCCATAGTCAATTAATCCAATTAAAGATGAGTCAGTCCTAAAACATATTGTTTTTCTGTATGGGCTTTGAAACCTGTCTCAATTCAAATTTTGAATGTAGCATTTACTAGCTCCTTATTCTTTGGAACCATTAATGAAGTTCTTTAAGCTTCAGTTTCCTCATTTGGTAAATAGGAATGATAATAGGACCCAGCCCAATAAAATTAACTGTGAGGATCAATTAAGACAATGCATTTGAAATGCCTAGCACATAGTAAGCACTTAATAAATTCTAACTGCCAATACAATTATAATCAGTGTTGAACTATTGTGCAGCTGTACCCTGAGGCAGGCATTTTTGATTGTATGATTAATGCTGGTAAAGTTTGAATTTATTCATTGGACTTTAATAAGTCAACTCAGGATGAAACTCTCCCAAAGTCCAGGAGTCCCTGGTATTCTCTTTTCATACTTAACAAAGCACAGAATCACTAATCTTGATTATCTTTCAAATTTTATTTTAATTTTCAACCTAGCCCTTAATAGTTAGGATGCATTCAGGTATATTTTAATGATTCAGTAGTTACTTAAATCTAATTTAATAGCTTATATAAATATTCCATTTAAAATCCATCCTATATATAAAGTCTTAAAATGGTGGCAATTTGGTTATCCAATATTCCTTTACTGAGATTATATGATAGTCATTCAAGAAGGGGGGGATCTATTTTAACTTGCTAAAATCATTAATTCTAATATAATTTTTGAAAATGAGATTCTTGTGGAAACCATCTGATTGGCTTCTACTCAAACTTATTAAAATAATCTTTGATGTTACGAATATCTCAAAATATTTGGAATCTGCATTTGAAGTCCAGGATATATCATAATATCTTTATTTCTGTAAGGTAACCAGATCAAAATTATTGTAACCACAGAGCTTTGGAGCAATGGCAAGTAAGCTACTTTGTCACTGAATATAGTAAAACATTTAGAGGAAAAAAGATCTATTCATAAATGACAAATTATAATTTACTTAATGATTTATAATAATATAGGGTATATTATTTCCAATCCAATTTCAAATGTTATTTATCAAAAATAAGCATTAGCACAAAAGCAAAACAAAATATTTGTTTCACAAGAAGGTAAATCAGTACAGATATGATCCCTTTCCATCTCTAATATACATATGATCACATGG
This sequence comes from Tolypeutes matacus, assembly GCA_026826555.1. Lineage (NCBI taxonomy): Eukaryota > Metazoa > Chordata > Mammalia > Cingulata > Chlamyphoridae > Tolypeutes > Tolypeutes matacus. The sequence goes on along the minus strand of JAKSZT010054474.1, from coordinate 407,346 downwards.
CTAAGTAAACACATCTATGCATTTGGATTAGGCAGATAAATAACTAGGTTTACATAAGATGAAGTGGGAATCTTTTAAGTGGGAAACTATTTCTAAATGATGATGGAGGAAGCATGGGCTCTCTCTAATATAATCTAACAATCAAATATAGCTCCTAGGAATTGCACATGTGTGTGTGACTTTAGAGACCAGTGACTCTCAAATTGTGATACTCAGGCTAGCAGAACTAGCATCATCTGGGAAGTTATTAGAAATGCTAATCTTGGGCTCCAATCCAGACCTTCCATATCTGAAACTCTAAGAGTAAGATCCAGAAATCTATGTTTTAACAAGCTCTCCAAGTGTTTGGATGCACACTAAAGTTTAAGGACCTCTGGTCTAAAAAAAAAATTCTCACAAAAAGAAGAAATTTGACATGTGTGTTAAGAAGCCCAGGAGCAAACACATGAAATCATTAATTTAAATAAGAGGTTTTTCAATGGTGCATTTTCCAGATACTTTTAGGTCTTATCTAGCTATCTTGTCCTCTGATAGTGCCATGCCTGTTCCACGTTCTATCTGTAAGAATCCCGATCTCAGCCTCATTTTAGTCTCTAAATCCATTCTTGATCATTGTCAGGGATGAGTCAAGTAACACTAGGTTTGTAATTTGGGGCTCAGTGTCACATCACTCAATGCCATCTACTTAATCTAGTTACCAAGTCCTTATTTCTAGGAAAGAGTAAAACATTTATGCTCCTGTCCTCATCTTTCCATCTCTTGCCACAGGGGAGAGGTGTCCACCCAAACATGTGCCTCTGACCACTCTTCTCATTAGCCATTCCACAAGGGTGAATTTCTTATTAAGCAGGTTAAGTCAGAGACTGAGTCACTTTTCACCAGCGTGCAAGAAAACTACGTGTTTCTGTGGGTGAACATTGTGGAGGAGGAGGGGTGGAAAAGGAGGCATCCAACAGCCTTCCAGATCTAAGCTTGAGCATAACTCTTCAGCCAAGCCTTGAGTGTCATGGGGGACGGCTGCTAGTGTATCAGATGCTTCCTCACCAGAGACCCTTAGAAGGCAGGAGTAAAGGGCAGAAATCAAACATTAAAATTCCACTCCCCTAAATCCTGGTATCACTGGATCCCTGTTTTGTTCTTTATTTTTTTTTTATTTTATTTTTTAACTTTATTTTGTACATTTAATAATTGAAAACATAAGCAATAAAAAACTAAAAAGTAAACACAGATGAATAAATATACACATTTCTCAATTAAATGTAATGGATACATGTAAGTTTTTTTGTTTTTTGTTTGTTTTTTTGTTTTTGTGTGTGTGTGAATCAAACAATATATTACACAATATATTTGGTTCATAGTAATGCATTCATACAGTATTTGTCCTTTTGTGTCTGGCTTGCTTCACTCAACATAATGTCCTCCACATTCATCCATGTTGCCATATGCTTTATGACTTCATTTCTTCTTACAGCTGCATAATATTCCATTGTGTGAATAGACCACAGTTTGTTTATCCATTCTTCTGTTGATGGACACCTGGGTTGTTTACAACTTTTGGCAATGATGAATAATGTGGCTATGAACATTGGCGTGCAGATGTCTGTTCGTGTCACTGCTCTCAGTTCTTCTGGGTATATACCCAGTAGTGGTATTGCAGGGTCACGTGGCAAGTCTATATTCAACTTCTTTGGGAAATGCCAAACAGTCCTCCATAGTGGTTGTATCATCCTGCATTCCCACCAACAGTGAAGAAGTGTTCCTATCTCTCCACATCCTGTTTTGTTCTTTAAATCGGGATTTCTGCCTGGATGCCCACTCATGATTTCCAGCCCTAGAGGAACAGAGTAGCTCTAATAAATCCCAAAGTTGGCTGGAATGTGTACCTGAAACCCTGTCAGGAGCAGGTCTCTGAGGCCAGTAATAACTACATCAACTGTCAGTTTGTCTGCTTCCAGTTGCAGTAGACCTTTTTAAAAAAATGCCTTTGTATATGCTTTCCCTCTGCCTAGAATATATTCTCCACTTTATCTTACTGTAATACATTATCTTCATGATGGTTTATCATGTGATATACTTTTTGTTAATTTTTGACTCTTTCTTCAGTCGATTGTGCTCCTGAAGGGGAAGGGATCATGAGAACCCCATGAGTATCTAGCAAATAGTACACATTTAATTTCAGGGAATGAATAAGTGAATGAATCTCATACAATATGTGTAGTAATTTTACCTATATACAAGGATCTTGATCTTAGGATAAGGTTGATAAATCAGTAAATTGTTCAAGATTACACATTTGGGGGAAGGACTAAACATCTGGAAAGATACCATTTTGTCTTCTCACTTGCAAAATGAAAGAAAAGTTGATTCTATTTTCAAAGTAGACGAAAGAATGCTACTTTACATCTTCTGTCTAATTCAAACATTCAGAAATTTTGTCAGAAATTTCCCACATCTAATATTGAATCATTTCTCCAAGTATAATGTCAGGGTCATTTCTGCATTTAAAGCAAATGTAGATGGTGAACATGAACCAAATACATTTTTAGATCTTTTGTAATACTATGGAATAATTGAGAATGGTATTGTGGCTACATTAGAAAAGAACCCTTACCTTTTAGAGATGCATAATGGAGCACTAACAGATGAAAATATGCAACCTATGAGATTTGCTTCAAAATAATATGAAATGGTGGAGTAGATTATGTTGTTGGTCGGGCAGATCAGTCCACGGGTTGATGATTGCTTAGAACAAGTGATGGATAATGGGCACTCATTGAAATATTCTGTCCACTTTTGCATATGTCTGATATCCTCTACAATTGTTTTTATTAAAAAATACGTTTTCCATCATGACCAATGCCTTTGCAATTGTGAACAATTAAAGTAACATTGAATACTTACTCTTATTATTTGTGATGCACTCTGGTATTTTCCTTCTTCTATTTTATTTTAAAAGCCTGCCTACCATGAACCATTAAATTAATTTCAATTTTTGCTAAAGGGTAATGGCAAACACTATTCTATTTAACAGAATACCCTTCCTTCATGTATTTCTGTCTTTCCCCTGTCTAATGTCCATTCTTGCAGAGTTTTCTGTATTTCATATTAAATATTAATTTCCTCATAATGTTTCCAGACTTTTACACATTTCCCTGACATTGCTCGAATTTTGTTACATGATTTTTGTCATGAAGTCTGCTGTAAAACAGTTTCCTAGGCTCATTCTAAACAGATGAAGATTAAGGCAGGCCATGGAAAGCTAAGGCAATCTAGGAAGGACAATACATGATGTTGTAAACTTGTTTTCCTGACTATATATTTGAACAGAAACATTACTTTAAATAAAAGAATGTTGTTACAGGTAATAGAACCCTTTATTTGAACTTGACGCTGGTATAAAAAGATTCTTTCTGAAAGTATACACTCCCATATGTTCCACTCTGCGTATAAACATCCGTACTCTCCCAGTTTTACTGGTATTTCTAGTGCTACATTATGAATTTTCTTTAGCTTTGCAGCCACACTGAAAATCTTCCAGCTTCATAGATTCTCTAGGCATTCCAAATTGCTCCTGAGCTTAAGTTTGTAAAGCCTATATTTCTGGTATTTTTTCCATTGAATTCTAGTCTATGTTTTTATATATTTTTCCACTTACTAAGGTCATTTGTAATCTTTATTCTGTGATGCAAGCTATACCTCCTGGGATGGTGCCATCTACAAAAAACAAACACATTATATATTGCAGCATTCAGTTTAGTGATAATATTAAATACTACCCAGTTCCGCTGAACTGCCTTTTTTTACTGTCACATCCAGCTTAACCACATATAACTTGATTTCAAGCCTCAAACTCATTTTAACTGATTGAACTGAATCATGAACAATTAAGCACCACCAACTTCTTGACATTTAAAAGTTTAAATAAATGTTTAGAAACTGACAAATATAATGGTTTTTGGATGATTCAGTAGATATTCATCCACTCTACCACATTTTAAGAACCAAAGCCTTGATAAAGATGAAAGGCATGAACTTCTACATTTTGTTATACTCTATCCTTCTGTCAATGTTTTTATGTTATACTTCCACAACTGTATTTTAAGATCTTTGATGCCTTATACCCAGTAATGTGGAAGACCATGCTCAATGTATGCTAGGCAATTTAACTATGTATAGTAAATTAAAAATTCAGACTCTTCAATATATTACTCTGACCTTAGGAGGCATAGAGACAAAATAATTGCCAAAGGTAGAAAAGAAAATAATTGGTTAAGCACTTAAAAAAAGAGGGACCTCTAGTAGTTGTTGGTGATTATATGTTAAGTAATTATATTATTAAAAATAAAACTTGCAGGAATTTGAATGAGTCAATATGGGGCTTTAACATTGAAAAGTTTCTACTTAATCTAATATCTATAATCCAGTATGTATAAAAATCAAGCCTGCTTGCCACACTTTAAATACACATTTCTAACTGAAGTATAGAGCTATTGTGGTAGATGGTCTGTCAGAATCCCCAGAATTCTTATGATCCCCTGACATGAGATAAAGATAATTTAAGTCTATTTTCCTAGGTTCATTAAACATTAAGAAATCTTAAATCTCTTAAAACATTGTATTTAATATTCCAATAAGTAAATGGGATTCTTTTGATTTATGGCCTAGTTGTTAACTGTGCACATGTCATAGGGAGTTGGCACTGGAACATGTCCAGCCAAGGTGAACTGATGCTAGGGGCAGCACCTGCTGCCAGCCTGCTCTCCTCCAAATCACTCCATTCTAGCCACTTTCTGGCCTCTGGTTATATATTTCTTGGAGCTCAAACAAAACACTTAAGATAGATGGCATTTAAAAAGATATTTTAGCACTCAAGTACTTAAGTTTTGATCTCAAGCATCTGCAAAGCAACCTATGGCAAACGTCAAGTTCACTGGAGAGAAATATTAAAAATTTCAAAGTTATTACTCCCTTCAGCAAAGTTTAAAAAAACAGCTTTCAAAGTAATGCTAGGGGGGATGATAACCTCACTATGCTAATGTTTACCTTTGCCCTTACCTCAAGGGAGCTCAAATATCTACATTACTGCTATGAGGTGGAAAATATAATAATTTTTATTTAATATAAAAGAAACCATAAAAAGACCAAAAACAAAACAAAACAAAACAAAACAAAAAAAAGAAAACAAAAAACAAGTGCAAAGAAGTGTTAAAAAATGGTTTGTCAAGAGATAGACGTAACATTCAGCTTTCTATGTGCTTTTTGCTCTTCCTTGTAATCTCATCTAATTTTATTTTAAAACGCCGCATTTCACCTCATAATTAGAATACAAAATTTATTTCTCAAAATTTTTTCCCTTTGGAAATCAAATGAGAATAACACTTATTGAGTCCCTTCCCTGAGACAAGCACTGTGAAAGCACTTGCTATACCCAGCATTGCTAAATTTTAAATGATATGAAACACATTTAAAAAAAATTTACCAAGCTAAATAAATATTTTTCATACTTGAATTAGCAAAATACAAAACAAGATTGTTTTTTGTCTTTAAAAGAGCAACATTTTATTCTGCTTGGGAGAGAAAAATGAAAAACCAAACTTCAAGTAATTTGGAATCCCCACTTACAGAAACACATCTAGTTTCTGAGCTTCATGGTGAATCCTCATTAAACTAGAATGTTTATTTTAATTCAGTGAATATTCTGATTTATTTCACCTAAGCAGTTAACTAAAATAAAATTTTATTAAACGACTGACCAAACCAAAAACACACAGACAGAAGAACATTCTTTCTAAAATGTAGGCCATTAAGTCTAATAGAATCTATCCGATTCAAAGACATGAAGATTTCTCAGCTAGAAAAAATGAAACTTTGAAAATTATGAAAAAAAGAAAACTAGAGACCAAGTATGTTAATATCGGGACATATCCTGAGAATAAATCTCTGGTAACAAGCTCTTACTTTTTATTTTCTGGTTGTTTTTATTTGCTATTTCATTTGACCTCTTTTTAATGAAAGTGAAATAGTGGAGACCATTCTGCCAAATTCACACTTTGTGTTTTGGTCTGTATTATGTGTGACAGATATGACTCCTATTTCTTGGGCCATTCTAGCTTGATAAGACTAAGGAAACGGGAAGTTCCCAGCTCTGTCAGTTCTGTTCCATTTCAGCAAATTAATTTCCTACCAAATATTTTCTAGGAGTCCTTAGGGAGTGTGTTACAATTGCCCTCTGAACTCACCCTCTTGCTGGCCTTATGACGTTTGTTCTCTCCTGCTTTGGCCTACTGTGGTAATGTCACTAATTACTGCCTAGTAATTTGTGGCCAGCATAGAGCTTGCGGTTGTGGCTGTAACCATTCAACGCTAGCAGAGAGGCTACTGCTGAAAGGATGAGGCTGAGCATGCTGAGGTCCACAGGCAGGGATCCCATTTTTCGGCTGCTGCCATAGCTTTTGACAACCGACCCTCAATGGTGGAAATTTTACAGGAACGTTCTACTGCTTTCGTCCCCACAGCAGACCTAATATTGTTGACAATATGGGTGAGGTGACTAATGCCGAAGAATTTGGGCAGATCTATTCTCTTTTGCTTCAGGATGAATGCTTCACCAGTTTTCTTTTCTTCACACAAATAAATCCTAGGAAGAGCAGTTCTCTAAAGATTCCCGTATCCTACAGTGAATGGAACTGAAGCTTAAGCTAGGATCCCTGCTGCATTAATCTATACTCTTTCATACAAAATGATTATTCAGATAGTTATAAATGGCATGTTTTGGATATATGGATATTAATGGACTATACCTTTATCTATCTACAGTTAAGAAAATGACTGTCCTCATGGAAACCAATATTTGTTAGGCATCTCTTATGTGCACAAGGTAGGACAGACAGCTCTCAAGCAACACATGGATTTTTTGCTGTTGATGTGGGTTATTCTTAAACCACTCATGAAAACTTGCTGGTAGCTTCTGATTATCCAGAATCTTTTTTTTTTTTTCTTACATGAAAAGTCTACTATAACTGACATACTTGGAACATATTAGGTTCTTAGTACATGTTTTAAATAAATAAATGAACCAGATTGTTGCTAATAGATTAATATCATGTGAGAATTATCCAACTTAACACCAACTGCCTTGGTTAACTCAGAGACATTCTCCTATCTTTCTCTTGCTTCTGTTTCTCATTGATTTCAGTTCTGATAATTCCACATTAGTTCTGATTTTCTTCTCCAGAAACAATACACTTATTCTTTTCAATGCCCTTCCATCTTTTTCTAGTACTTAGAAAGTACTAGAAAGGCTGGCCTTTGACACCTTAAATCAATTGAAACTATTCATAAATTTCCATTAGGATGGTCACAAAAGTGAGATGTGATCTATTTATCTTGCAATCCTGAGTTCATGAACTGAGTTTTTCCTACATATCACCATTTATGATATAAAATAAAAATTTGTTTTATCATTATACTCAAATACTTAAAATCACATTTGTTTTTAAAAAGGCACTTTAAAATAATCCCAGGAGGGAATGTAGCTGAGTGGTTGAGTGCCTGCTTTCCATGTATGAGGTACTGGGTTCAATCCATGGTACCTCCTTCAAAAAAAAAATCCCAATACACAATATTTCAACTACACCATAGCTTGTGGAATAATCTGTCATATAAAGGATATGGCTTTTTCTAAGAAAAATACATTCTGAGCTTTAAAGAACTAACTTTCAGACTTCAGGCTACTAAATATCACTAATCCACTCCCCTCGTTGTTTTGCATTTGCTGTGTCTGTTTGTTGTGTGCTGGTCTTTTTTTAGGAGGCACCGGAAACCAAACCTGGGACCACCGAAGTGGGAGGGGGTTGTCTAATTGCTTGAGCCACCTCTGCTCCCTGCTTTGTTAAGTCTTTCATTATGTTTTTCTCTGTGTGTCTCTTGTTGCATCATCGTTCACTGTCTTGCTCGTCTTCTTTAGGAGGCACTGGGAACCAAACCCAGACCTTCCATGTGGTAGGCAGGAGCTCAATCGCTTGAGCCACATCTGCTTCCCATGCTATTGTTGTTTAAGGGAAGAGTATTGCTACTGAACATCATATCTGGATAAAGTGTAGGCAAAATATAATTGGTAATCAAAATAGGACTACGAGTGTTTAGAGATGATTTCAAAATCTAGGCAGAAATATTTAAAATTGTGTAAAAATCTAAATTCCTGTTCTTAATAACTAAGTGAAAGATTGAGCTTAAATGGAGAAATCCGGGGCATAAAGATAATAAATAAACAACTTAACAATATATTGATGTTTGTACAAAATTATTTAATATTTATTTGTTGTTAAAAGTTAATTTGGAAGAATATTTCTTTGCTAACATTGTATGCATATAAAAAGTTGACTCTTTGGTTTTTATTTCCTCCATTTTGCTATAATACAATAGAACCCAAATGAATATTGTGATAATTTTTTAAAACAGTATCGAATGTAGGTCACACATAATGTGAAACAATGAATCTATTTTATATCTGAATAATGGATATAAAATACCCATCAACAGATATCCTCAGAAGACAGATAACACAAATAACTAGATAGCTCTTGAGCAAAGTTAAGGTTGAAAGCAGCTAGAGTTCAACTGCCTTTATTGCTTATCTGGATCACACTAGACATCATCATCTCAATTAAAAAAGATATTTGCTTCTAGAAGCAAGACTTCCAACATATATCCTTACTTCAAAACACTACATCAGAATTGGGGCTAATCCCAATCGTTATAATAGAGGGATAAAAGCGTCTTCAGAATACAGTCACTTAACTTATTCTTAGGCCATCTGCCAAGAAATATTTTGAGATTACACCCATCTTTAGTGTTTGCTTCCAAATTAATGTCTCACTTTCAGAATAAAAAACTTTAATATGAAAGTACATCTAAGTGACAACAACATCTTTCCAATATTAGCATGGGGAGAAAACCAGGGAAAGTATATTGCTTGAAGTTTGGTAGTGTCAGTTTAAAAGTTAAGTTAGTATTTTGAAGTTGTATGTGTTTGTTCAGTTTTAAACCTGAGGTTCAGCCACAGAAACTCTGGAAAGTTCCTATATACTGAGATACAGGTATTTATGGAAGAAATAAAAATAGAAAGAAAACAAGGGTAAAAAGCAGAGAATAAATCTGTCATTTGAAAAGCTGAAGCTACCTGTCACAGGTGGATGAAATAAAGCAAGAGGCAAACGACAGCTTATACTCCCCAATTCCATTTCTTCAGAGGGGAGGAGCTTGGCAACTGTTTGGCAGGTCGTTTCCATAACCTATCTATACATTTCCAGGACTTACAGCAATTACTCTACAAAAAGAAACCGGTTTCCCTTGTAATTAAATATGATTAAACCTCTGGTCTTTACATAATTTCAGCTTTAAAGTTACAATACTCTATATCTCAGGGCTTTTGATTTCAGGGCTACCTTATGACAATGATCCCATTATCCTCTTAACTACAAAAGATTCTCCTTCCAATACTGAAAAGCATGGGCAACATTAAAGTAAATCCAGTTTGGGTAAGTATGGGTTCAGGACATTGATAAGTGGGTAAAAGACTATGATGCAGAATTACAAAAGTGAATTTTTGCTCAGAGCAAAATGAGCATTCTCTCTCACCACTGTGGCCCAATTTTAATGGTTTTTAATAAAATGCTACTAACCTATGATGATTATACCAAAAAACGAACCCATTAACAATTAGAAATATTTCTTTTATTGCAAATGAATTCCTTGCCTGACTATAAGGAAATAAATATTACAAAGGTTATTTTAAAAAAACAATTTTTCTGTAATTATATGTGGCTTTATTGTAATGAATGACCATTCTCTCTCAAAGTTTTATTTTTATGCTATTAATTTATTAGGAATTGTACAATATTTCCAGTCTATTAAACTTGGCTTCCTAAGAAAACAAAATTGCATGTTGCAGTACTTGGGAAATTCCTTTGTATGGGAGATTAAAACCTACTTTTATGAATGATGCAAAACTGAGTATTATATTCTGGATTTGTGTTTATAAAATATTATTGCTATACAGTTACTGGTATATTTCTCCAATGTGTAAAGGGATACAGAGTGAAAGATAAAGACAAGTACTTTCAAAGAAGGTTCTTAAAGCAAGTGGAGTAAGAAGCCAGCGAGGTGTGGTGTGTATGATATTAAAAGTACAGGCGTTAGTGTTTATTTTAGTTTTCCAGGCTGCTCAAGCAAATACCATGAAATGGTTTGGCTTAAACAATGGGAATTTACTCATTCATTGATTTGAGGCTGGGAAAATATCCCTATCAAGGTATCATCAAGGTGATGCTTTCTCCCTGAAGACTGTGGCATTCTAGAGAAAGCATCACCTTGATGATGCCTTGAGAGGGATATTTTCTCGGCCACCAGTACTCAAACCCCAGCTCTGATAATTCAGAGCTGTTTTACTCTTGTAAGTTACTTAACCTCTCTGAAACTTGGTTTTCTCACTTGCAAGAGGAACATCCTTACTTCACAGGATTATTGTGATTATTTAATGAGCTGATGTATATAATATGGAGCTCCTTTTCCCTATCTAGCTTCCTGATCTAATGGGCTTCTTTCTCTTTCAGGACAGAAGTCCAGGCAGCAGGTTACAATTCACTTCTGGTTCCTTTTCCTTCCTCTTATTGCTTCAGGTAAATGGAAAGGAGATCAAAATGGCTGCCTAGCAATTCAAACTGGCCCTATCAGATTGAAATGGGAAATGAATCTCAATTTAATTCCCTAATCTCACCTACTGTGATTAACCTAAGCCCTTATGTCTGGTAAAAATCAACTTATTCTTTCCTGGTTGGTTGCTATTGAGTCAGGAAATAGGCTATATGTTTTTATAAACTTTCTGTCATTTAATTCTCACCAGATTTGGTAAGGTAGGCATCAAATGCAGTTGGGTGGTGACAGAATGTTACAGGCACTTTAGAGTTATTACTTATTAGTTATGAGTTGGAATATTACTTCTCTGAGCCTCAATTATCTCATTTCTCATCTATAAATACTGAGGACATGATACTCACAAAATAGTGAGCTAGGACTTAAGGTTCTAGTTCACCAGCTGGTTTAGTAAGTGTTCAATAAATGGTTTTCTTTTCCCCAGTGTCACATTCCCCTGCTGTGTTTCCTTTCATGTTTTTTATTTACTATGGGAACTTATTTTAATAGCATATATATTAGTGCCACTATTTTAATTATTTTAATGACAGTTATAAATATCTGGCTGAATCATGAACTTTTAAAACAACTGCATAATGCCCTATATATCAACCTAGATTGTGTTAAATAACATAAAGCGTTCTAGAAACAAAACTTCTGAAATGATGCATCATTTTGTTGAATTTTTTAAATTTGTAAATGACGGAAAGCCAAGTTAAAGTCTCTGTGATGAATATGGAATGCTTATTTTATTATTCTAAGAAAGGCAAAGGGTATCTTATGATCTAAGTATCATCAACAATGAAGATATAGAAAGATTTAGAACTGTCTACCAGGCCACATTGCCATGGAAGAACAGACTGGGTAGCACTTCTCATTTTCAGCATGATATTCTTAGGAAAACACTATGTGGTCATATGATATTTAGCACATCTTGAAAGAGGAGCAAAGGATTTTGCAAGCAAAACACCTAAGCACTGTCATGTTAACCTGAGATAATTTCTAAAAGTTTTTATATATTAGGAAAGAGAGGGGAAGAGTTCAGGTTTTCTAAACTCCTGCTGGCTTGCTATAAATTTGAACTAAGGAATGCCTATAGAAATAAGCAACCAAGTGGAGTGCAGGCTCTCTGTGCCCAGAGTGGAAAGAAACACATCTTGGATGTTTTTCAAAGAATTAGAAAAATAAATTCCTGTGATGTATGTGTACTACTTGAGGCTAATACTTTGCAAACACTTCAAGCAAAATAAAAAATTTCACTAAATTATACAGTTTAAATTGTACTGTGCTAACCAACCCGTTGTATGTGATCCACGGTAAAATTAATAACATGTTAATAAAACATAACAAGCTATCCTGTAGAATTTAAAGTTAAAATCAATAAAGGTCTTCAGGTAAACCCCATAAAGACATGTTAAAACAGGCCTTTGATTATTACCATGATGCTTTTTTAAAAGGACTTTGGAATGAGTAGATAAAAATCCATGCACCATCTCTCCACCTAAGTTCTTACTTAAGACTTAAGATCTTCAGTCTGAAGAAAACAATTTAATTACATTTGGTTTTCAACATTACCATTTAAAAATCATGTGTTTGCAGAGAAATTCCATCAACAGTGTAATTAAACAAAACTAACTTTGTCATACAGAACAATAGTTCCTTTACTGTGCATTAGTATCTTATAAATATATACATCATATCCAAAATTCTGCCCCTACAGAAATCTGTTCGCCCATTGCAAATTGGTTCACACTGTTCTTTGGACAAATATTTATAACCACATTCATCTGTATTTTAATATCTATTTAAAATTATGGCATTTCACTTATTTTTGTGGATGAAGTTTCCAAACTTTTGCATAAAACCTCGAAACTTGCTTTCATTGGGCTGATATGAGCGATAAACACCAGTGCTGTAATTAAGCATTGGGTTCGACCTGCTGTAACTGTTGCCCATAGTTGCGGATTTTATTTCTGGGTGGCGTATACTGGTATTTGGCATGTTACTTGCCGGCGGAGTAGTGCTCTCAATCTTACAAAATGGCTCAAAACGACTGTAAACTCGCCGGTCGCTTGAATGAGATCTTAGAAGCTCACTGGGCTTCGGCCTTGGAGAAGAAGTTGGTTTTCTCTCAGGAGCAACAACAGCATTAATTTCCTTTGAATCTCGGTATTGGATCTGCTCAGTGTTAAATCTTGGGGCAGAAGCATCTCCTGCCCTATCCAAGAACTTGTTTTCAACGGGACCTGGAGAAGGTATTATTTTATTATTTTCTTCGGATGGAGAATTTATCCCCTGAGATGAGCTAACTGTGACATCTTCCTTACTTTTGTGGATACTGCCTTGAGAGTTGGATGAAGAAGAACGCTTTCTTCTAGGAGATGAATCAACTTTTGGCTCTGATTTCTTGGGTTTTTGACTCTCTTCACCATTAGAAACTAAAGTATCAGAACTACTACACATTCTATAAAAGGCAGGTGCTTTATTTTTGGATATATTTTCTTTCTTTTCTGGGGTAAGGCTAAGTAATGACCTTAACTTCTGGGATCCTTTTTTCAAAAAACTTGGGGAACCTTTAAGTTCCTTCTTTGAGGTGAGTTCTTTGTTGGGCTCCTCTTTATTTACATCAAGTAAAGCAGCAATGGAAACAGACTTGGTAGCAGTACCAGTTGGAGGGTCTCTCTTGGTAACTTCATCATCCTCTTCTGTGTTATGGGTCACATTGTGCATACTTTTAGAACTTTTCAGTAGATCCTCTTTGGGTTTTTCTGGTGGTCTAACTCGATTCCTGGTAAGTGTACTGTATACATAGTGCTTACTATTTCCATGATCTAAATTGGCTTTTGTGTGGTCAAAGATTGGGAAACTTCGCCTTTTAAGCAGGTTCTCATTCTGTTCGTTCTTTAGATTTTCTGTCTGCTTATTTACACACAAGGTTGTATATAAATAGTTGTCTGGCTCTGTATGGCCATTTGTAGTATGGTTTAAGACTGCTGGGTGGTTTTCGGGAACCTGCAAAGTGTGCATTATTGGTGTCTCTGACTGCAACGGATCCTTGGGGACTGTTTCTGGCATGGGTTGGTCTGTAGAATCCTGTACACTTGTAGGGGTATCTGGGACCTCTTTAGCCATGTCACTTCCCTGGGAACCAATTATAGTTGAATTTGAGGAGCCAGTTGTACAGCTGTTAACTTCTTGCTGCTCGGGTAAAGTTGGTTTAAATACAAAAGATGAACGAAGTCGAGAATGAGTATAAAGGGCATTGGCTTTCAAATTCTCAGCTCCATCACAGTTCTCAAACCGGTCACCTAGAGCTGATCCATTTGAATCAGGCATAGCTTCTGAATGATCATTTAAGTAGGATTCAATTCTCCAGTTACGAAGGAATGACTTTGTGGTATGTTCAAGGGTTGGCATACGTTGTTGCAAAAAGCGAATATGATTATCTGTCCCATTAAAAGACCTCCGCACATTTGAATTTCTATCTGCAAGATTTGTTGTTTTTCTCTGGGTGAGCCGATTGGCAAAACTCTGGGCAGGTGTGTTATGGTAGTTTGCAAAGCCTCCCCGTGATGATGATGCCACACTGAGACTATCTGAAGGCCTTTTCCAATTACCAGGTAGATTATTGGTTCGATTCAGAGCCCTGTTAAGCAGCAGGTATGAGGATGTTTCTGGCTGTTCCCCAGCATAACTATGTCTTTTCCAATTTTCATTTATCTGACTGGGTTGATACTGACGCATTTTATTTGGACCATTAAAGTTTGGAAGAAAATGAGGTTTATATACATGATTTCTTATGCTATATTTATCATGTTCATTTAAAGTATATATCCCTCTGTTTTTAAAGTAACTAGAATCTAATTTATGAAAACTGTCTTGTCTACTAAAAAGATTTCTTTGGCTGGATGAAGCTAATGAAGAAACTGAATGCTGGTAAGTACCATTCTCCCAGAGTGCTTTGCCATGTTTCATCCGTGCTGATTCATCCTGAGCAAATGAACTAGGGACACAGGATCTGGCATACAGAGTTCTAAATTCTTCATCAAAGGACTCAACCAGTTGACCTGTGATTATCTGAACCATGCTGAGGTGAGCTTTTTCAAATGACCACATGTAGCTGAAAAAAAAAAAAAAATCAGAATTGGAAAATTTTAATTTTTCTACATTAAAAGATTGAGGATAATATATAATTCTATCAAGAAAAGTTAGTTCTTCAATGCTGGCGTTTTTTGTTGTTTCATTTGACTACCATAATTTAGAAAAGCTTCCATCATTATATGCTCACACTATACCATCTCCACAACCCCATATTCATATTTTAAAAAACAAAGCAACTCAAATCCTGGCTTTGAATCTACCCATAATTTCTCGTGCTATTTTCTAGGACTCAAAAGAAAAGCTTGCTTTGCATTTGCATCTCTGTCTACCAAAACTTTATGGAGTAAGAATGATATTGTAATTTCGTATATAGCATCCTAGCAGGTTGTAGGAAAGCCAGCCAGTATTGGAGGGAAAGCTGAGAGAGCTGGTTACTATTGAGCTATGTTGCCACCCTAAGTTTGGGCTTCAGTTTCCTTATGTCCAAAATAAGGACATGGATAACATATAAGCACAATTCCTTCTAGTTCTAAAATGTTATAAACAAGACAGTTCTCTGCTAAATGCTAATTTTAAGGACAGAGATTCAATGTCTTCCAATTGCTTTATCTGTGGCTTGCTCAGTGTAATTTAGGATGCCTGGAGCTGTAAACTGAGAGAATTTGTGGGCAGCATTCTCAACCACTAATGGGCAGGTTTTTCTGTTCTCAGTGTACACAGGAATGGTATATTTAGTGCCCATAAACCCTACCAGTCATAATACCAATCAGGATTTTTAATACATAAAACAATATCTAGGAAATTAAAGTTTGTAATCACTTTGCAGTAGTTGATGGAACTTCCAATCCCTTTCCTAGAATTTAGGGTTGATAGCTATTTTGAAATTTCATATGAAATTTTAAATCTAATTTTTATTTATTTATTTTTTGAGGTACTGGGTCGGGGATTGAAACCTGGACCTTATATGTGGGAAGCCAGCGCTCAACCACTGAGCTACACATGGTTCCCCCGAGTTGGTTTTTTTCATTTGATTGATTGTTTGTTTGTTTATGTTTAGGAGGTACTAGGGATCGACCCCCGGATCTTGTATGTGGGAAGCAGGTGCTCAAGCACTTGAGCTATATCTGCTCCCTTAAATCTAATTTTTGAAAACCAAGTATAAGTTATCATACAGTCACTGAGCTGTAAGAGAAACAAATTAACTATATGCTGGCTGTCAAGTCATATACATGACACAGTGGAGATTAATACAAAAGAAAAAGGAGATGGATACTTTCTCCACAATGAAGGAGCTTACTGTTTATATAGGGAAGGCAATAACAGAGATAGATGAAAAGATTAAAATAATGTAAATTATAACAATTGGAAATACATAAAATGTCATGAACAGCAGAGTGCAAATAAAGAATCTTGTTATTCTTATATGCTTAATTTTTCTGTCATGCCTATGGAATATCAGGTGTGAGAAGGACCTTGTACAAGGTGCTTTTTACATGCACACGTGTGGGCCATATCAGGCTGACTTTAAAGAAATGGTACAAAAGTAAATCACTAAAGGAATTTTCAATCTAACTAAAGATATGAATACAAATTAGATGAGGAATATCAAGTATAGCAATGAATAGTCAGCTTTCAACTATGAGAAAATCCCTGGAGACAATGTGTTTTAAGAGAGTAGATGACCAAAAGTTCAGAGAAGAAAAGTATGGGAAGACTTTCACGTGAGAATTTCAAACAAGGACATCCAATTCAAAATATTATTTTTACACACATTGATTTAAAGTATATAAGAGTTTCACCTTAATGTTAGTATTATATAACTAAATATATATACTAAAACCCCTGCTGTTTTCTTAATTAAATAGTCATCTTGGTGAGTGAAATGTTACACTATGGTAGATATAGATACTGGGCCTTTCCAGGGACACTGGGAGTTTAGAATACAATGACATTCTATAGTAAAGATTTCTGAATTTAAAAGGTATTCTGAATTTGGCTAGGAGGAAATCATCAACAGCAGTAGAATATGAGAGCCAAGCTGTTTTTAAGAGAAAAGAAGCTAATTTTTAAATAGCTTTGGTGAAAACTGGTTCATAAATGTTCTACCAGATCCTCTTAGAATCTCATTGGTAATAAGAAAGATCCATGATGGGGGGGGGGGGATAATGCCAACAGTTGATAACCACTAATTGTGTAAAGCAGAATATTTTCAATGAACTTGAAATACAGAGAGAATAGAGTTGTTATATAAGAATTTTGATGGATTTTTATAATCTGTGGTCCTAGGCATTCCATATTCACTCCCATAAAGAGTAAGTTGAATTCTGCCTCTGGCTTATGACTAGATAGATGGATTGATAGATTTTTTGTTGTTGTTGCTGTTGCTTGTTTGTTTAATTCCACAGTAAGTGCATGCACAGCACACAAAGCACCTATTAGTATCTAGTGGTAGCAAAACAAAGTTAGGCGAATTTATTGCTGATGATAATCTTAAAAGTCAATTTAGATAATAAAAATAGAAAACATTAATTATGATGAGCTTAAATAATAAACACCATTCTATAAGTCAAGTGAACTCTCAATTTTAATTAAAATTTCAATTAAAAGCCCCCTAAAAACAAAAAGCCTGAACAAATATGTATATATTCGTACTTAAAAGGACTCATTAATTTTAAGCACTAGTTGTAATTCCTACTCTTAATCAGTTTACATTTGGAAATCCAAAGAGCATTTTCAAAAAAGACTCCCTGATCTTAAAGGGAATGTTGGCAGATAATAACAATTAAAATAAGGACTGAAATAATTGCTAATTAGGGGCTTTTCATTCATTAACTCATTTAATCCTCACAACAAGGACATGAAGTAGATTCTATGATCATCCTCATTTTGATGATTAGCAAACTGAAGTGCAACCAAATTCAGTTCCTGGCCCAAGGCCATCCTATTCAACACGTTGCCTCCTTCTCCCAGACTTTTTAAGTTATTAAGATAAAATACTAGTCTTTTCCCTTGGATTGTTTAAATCAACAGCTCTCCTGTCTTTTTCCCTCAATATTTAATAATGAGTCGACCCTGCCCTGGTGGAATAGCATTTCCCATGTGTTTGGTGTTTTTATCTGCCTGCTGATATATCTTCTCTATATATCCCATTCAGGGTTAACTTTGGGGATTTATAATGGAATAACAGGGCAGAGCCTATCCTCTGGAGCCAGCCTGACCTGGAAAGGAACACTGACTCTGGCTCTTAGCTATGGAGTTTTAGACCAGTCACTTAACCATTTGGAATTTCAGCTTCCTCATTTATCTACAGATAAAAACAGTGCCTTGCAGATAAGTTGTAAAGATTGTGGATGAAATACCTAAAAGAGTTAAGCTAGAACACATTAGACAATCCATCAATGATAGCTTAGAAAGATATCAGAATGGGATCTGGGACAGAGTAACTGTGTCAAGTGTCTGCCATAGCAAATTTAACAGTCAGACTGTTAAATTTGGGTAATACTATAGTAACTACATAATAACTATTAGATTCTTAGTAACATTAAAATAGGAAAAAAAATTCCATTGGTTCTTCAAGATGGTAAAGCTTCCTTTTTTGAAAAATGAACAATTGCTGTTTAATCCAAATTGTGTACTGTTTTCAAAAGAAGCAAAAACACTTTTGATATTATATAGTTGTAGGAAACCTTAGGCATTAATCAACGCTCTCATTTTTGGATGAAGAAACTGATGCCCAAGAAAGTTACGTGATTTGTCTAAGGACTTACTGCTCTTTAGCGGCAGAGGCAGAACTAAAACCCAGGTCTCCAAGCTTCCATGCAAATATTAGAAATAACTAAACAAATTACACTAACATTTGCAGCTGATAAACACATTATTTTAATGGTTGATAATGCTGGAAGTAAACAAAATAATCTTACCTGTAAGAACCATACATAACCTTCTGGCAGTCAACTACTAAAAATTTCTGTTCCAATTTTCCATGGAATTTTGCTCCAGTTTTTGAAATATAATCTTGTCCTTTCACTGTCCGCACTCGAATATTCTAAAATTATTTGTAATTATAAAGTAAAAATTATGACTGGGAAGGGGTTATTTTGAAAAGTAAAATGTATGTCCATGTAAAGCTTTAACACCAAAAAATATTTATACTCAAAATAACTTTTTTAAACACACACAGACAAACACACATACAAATTAGTGGAAAGCAAATTTCAAAACATCTCTCATAAAAGAAATATTCAAGGAAAGTAATCACTTAAAATATGTATTTTAACATTGCGTAAGTGGAAGACATTACATTTATGCAGAATGCTTTCACAAATTACTTAGGATTGTACTGCAAGAAATCCTTTTGGGTTTTAGTAGCATGATGCTAAAACAACTGAAGAATAACATCCATTTTCTTTTTAAAAAGTCAAATGTAACTGAAAACATGATGCCAAATGATCTTGATAAGCAACATTTGCTGAATTAAAGAATCACTGGAGTCAGTGGTTTCAAGATTGTGCAGGCAAACTGTGGCATTAAGTATGACTGTTTGCAAAGTTAAATCAATAGCTTAAGTGTTCACCCCCAAGAAAAGCATAATATGAAACCCTCATGAAAGTGAGCGTTTTCATTCACCTTCTGAAAAATACAAGGGGACTTTTTGCATGATCAACATTATACCACCTTAAATACATTGTTTTCTTTTTTTAAAATTTTACTTCTGGAGTAATATACCTTAACAAACCTCCAATTTGACTGATATGATAATGGTATACAAGAAACTTGAGGAAAAAAATGGAATTCTTACCCTGAGACGCTGAACTTGACAACCCTGTTTCTCAGTCATATTTAGAAAATGATTAAAATTGGACTCATCAAGCAGAATGTATACAGATATCCCTCGGGTTGATGCATCAACTATTTCTTTGAAAATATCGACATCTGTAAATATATCCATTACTATAGCAATGACCTGTTAAAGATAAGAATTTGAAACAATTTTAGATACCCAAGAGAAAAAGGTTTATGAATTTTTTTCTTTCAGTAAAAAGTAGATAAAATAGAAATTAATTAAGTCAATATATACAAATATATACATAAATATTTGGGCAGTTTTCTGAAATAGAAGACAATAAAATATAATAAAAATAAATGCCAATATACATATTTGTAATACTAAGTAATTTTCACATTAGCTTTCTGCCAAAGGGGAATTTCCATTGCAGTAAGATGATCAGTGAAGGGCAAATCAAGGATTGCATGATTGTCTATAAGGTAGATGGAGGGGACAGAGTGAAAACCAGTGACATAATATTTGTTGGGAGACATTTCCAGGGAAAAGCAGGATTTCTAGGACTAGTTGTTAAGAATAATGGCCCCAGAGAACTGGAACAGAAAAAATTCTTCGAGGAATAGAACTATAGCTAAGAAAGGATAAAAGGTGGAAAAAAGGGATAAGAGCACTTGACAACTAGAACATCAAATATATGTGCCTATAACTAGGTTAGTAGATGAGAGAAGAAAAAAAATATGGATAAAAAAGGTGATATGATTAAAAAGGTAAATGTAGAGGGAAAATATCCTAAAGAACTGGTCCCTAAAATGGAAGAGGCCATGCTAACTGTTGGAAACAGAACTGTTATTATCTCAAAGAATCAATGAATGACATAATGCTAGAAAAAGAGAAAATCATTTATTTAAAAAAAAAAATATTGACCACCTACTGTGTACAGAGAAAAAGGATAAAAATTCCTGCCCTTATGGAGTTACATTCTAATGGAGGGAGACACAATAAGCAATAAACATCATAAATAAATAAATTATGTAGCAAGTTATAAGATGATACCTTTATTGGAACCAAAATAGAGTGGGGTAAGAGGAATCATGAGTACCTGGAAACTGAGAAAGGGAGGTTTTGGGGATTTCAGGGCAAAAGTATCTTTGAGAAAGTATTCTTTGAGCAAAGACTTGAAAGGAGCTGAGGAAATTAACCTTGTGAAGATCTTGAGGAAGTCTAGGCAGAGGGAACCAGCAAGGAAAGGCCCCAAGGCAGAAGCATGCCTAGGAATCACTGTGGCTGGAATGGAATGAGAAAGGAGAGAATATCTTATTTACATTGCCTTCAAGGCACTATAAAAACTCTTTTTTTGTTTTTGTTTGTTTTTTTCCTGAACAAGATTGTAAGCTATTAATGGGTTTAAAATTGAGGTAGTAATATTATCTGATTTATGTTTTAAAAAGATTGGTCTGGCTACTGTGTTGAGAACAGAATTTGGGGGTGAGGGTAATGGTAGAAATGGGAGAGACCTGGTAGAACTATGGTAGCAAATCAAATAGGAGGTGATGTGGCCAGCACCAGGAAGGTGCGGGCACTGATGAAGAGAAATGGTCAGATATTGGATATCTTTGGGCCAAAAGACCTTCCGAATGGATTAAATATGAGGTGTGAGAGAGAAAGAGGAGGCAAGGATGACTCTAAGGATTTTAGCCTCCATATCCTGACAGCCAGAGTTTTCTTCACTGAGATAGGGAAGAATGCAAGTGCAGTAAATTTTAGGTGGAAGATTAATAGGGACAAGGTAAGTTGAGTTGCCATATATCTAAGTGAAATACTGAACAAAGAAGTCTGGACCACAGATGTAAATTTGGATGTTGGTGGTGTAGAGACTGCAATTAAATCCAAGTCGTCAAGGGAGGGAAGATCAATAGAGAATACAACCAAGGACAGACACCTAGGACACTCCAAAATTAAGAGGTATAACAGAAAAGGAGGGGAAACCAAAAGAGTGGCATCCTGGATATCGATTAAAGACAGTGTATCAAAGAGGAGGGTATGCTCAACAGTGTCAAATCCTATTAGGCCACATAAGGTAAACACTAAGAATTCATTAGGTTAGTTAATGTACAGGCTATCAATGACTTCCACCAGAGAAGTTTTTTGGAGTGGTGAGAGCAAAAGCCTTACTGGAAGGGGTTTAAGAGAGAATGGGAGGACAATACTGGAAACAGCAGCAACAGTCAATTCTTTTTGAGTAATTTGCCTACAACAGGAAACAGAAATGGAAAGTAGCTGTGGGTAAAGCTGGGTCAAGAGAACTTGTATTTCTGTTCTGTTTTAACAGCACATTTGTATGCAATTAAAAGATCCAGTAAGGAGAGAAAATTAGTGATGAAAGTCATGGTGGGACTGGGGTGAATTTCTGAAGGGGGGAATTTCTGAAGCAATGCCTTTGGTATAGGCAATAAGGGACAAGATCTAATGCAAAAGTAAAGAAATTAGAGCACACAGAGTACTAAAGGCAAGTCTAAGGGTTCTGGTAGGAGGGAGGATGTGTGTAAGCTCTTTTCTGGTTGCTTCAATTTTCTAAATGAAGTGGGAAGCAAGGTCATCAACTGAGAGTGAAGATGAAGGAAGACCTGCTAGACTGTGATGAAAGAGGGACATAAAATGGTCAGTTAGGAGGATAGAAGAGGGCATAGCCTAAGACGATATGCAATAATTGCTGGGCAGCATTAAGTATCCAACTGACCATAAATTTTAAATTGTCCCAATGTGATTGTAAGTTTTTCTCCAACCATGGCTGTGGTCCTGCCATGAAAATATAACAAAGGGCGAGAGGGCAGGAGAGGGTGTGTGCCGTGTGGAGTGACTGGGATGACTGAGCATGGAATCTCAGCTGGGTAAGAGAAGAGTGAGGATGTCATGGATGGAAAAAGCAGTGAAATGGTGGCAGGATCAATGAATTGGAGTTTCTTCTATGGTTAAAGGACAGGTGGGTATTAACAACTTACTAATTTTTAAAGGTTTAATATGCATGCTATCATTTAAATATGTATATTGAAATAGTTACAAATGAAATGATATATTGCATTGTATTTACTTCAAATATAATAGATGGAATAAAATTGGCCATGGATTTATTATTGTTGAAGCTGGTTGATGGTACATGAAGGTTCTATCTGCTGTTGTCTCTACTTCTCAATTTTTTCATAACACAGTTAAAATTTTTTTTAAAAAAGAAAGGAATATTGGATACTAGTAGTACCAAATGGAGTAAGAAAGAAATATAAGCAGAGGAAGTGGTCAGATGGGGATGCATGAATTAGGTTTTGTAGGCGATGCGGTTATTGGTCATGATACCATCAAACGGTATCATCTTGGGAATCAATTGCTAAGGTAAAGGACAAAAATGACAGGAGGAGAGAAGGACAAGGAACTGGCCTTTGAGGGGATCTCTTAGATGTATATTGAAATAGCCAGGAACTGGGGAAAGAGTAGTGTTGGAAAGAAAGCAATCCAGGAACAAAACACTGTCAAGAAACGAGAGGCAAGGAGATGATCTGGGAATAGACACATGGCAGAAACAACCAGGATAAGTAATGGATGCACTGCAAATATGTTAGAAGATGAGCAAAGTCAAGGATAATATACCACAAGAGTTCCTAAGATTTCAGGGGGTCCATGAGCTTGAATTGAAAATTCAAAAAAAAACATTATTCTTGTAGGGACGTGTTGGTGCAAGTGTGATATATTTATTAAATAATATACAGTATAGTGTGGACTTAGTATGATTTTTATTTTGATGTAGCTTGTTCTGAGTGCAGTGGATAACTGCCCGCAAAAAGGTGGGTAAGGATGGCGCAGATGGCTTTATGACGCTGTAGGAAAACTCAAATTTCTAAATGTTTGCCGAAAATGACCGTTTGAACAGGTGTTGAACCGTGTTAGATTATCAGGTATTCGAATTATGGGAAAGTTGTAAAACATAATTTCGAATAATCCTAAAATTTAATTTAAAGACATGCCGATGTTGAGCATCATAAAACTATCTGCTGCTACATTCTGAGAAAGGGGTCCGTGGTTTTCACCTGACTGGCAACAGGGTCCGTGGAACAAAAATGGTTAAGAACCCCTGAGATACAGAATCATTTATATCCACTTCAGTAAGACATTTAAAGAAAATAGTGGGCCATGCTCAAATTATATATTGGTGTCATTCTTCAAACCACCTGTGAAATATACCTTAATCAGATTTTCTCTAAGAAAACAATTTAAATCATTTCCTTATTTATAAATGGATGAGGTACCAAAAGAAGGGAGAAGCTAGTGATAACAATAACAAGAATATAAAGATAATAGTCTTTATAGCAGAAAATATGTAAACTTTCAAATCGTGAATTAATTAATGCATTTATTATACACCAATGAGTGGTATAAAGATGTATGGGCATTGAGATAAAAGTAAATGTCCGTATTATAAATTCATTCTACAATTTTTGCTTGGAGCAGACTGGTACTAGTCTTTTTACTAGAAAGGATTTCTTTTAAAAAAATAAACATTATTATATAACATGAGATTCCTTAAGAAAGAAACTTATCAGCATATCTAAAGAATTTATTTTTAATTTGCCACATAGTCTCATTTAGACTTTGGAAATGAACACAGCTACATTATAAGGATAAACAAAGGATTTTATTTGCAAAAAGAAATTGAAGTCACTCAGCCAGTGGATGAATCTAGCATGCCAAAGGTAGAACAAATGGCAGTCTTTCCTGCATGATAGATAATACACTGGTCTGTATCCATGAGACCAGATTACACATCTTTGACAAGCTTATCTGATATCAACCAAGTCAGGCAGCTTATCAGGGCTTGTGTTTCCCTGTACACTCACTCAAATGTGTTGAAAAATTACATAGAGTCTGCAAATAAATTTCAGCTGTGCCAAGAAAAGCAAAATAAAATGCAGCTCATATTTTTGTTGGGTGACATTCCTGGAAAAGGAACAATAATTAGAAATGAGATATGTCAAACGTGATTTAAACATATTATGTCCTGGTTAGTTATCTAAATCACACTGTTGTGTAGAAATGACCACAATGACTACATATAATCAAGGACAAAGTATATACCCAATTTATAGAAAGCTTTTCAAAAAGCACATCAATTGATTATAAGTCAATACAAAAACTAGTTATATTAAATAGCAATCATTAAACTAACCACACTTAAATACTACTGAAAATTCTTCTCTTGCTTCTTTGTTGATTCGTATTTTAATCTTGCTTTATATTTTTAAAAAATCTAAATAAATGCATTCATTGGGAACATGAGGCTTAGAACATTTTTTAAAAAGATATCTGAGACCAAATTCAAGATTTGAGGGAAACAAAATCTTTTAGTAGTTTCAGAGAACCTACTCAAGGACATTGGTTTTGTTTATCTTTCTCACAGTTAATTTTCCTGATATGACCCAGACACCGAAGGTCATACTGAACTAAAATAACAAAAATACTGAAAATAAATTTATGATAAGTTCATATGCATAACACAATTTAAGATCATTCAGGGGAGTAGATAATGAGGTAATGAGAACTAAACTAAACTGTAATAGCAGTTCAGAGAAAGAAAAAAAAATGCTTGTTAGGGGTGGGTACACAGTAGAATGAACTAGACTAAGGGTTTCATGGATAAGCCTTAAATAATGAATTAAGATTATTTTTAGCCTTGCAAGCTGGAAGACTGCCATTGTAAAGGCACAGACCTAGAGATTGGAATGAAGATGATAGTAATATTTTAATAAATATTTATTGAATTAACTTTCAGTTAACCACAAAGATAATTATGTTTAGGAGTATGAAATAAATTTAGTGGGGATTTAAACAGTTTATAAAGGATCTTGAAAATATGAAACATGTGTTTAGACTTGATCTGGAAGGCAATATAAATCCTGAAAAAGAGAATGTCTAGTCAAAACAGTGTTTTGGGAGAATTTGTCTCATAGTAATACTCATATTGAAGGTAGGGAGAAAATATCTAAGTTCTATTAAGTCGTATTGACTGAAGAAGAGTGTGATTTTTTTCTTTATGATATTTATTATAATGTCCATAATTATAAATGCAATGAAATGCCAAAAAAGTATGGTAGAAGCTAGTGATAAAAAAAAAGATGAAAAGGAAAGAAGTGAAAATAAATGATAATAGAAAATGTCCATACAATATTAACATTGAATACTTGCATTTACTTAATATGCTTCATGATCTTGTGTATTTTATTTTTGAACCCTGTATTTGTTTTTCCCTTCTGTATTAGGATATAAATCTATTAGAAGTGAAGATTTATATGACCTAGATACTTAATGAAATGTAGGTGTAACTTGGGTTAATGTTCTGTAGTCACAGAATTGTCATTATACTTCTCAAAATTGAATATTATACCTTTTATGTGGTTACAGCTTGAAAGCTATGCTTTAAAATTCTACCCACCATTTGACGGGATTAAAAAAAAAAAAAAAGGAGACTTCACTGGCAATTGCCTGAATATAGAAGGATTTATTTTTTCCAACAGAAGAAAAACTAAAAGTTCAATTAAAATATATATTAATGGAACTCCATAAAAACTTTATTTATAATAAAATTCAACAAAAAAGGGAAAACTTTAAGAATTGGGTAATAGAAATACAGGGAAATAATCACTTTGGGGATATATAATTCTGAGTCTATAAAAGCTGTCAAAAGCAATGTGCCAAATGGATTTTGGAATAAAAGGCAGATATTATGAATAAGTACCTTTAGTCCTTATCTTTCTGCAGCCTGAGTAATAGTGTCCATTTCACATGAAATTATATATAATGTATTATATATATGACAGTATCGATAGTAAATTATATCTTGAAATTAAGAATAAATTAAGGGGGATGGATGTAGCTCAAATGGTTGGGCATCCATCTCCCATATGGAGGGACCTGGGTTCGATCCCCAAGACCTCCCGGTAAAATAAAGAAAAATATAGAAGGCCATCAGGCCCCATGAGCGGGTGAGCCCCCAGGCCCCGCAAGGGCGTGAGCTCCCAGGCTCCGCACACTGGTGCACCACCAGGCCCCACATACTGGCCTGCCAGGCACCGCTGAGCCACACAGCAAGATGACGACGTAACAGGAGAGTGACACAAAGGGAGAGCCAAGATGAGACGCGCTGAAAAACCAGGAACTAAGGTGGCGCAGGTGACAGAACGTCTCTCTCCCACATCGAAGTTTCCCAGGATTGAATCCCGGTGAAGACAGGAGGAGAAGGATTAGAAAAGAGGGCAGGAAACGGACACATAGAATTGCCCAGCGAATGGACACAAAAACAGTAAAATTGGGGGTGGGTTAAAAATGGTTAAAGTAAAATAAATAAATAAATCTTAAAAAAAAAAAAAAGGAGATTTATAATGTCTGCAGATAAATTTAAGTATCTATACTTATGTCTTCCATAAATTAAGTGATTTGGGGGAAATTACTGAAATGACTCGGAGTCTCATTACATTTGTTATAGAATAAATTAATTTAGCCAGAGACAATCTTGGGTTTACCAAGTACTAAAATTCTACGATTCAAAACAAACATGCATATCATCATACAATGCTGCCATACATCTCCCCACCATCAACACCTTGCATTGCTGTGAAATATTTGTTACAAACCCTGAAAGAGCATCATCAAAATATTACTACCAACTATAGCCCGTATCTTAGACTTGGTGTATTTCCCCCCCCAACCCACCCAATTATTAACACCCTATAGTAGTATTATATATTTGTTAATGTTCAGGATAAAGCATTCTCATATTTGTCCTGTTAACCACAGTCCATCATACAACACTGTATTCCCTGTGTTATACAGTCCCATGCTTTGCATAATCCATTCCAAGTGTGCATTAGTTTGTTTGTAAATCCACAAATTTTACTATACACTTTTTGTTTATGTATGTTCATGTATGAATGATATACTTCAATAAAATTTTATTTGAAAAATTCTATGATTCAATAACTATACATTCACTCCCAATTATGA
Source organism: Tolypeutes matacus (assembly GCA_026826555.1). Classification (NCBI taxonomy): domain Eukaryota; kingdom Metazoa; phylum Chordata; class Mammalia; order Cingulata; family Chlamyphoridae; genus Tolypeutes; species Tolypeutes matacus. Next base: position 379,727 of record JAKSZT010054474.1, on the reverse strand, counting down.
TAGTTAAAATATGAAGTCATAGATTCCAAGATTTGTCAATAAAGAGTATGAGATTTCATTTAATATATATTAAAACATGAGAACTGAGTCATCCTAGACATCTCAGGAAATTATTCAAAATTGATTTATGTATTGCTAAACATTTGATACTTATTAATTATTTAGGATACTCAAATAACCACATCACACCATTCTTCAACAACTAGATCAAAACATACATTATAATCTGTGTTTACTTTTTAGTTTTTAATTGTTTGTATTTTCAATTATTAAATGTACAAAATAAAGTTAAAAAACAAACAAACAAACATACATTATAGTACTTAGCTTGTGAAAATGTCATAAACCAAAACTTGGTGAAAGTAGAAAAAAATCTAGATTATTGTAAAAAGTCAATAAGAAGTGAAAAGGGGGATGTTTAAGTCACTGGGTAGGCTTTATTGTGGCTACAGCATGAATTATAATAGAAACAACATGTACATCTATCAACTTAGAAAGGTAACTGCATACATCATTACTCACTTTCTTTACATAATTTATATGGTTGAAAGTAGTAACACACCACAAAAATGAATTTCATTTTTACCACTGTCCTTAAGTATAGCCTTATACCAGCTCTGGGAAAGTAGGCACCTTAATCTTCATAAAATAACTTTTGCTCTGATACTTTAAGGTATTAGGAGAAAGAAAGAGATATAAGACAACTTGCTAAAGTGAAAAAATGAAATCTTTTACGAGACCAAAAGCCATTCATAAAAAGAAACATTTCTCTACTTAACTTCTTAAATAGCTTGCTATTAACCTTTCAATTCTGCACTAAAATTGTATGTTTAATTGCTTATTTCCACTGGTGCTATTTAAAAGAAAATTTATTATGGAGAAAATGAGTTTATCATAATAATCATTATTTTTAAATCAATTTGAACCAAGCAAAACTATGCAAAATTCAAATCAAGGAAAACACAGGAAAGGGCATATCAATGATTATATTCTTTATTTTCTATGCCTTTTTAATTTTCACTAATAGTGAACATAAGCATAGCTTTAAAATGAGAAATGATTAAAAATAATTTAAATATGGGAAAAGCCATTGGGAGGGAAATATTAAAACTTTAAAAAATTTTTTTAGAGTTTTTTGAAAACTTTAGTTCACATTAAAACTTCCATATTAAACTAAAATACATTTGACCTTTATGAATATTCATTTTTGCAATTATTGGGTTACTTAGATCTTTCCATCATCTATTCCACATAACATGACTGTATATATATATATATTTGTTAATCTTCTTTTAATCTCCAGCTTCCAAAGTAGGTATAACTGGCATATAACAGGTGTTTAATATGATTTTGTTGGAAGGAAGTAGCACCTGTTCTCAAGCAATGCACAGTTTTGTGAGAGACTGATATCTAGAACTAGCTATAAATCAATATGACATATAATGAAATTACGATCAAACTACTGTAAAGGAACAATTGCATCTAAGGATTATATGTCATTAGTACCTAAGCCTATATTGAATGAGGCATCTCCTTAGATCTTGTTAATAAGGAAAATACGGTATCCTTCTAAGAATTAAGGTCAATTCATAGTGGACGAAAGCACTGATACACAAAGTCCCTTAGTAAAGAGACTGAGGTCTGTAAGATGTCATTACAGCCAAATGAATGATTTTATATATATATATATTATATATATTTAAGTAGGTATTTCAGTAGAAGAACATGGCAGTTAGTTGGTAAGCAATAGAAATAATGCAGAGACAAACACTACCCTTGTCCATCTGTATACTGTCCAGAGGGAAGGATGGGTGCCCAAAGACTTGACCTTTCTAATAATATTGGTCAGTTGTACTTGGTTTAGTAATGGCAGATGCCGTTTGAACAAGATCCTCTTCTTCTGATTTCATGGCTGCAAGTATATCTTGGCTTACAATATTTATTGCTATGGGGAGAGGATAGCCAGCTGGATAACTCAAACCTGTTAGATCTCTAAGTCCTTACAGTTGGCACTGTAAAATGGCATTTTGGTATCAGGCACCAGTGTTCCAAATGTAGTTAATATGAATTTACTTTAGAAAGATGGATCCACTTGCAGCATGGCTGATAAATCAGGTTTTTGATCTCTAAGTTTAAGGTCCAGAATCCGGACCATGGTAAATTGACGAAAGAAATTTTCTCCCATGAGGTCCCTTGGGAGATGGCATTTTCTTGGTAACAATCACCTCTGTGCCAGGGATGGATATTATCTAAATCACTGCAGCAAGAACAGTTAGTGGCCCACTTGTATTGGAATATCAAATTCTGTTGAGGGGGTGTGAGCAATAAAGCTACAAAGATTAGAATGGTAAGTGTGGCCTAGATGGTAGGGGAAGTCCTTGAATGCCAGGCTAGCTAGAAATACCATGAAGCCCAATGGGGCACCATTAACAGCTTTTTAACCAAAGAATTGCTCTATTAAAACAATAATCAAAAAGAGTAATATATTAGTACAGTATGGAATGGATTAGAAATGATAACATGTGCCAGCTAGTAGAGGAGCTATGGTGTTTCAATCCTAATCTAAGCAAAAAAACAAACAAACTATATATATATATGTGACAGTAAGGGGATGGCAGTAGTAGCAATAAAAGAAAGGATGGAGGTAAGGTTGTAAAAGATGATTTAATAAGACTAAATAGCTGACTACATGTGAAGGGCAACAGAGAAACAGAGAAGGGCATGTCAAGGATCTACAGGATTTAGAGATCTGAGTTATATGGAAAATCACTGTGCCATTATAGGAAAACTTAAAATTCAAAGTAGTAACTCGTTTTTTTTTATTTTTTTATTTTTTTTTTGTTTGTTTGTTTTTGTTTTGTTTTGTTTTTTCTATTTTTTTCTTAGTAACTAGTTTTTGTGTAGAAACAAAAGCCATCAGACTAGGTCAAAACAATATGATAAAAAGTTGTGCTTTCAGTTCTATCTACCTATTTATCCATCCATCCATTCATTCATCTATCCATCCATCCATCCACCCACCCATCTCTGCATTGTTATTTATTTTATTTATTTATTTTTAAAGATTTTAAAATAAATGGTTTATTTATTGTGCTGCTTGTGCTCGCTGGGTCAGCTAACCACGCCGTGCGGGCGGGCTTGCCTTCACCAGGAGGCCCCGGGAACCAAACCCGGGGCCTCCCATATGGTAAACGGGAGCCCTACTGATTGAGCCACAGCCGCTTCCCTGCATTGTTATTTTTTAACAGGTGAAAGTTGAGCATGTTTTTGGCATATAATAGGAAAAGGGGGGTGGGTACCAAAAAAAAAAAATTTAAATGGGAAGGAGGTTATTCAGCTGATGGTGTAAGATCTCAGTGGTGTCAGAATGGGATGGGATGAGCACAGGAGGAAGAATCTGCCTTATAAGTAGGTTGTACAAATGTGCCAAGGCTAAATGAAAGAAGAGAATTGGTGGCAACTGAAAGAAATATTTTGGTGGTGAGTAGGGTTTGGAGAAAAGAGAAAAGGGAAACAGATTAGGGACTGACTCCTGACACCCTTACCATAAACTTCATGGTAAAGATGTAAAGTTTCCCGCTGGGTGGTGAGGTCTCAGACTGTGGGGCTTCCATGGGAAAGAAGTTCTGCTCTGAGAAATACAGTAAGAAGTTAATGAGAAATTGTGATGACTTTTGCAGAGTAACAGTGTGGACCCAATTAAGGTTTAAAAAACAGAAACTTGAAGTTGTTGTTTTGGCAAGTTTTTGAGACATTTTTCAGCAATGCCCAACAGCCTAGAGTGGAAGAAGAGAGAGCAGAAGGTGGGGTTGGCACAAGATTCTTCAGGTTGAGAGAGAGATCAGTTCTCACATAAATGACCACGCAACATCCAAAGGGCTGATGGATTAATTAGAAGAACATGGAGAGATCAGAGATCAGCATGAGAAAAAAAATCAAGTTCAGTGAGTTTGATGAAAAGTGAGCTTTAGGAGTAAGACAAAACGTAAGCTCTGGGTTCAAATAAATAGGTTTATTTTAGAGAATGTTATAGAACTTGTTCTTTCTAATATATAAAACACTGTTAATGGTTTGTCCTTTCCAATGGTAATGTTATATGATGCATAAATTATGAATACTTTCTAATTTTTCATAGTAGTTTGTTGGTGTCTTCTATTTAAAAGACAAGAAGAAATATGCATGCAGAAACAAAATTCAGGTGGTTATAAATTAAATCACTTATTTGAATTCTTACAAAAACAATCAATGCAATGGCAATGGAAATTTCTTAGGTAATAATTTTGTATAGGCTAAATCAAAATTTAAAATTTTAATTACTTAGATTCAGAACACCAGAAAGAAAATAGCATTTAAAGACAAAAAAAAGAGCATGCTTTACCAAAAATGCTCTTTTGTAACTGAAGTATAATCTTCTTAAATATTTTAATTTAAACTCTGAAACAAACTGTCAATATAATATCAGATTAAGCTTATAATTTTTAACAAGTCAAATGAAATTTTTATTATTTTTGGCACTGTATCTTACGTACCGTAGGTGCCCTAGAAATGCCTGCTCACTTGAACATATTGTTCATTAAGAGTGTGTTTTTGAAATCTTCCACATGCCTATCTCATTTGATCCTCACAATAACCCTGTAGGGGCAACAAAGCAGGAATTATTTTTCCTGTTTTATACACAAGGAACAGCTCAGAAAAGCTTGCCAAAGACCAAAAAGTGAACTTTTCACTATAATTTTAATTTCTTTTCTAATTGGATTCTTTTATGTGGGACCAGTTATTCCGCCTTCCTCATGTTTCCATGGGGAAGAAACTTAGTTCTTCCAAACTCTGATGAGTGGAAAAAGAACCTGGGTATGCTGAACTTACCCCTTGCACTCTTCCTTTTGAGGCTGGACTGTATTCAGAGAATACCCAGTTCTGCTCTGTTCCCTCATGCTACAAATCTCACAGCATTCTGAAACCTGCATGAGGAAGGTCTACAGTCATCAGTGAGGATAGTTACCGGCTAAGTAAGTTCTTTAAATTACAAGCCTTCAAAACAGATTTGAAAACCACATCCTCCAAAAGCTTTATAAGGAATAATGGTGACAACTTGCTCTCTATCTGCCCAACTCCTGTGTCCATCTCTTAAGTGATTTCAAACTCTAGCCACCTAACAGATTTTTATGTTCCCTTAATTGCATTCACTACAATTAAGGTTCAAACAGATATAAAACCGAATTGTCTCCCTAAAATAAAGTTTCATAAAAATGCTTAGAATATAATAAATTATGATTTTCAAAGTAATGAAATGAGTATTCCCCACTGTTTCAAAGAGCAAAGAAAATTTAACTGTCTGGTTACCTAATACATAAATCAATACCACAAAGATTCTGAAAAGTAAATTTCTAAAATCAAAATCCTTCTTTTATATCCATATAAATTTTTTATAATTTCACAGAGAGAAAAATAAAAAAAAAAAAAAAAACATAATTTGAATTAAGTAAAATTTAAAATCTCAGTATAGGTAGGCCTCTTCTGAATTTCTGGAAAATTCATCAGCATTTCAAAGATATAATTAATGGCCCTCAATAAATATTTGGTATACAAATGAGCTAACTCCAATGTCCATAGCTCAAGTGAACAGAAGACAGTGGCAAGGATAATTTATCTCCAAATCACTCAACTCAGAATTCAATGAACTACCTATGAAGTAATCTTGTCAAGAAAAATCAAAGTGAAATCTAATCAAGCCTCTGGATCTAAGTAGTAGTCTACAGGCAAACAAAACCAGAGTGGAAGACATGTAAAATGATACTGTGATGATGTAATCAGCGAAATCCAAAATGTGGGCATTCTCCCAGACAAACATCTTGGTTTCTTCAATAAATAAAGGCTCCTGCTCCCAGAACAACAACAACAAAAAAGGAGTATGGGGTGGATCTTACAGATTAAAAGACATTTAAGAGACATACCAAACAAGTGCAATGATATTAGGACCTTGTTTGTACCTTGACTTCAACAAAGCTACTGTAAAAAGACATTTATGTAATAATCAGGGAAATTTCAACACTGACTGGATATTTGATGACATAAGTGAATTATTTTTTTTTTTTTTTTTTAGGTTTGATAATTATGTGGTTATGTCTTTTTTTGTTATGACATTTTTGTTAAAGTCCTTATTGTTTAGAGAATAATACTGAAGAAATTACAGATAAAATGATCTGCTCTCTGAGATTTGCTTTGACATAATTCAGCAAGATGGGGGATCTGGTGAAAACAAGACTAACTACACAATGATACATGCTGAAACTGAGTGATGTGTATATGAGGGTTCATCATATTTTTCTGTCTTCTTTTATATATGATTGAACGTTCCACAACAAAATAATAAGCATTCAATGAATTATCAAGATATTCACTCCATCCATCTTATTCCTTCTTCCTCTTTTCATTTTTCCCTTATTCCTTTTTCCCCTTATATATTTCATCCTTATTAAATTTCCTCTCTTTCTTTCTTTTGTTCTCAGTCTTCTTAAGTCACTTTTCAGTGTTTCTTTTCCTCCACATTTAAATGCCCTACTTCTACATATCTACTTGAATCGGAGATCTGCCATTTTCTAGCTGGGTGAACTGTAAGAAGTCAATTAACATCTTTGTGCCTTGATTTCCTCATCTATAAAATTTAGTAAATAATTCCTACTTCATAGGATTGTTGTGAAAATTAGTTGAGATGATGTATTGTGAAGTTCTTAGTGCAGTGTCAAGCACATGGTAAAGGATCACTAAATAGTTGCTATTACTAGTAGAAATGTTGGTATTAACAAAGCTTGAAGAATAGTCATGTCTAGTCATGTCTAGAAACAAACTTAAAGAGAAGAGAGACGTGTTTAGCATTTCTCAGAGCATTTTTTTTTAAAACTTATAATGGTAGCTTTAACCAAATCTTCCCTTGAAATTAAAAACAATAAATACAACAAAACAAACAAAATCTTCTTCCTGCTTTAAAAGTCTGCAACCTTTACTTGGGCATTAGCTTTCTCTTTAATGTCAATGATAACTAACAGATTTTTATTTTGCATTAACTCTACATTCCTCTGCAATAAAAAAAAAAAAAAAAAAAGATATATTTACATGACTAATTAACCTGACATAAAAATCAAACATACTTTATAACCAAAAATACTGAGTGATATTTATTCACTAATAATTTCCAAATTATAACTTATAATTGATATACTTTCCTGAAACAGTGTCCTAAAAAGGGAACTTGACCATGTGCTCTGTTAATAGAATGTTTCTGTTTATTACATAGTTTACATCTGAAAACTGAAGTTTTATCAAAATTGCCGTTGCCTTTATTATTGCTGAAATGACTACAATTTATTCTGAACATTTTCATTAGATTAATCCAAAGTATTTTATATGTGAAACTACGGAAGTTCCAGGACCTTAATTATCAATATTGATTGATATTCTACATAAATGTTATTTGAAAAAGTAAAATATGGTCTACATAAATTTATCCTCAAAAAGCCAGTTTAGCTGCAAATGCAGGGAAAATGAAGCTACTGATTAAAGAAGGGGGAAGAGAGAGGAGAAGACATGGAGGATGAGAAGGAGGAGAAAACTCTAAAACATTCTTTTGGAACAATATATTCAATTTGGTTACTGTACCAAAAATATAAAATGGCATTTTAAAACACTTAAACTCCAGGTATTTCCAAAAGGCAGATAATTTCATCTTTCATACCATAAGGACACAAATAATATTAAAAAGGTATTTAAATTCTAACAAACAAGTCAAATTGGAGTTCCAATTTGTGCAAAATATATTTTTGAAACAATTTAAATATAGCTCTAATTTTGGTTTCTTGAGACTTAATTTTTGGAAATAGATAAATTGGCAAAAGAAAATTACACCAGACAGACATTGAAGCATTTGTATAATCATAGCAGAGGAAAAGATTACCTAAATTATTAAAATGTGAAGCAGTTCAATTAGAAATCTAATCTCAAGCATTTTTATTGAGTTGATCAAATGCAACATAAGCATGGCAACACATAAGGGGTCTAAAATAATCTGTCCTCTGAGGAGGGAAGAAAAGGGTTATACAAAATACTGTCATGAATTTAAATACCTCTAAGGATATATTATTTTCAATATTTACTTTTTTAATGTTTTCAATGTTTAATACAAATTATGTGAACACATGTACATATCTTTTCATTTCACCTTTTCTCTGACACAAGGCGTAACACACAATATACTCTCCTGCGTTTTGTTTCTTTCATACATATCTGCTGGCCTCTGCCTATATTTGTAGGGAAAAATATCTTGCTAGGTTTTCATTTCAACACCTGTTTAGGATTCCCTTGCATGGATATGGTGTTAGAAGTATAAGCAATTTAACAGGTCTAATTTCCTTAGGCAGTTGGAATCTTCTGTCTCTACCTACCTCCCTTTGTTTTTATTAACCATGAACTATGAGACACTACATCTTCATAGTTAGGATTCTGCAAGTCTCTCTGTAGGTACATTTTTCAAAATAAACGTTTACCCAAAGGTAAAAAGTTGATGAATAATAACTTAGACACATCATAGTCTAATACCCTTATCCTTCTAAAGAAAAGGTGGTGAAGCTCTGTTCAGCCATAATGGCAACATAATGGTTCCTATTTTTATTGAGTCAGATGGGCTGCTGATCATGTGAAGGTCTCTCACTCCATTTATGGTGTATGAAACAGTTTTGAATGCATATTCATATACACGCCACCATATTCACACACAGAGTGGTGAAGGATATGTCTCCTGAGTATAAACATCTAGGACCTAGATTCTAGGTGATGACTGTTTCCCACAATACAGGGAGTTTAGGGAAAAGTAACTTCAGATTTTATATGAGATAGTTCTGTAAGATCTGTTTCTTTAAAACAGCCCTGAGTTATATTTGTGTAATTAAATTATATGTATAGAGTTGGTTTTGTTCACATTGTGCTTTATTATGAAATTAGAGTTTACCCTAGAGCTCAAAGAGTAGTATTAAAAAAAAGAAGATCTGCAATCCACAACAATATATAATGCGTTGGTGGAGGGGTGTTCCGCATGGGAACTCCACACATGTCCACGATTGCTCTGCAAGTTCACAACATTTCCAATAAAAACACACTTAAAAAAAGAACATTCTCTATTGCTCAGTGGTAAAAACAGTATCTAGACTGGCAAGGCAGTGTGTAAGCTGCCACTTTCTTTTTTTTTTTTTTTTTTTTACAGAACTGTTATTTATTGTTGTGTAACAAATTACCCCCAAAACTTAGTGGCTTGACAAACATTTATCATTTCAGTCTCTGGGTCAGGAATCCAGGCACAATTCAGCTAGCCCTCTACCTCAAGGTTCCTCACAAGCTGCAATCTGGTGGCCAAGGTTGTAGTCCTCTCCAGGTTCAAGTGGGGTAGCATTTGCTCCCCGATTCACAAGGTTGTTGGCAGGATACAGGTCCTAGCAATCTATTGGATCAAGGGCCCCAGTTCCTCATTGGCTATTGCCTACAGGCCACCACCCTCAGGTCATAACCCCACGGGTCTCCCCAACATGGCAGCCTGCTTCATCAGTGAATCAGCCAAGGTAAGCCAGGAAGGGGAGGCTTTGTTTCAGCCACAAGGAACCTCAGGTGGAGGTCAAGTGAGGTCCTTAGATCCCTCCCTACAAAGTCACAGCAGGTTCTGTTCCCCTTCTCTAGAAACTTCCTCTTTACCACTTAAGCTGCCACTTTCTAATCATCACTCTGGCAATCCCACAATGTGTCAAGGACATACAGGTATTTTATTGCAGAGGACACCTGCCAAAGGATGAAAGAAAAGCATGTGCTCTGAACATCTCTCGGTAGTGGCTTTATGAGTGAGTGCTCTTTGTCCAATTCATTCTCCTTTTAAAAACAGGTTGTAGGAGGCGACAAGATGATGGCAGAGCAAGGAGCTTCAAGAGTCAGCATGCCCCACAGTGCAGTCAGCAAGCAGCCAAAGCCATCCAAATCACCCATTTGAGGGGCCCAGGAAACCAGAAGAGCATCCTGCAATATCCTTGGAAGAAGAAAAGAAGACTGCACATCTGCAGTGAAGATTCCTGAACAGAGCACTCCATGCCTCGGAGGCTGGTGCCCAGCACCCCTGGCAGCGCAAGACACCTTAGGAGTCATTCCCCAGCTGGAGTTGGAAGCTTCACCCCTCAAAATCAGGGAAAGAAGAGGCAGTTGGGCAATGACCTCAGCTGCTGATTAATAAATCTGGCTGGAATGTCCAATCCCAAGAACAGCCAATGCCTTAGCCCATCTAAGTCAGAAAGAAGCTGATGGCCTCCCTTCCAACACCGGCTCCGGCCTGTGGCAAGGCCCATCGAAAATCACAGTGAAGGCAGGGACCAGCTTCCTTCCACCCATGTAGGACTGCAGCCCTAGCCGGGGCTCTAGCCCTACCACCAGCAGGGAGGAAGCCGGGGTTGGGGGGGGGAGGGTTGGAGGAAGCCCGCACCAGCCTCTGGTGACGGCAGTCACCTTCGGCCCACACAGACCAGGTGCTGGGCACACTGAAGGCTCCATTCCCAGCCCTGGGAGAGGAGGGGGGAGCTGGTGCTTCATCAGTCTACTTGGGCAACTGGGTCAGTTTTGACTTGCACAGCTTAGTTTGCTGCCCACACTTGTAGCTCCATCCCCACCCCAGGTAGGGAAGGAAGGGGCGTGAACTTCATCAGTCTGTCCAGGCAACTGAGGACAGTCTTGGCCTCCACAACTTATATTACTAGGCATGGCTGCAGCTCTGTCCCAACCCCTGGCAAGGGAGAAAGATGGGAGAAGCTTCATCGGCTCCTCAGGCAACAAGGGTGGCTTCAGCTCCACAGCTTAAAGTACCAACCACATCCTTGGCTGGTGTAACACCATTGCTTGGACATCACCAGCCTTCACACCTTCCTTTATCCATTCAGTTTCTTCCAGCTGGGACCTGATGGCTCTTCTTGGCTAGCTAAGGCCAGTGCAGACCACCTTGAATATTTACTTTTGAATTAAATTAAAATTAGTAAGCATTTAAAAAGCTCATAATGTCACTTCTTCAGATTCGTTTATCACTAATTATCCAGTTAAAGTTCCATCTCACTCTGCTCTTAGATTTAATGTCTTATGGGCCTAGCCTTTCAAATATTGAACTCAAATTTTCCTAATATTTAGGGGCATTTCTTTCAATTCTGCCATCTGGTTGGAAAAAAAAAAAGCTAGTTATAGACATTCTTACAAGGTAAAAAAATTTATAAAGTATTCTTCTATTTTACCGACACACATACACACATACATACTTTCAATTTCTACCGCCAACCCTGAGTCTCCTCTGAGGAAAAATTATAGAAAAGCAGATAAGAATATAGCAAATTTCACAACCAGGGACAATGGTATTTTCCTCTAATCTTTGTATATGCATAGTTTTACAAAGCTGTGATCATCTTGTCTATGTAATGTTGCGTCCTGTATATTTATCATTACATACAGTCATAACATTCCGAGTTTGAAAACAATGGCTTTCCAAAGCAGTGTGAAGAATGTATTGGAGAGGGAGAAGTTAGACACAAAAAGACCAGTTAGAAAGCTACTGCAAAAGTCCAGGAACATGGGTCTAACCTAACTGACAAAGATTTTCAGAATTCTGGCAGGAAACACAATTTCCCTAGAGTTTTCAATGTTGAGTTATTTATGAATGGGCTATTATAGAAATGTGGGCAGAGTTAAAGGAACCAGCAAGGCAGAAAGAACCCCAGCACTTAAGTAGGGAGGGGTCAAGGTAAAAGACAAACAAGCCAAGGGAAGACTTCTCTCCTTTCTGTCTTCTAATCTGCTGATGCCTCCCTTTGAACAATCCTTCACCTCCCCAAAAGGCAATCAGCAAGGAAGCCCAGGTAATGCCGTCTATGGCATCAGCCTCTGAAGACCAAAGAAGGGCATAGAAGGGTAGAAATTAGATCTGATGGACATGGGGATAGAGAATAGCCTGTTCAGGGTTATAGAACAGAGGGCAGATTTCAGAGATATTGAGGAACTAGGTGGTAAAAATGAAACTTGATGTTCAATCGGAGAGGGTGAGGTACATGAAGAGGAAGTTTCAGGATAACTTCCACATTTCTGAATTGGGTGACTGAGTGGTCAGTATTATTAATAACAGACATAGGCAGATTAAGGTTGGAAAGGATGTCTGGATTTGGAGCTATAGTTCCAGGCATCTAAAGTAGCATGAGGTGGAAACTCTCAGCCTTCCAACCTACAGAATCAAATCTAAATTATTTATAATGGCATTCAGTGTTCATCTGATTAACTTTCCTTCTTAGCTTCATACCCCACTGCATATTCCACGACTCTCATTCTGAGCCATGTACTTTCTTTCACAATATCATGCTAGTGCAATTACTTTATTCTGAAGTCCCATCTACATGCAGGTCTCTTCACAGAGTCTTTGCCAATTATCAGGGCCTAAATTAATTTTGCATCTTAATGTATGCTCCATCTGCAGTTAATATGTACTTTCAGCACAGCATTTATTTCATTCAGCCTCACTGCTTACTTATTACTGTCACCAGAGGAATGAGCTACCTGAGGGCAAGAAACCTAACTTAGTCATTTTTGTATCTCCATCAACATACCAATATTTTATCAATAAAATTTCTTCAAATTATTATTGCTTTTTTTCCAAAGTGTCATGAGTCAAATACCAAATAAGCAAATATTTGTTATAAATGAATATTTGCATTTCTTCATTGAATTCCTCAAAACTTTAGGGATTTTCTAAATAAACCACTGTCTCTGGAATCTCGTATCAGTACTTTTCATTTGAAATCCTCAGAGTTCTGGAAAGGAGGTGAGTTGCAGCATAGGGACTATAAGTTTATCTGTATTCTGGTTCTAGGTAACATGCTTGCACACTTGTATGAAATAGCGGGAAGACTCGAAAGGTCATCCACCTGTTATTTAAATTAAGTATGCCCTGAAAAATATTCTAAATGTAATAAATGGCAATACTGTAGATAATAATGTAGAAAACTTGGGTCCCCGTAAGTTGGGAATAATGACACTTGCATTGAAGGTATTATAAGAATGATATTTCTCAAAACAACCCTGTTTTCTGGGCTAGAGAAGTATTATTACTATTCATTAATACAAATAATTACAAACATCAGTAAAAACAAAAAACTAAAATCATGGAAACTGAGAGAGTTATTCAAGATCACACAGTAAGTGATAAAGATATAAATAGAACTAGTTTTCTTCTAATTCAGTACTTTATTATTACAGCATGTGACCTCAGCAGCCCCATCTACCCATGCCTCCTACTGCATGCCCCTGACAGACCTGAGAAGGTTCCAGGACATGATCACCAACTCTTTTGGTAAAATCCAACTTGATCCCAGATATGTGGTTAATGCACAATGAAAGGCAAATAATAGTCCAATGCAGGGTTCTGTTCTTGAAACACACCTATACTCCGTGTTCTGATACTAGTCCCAAAGTTGTGGCAATCCTCATGTTATAGTCACTGGGGTAAGTGAGTACTAACTTGTACTCTGTCTCTATACTCTTTGGAGAGTCACGTCTGAACTCACACTGGGACACGGACCTAACTCTGAGAGGCTCTATTCCAAAATGGACCTAAAACTCATTATGGATAATTTCCAATGTTTGTATTTATAGTATGAAAATTACTGTTAGATTTATTTTCTTTAAAAAAAAAAAAAGTATAGCTGAAAACTGATTATTTGAAAAATCCACCTCATTTGTTAGTTTAAAAAATAATCAGAGGGGAGCAGATGTGGCTCAAGTGGTTGAGCACCTGCTTCCCACATGGGAGGTACTGGGTTCAGTTCCTGGTACCTCCTCAAAAACAAAACAAAACAAAACAAAAAACAAAACAAGCAAACAAACAAAAAAAAAAAAACAACTCAGGGAAGCCAATGTGGCTCAGTGGTTGAGCACCAGCTACCCACATACGAGGTTCCAGGTTCAATCCCTAGACCTGGTACCTCAAAAAAAAAAAATTATAATAAGAATAATCAAAACAAATCATATGTTCATGGATGCTTAAGTATATAGAATATTTAAATAAAACATATTTCAGAGTGTTTTAAAGGAGCTCTACTCTTTGGTGGTAGAACCATACTTTGGGAGTAACTCAAAATGGAAGAAACTTACATTTTAAGAACTCAGAATATCAGCAGTGTAAACAGAATGGCTGATGAAAGGAAGTGCTTAGTTTCTAATAAAGAAATAGGGAAAGGAGAATTTGAGGGTGAATGAAATAACCAAATACAACTACTATTAGTAGAAACCCTATACATAGCACATTTGCCATCATTTGCGAGACATTTTTTTTCTCATAAACTCCCATGAAGTTAGAGATCTCCAATTGGTCAACAAATGAGGTAACAAAATCTGCCTTGTGTTTTTCCAGTATCAAGTCCACTTATACTTTTTTCTTCCTCTTAATTTTGGCCAAAGAGAACCTTAAATATATAATTTTTTATCCCTTGTGATTTGCTTTTAATAACTGTTCTATATCACATCTGTTTAAAGCCATTCCTTCAGAAAAAGTCATATGGCAAATTATTCAAGCTAAAAGTATTGTTAAAACATTCATGGCATCAATTCTCTTATCAAGTCAATATAAAAAATGTATGAGCACTTGAAATCAAGACTCCCTCAAATGTTAGTATATTCTCTGAAATTTGGGCAACAGTGTTTTACCGGAACTCTGAACTGAATAGAGGAAATTCACACATTAAGCAAAGACATGAGTTAGATCAACTCTGACCTTTGCAGTGTCTTCAAACTCTGAGATTGTATGATTCCATTTTTAAAATCTTCATAAAGCATTCCCTGTGAAAATATCAAGATCTCACCTACTTCTTCAGTCTCATGCTGTCAGAAGGCTCCATAAGTTGCAAGCTAATGAGATGTTAGGTATAGAAGTTGAAAGTAAAGATCAAATGAGAGCAAAGAGAATAAGGAAGGGAAGAGATACAGAGCAAGGCTTATGAGAATGGCTACCAATATTATTCAAAAAAGTTAACCAAACTGAATATTTTAACTTTTTTATGTTAGCAACGTTTAACAATGCTTTGGGATTATTTGGTTGTCTACCTACATAACATTCCAAGATCAGAAAATAAAATTATACTATCTAACAAAAATAGCAAATTCTTAAATACCATTTGATCGAATAAAACAATAATAAGAATAGTCTTAAGTTTAATTAAAAACTAAGAATGATCTAGATCATGGCTTTACTATATTAAAAGAACAATAAAAAAGGCTGGAATATATTTCTAACATTCTGTTTTTACTACAGTTGCATCAACTATTAACCAGCATTCAAGAAAATACACAGGCTGGAAAAAAAAAGGATGCTTAGCACATATTAAAAAGTAGGCTTTTTCATATAACTGTAGTGAGGTAAAATTTGACGGTACTGTTCACTCTAAATATATTATAATAATAGAACCAAATGTATATTGACACTTCATAAAACAATGAATTTTAATGTAATCAGAGAAGAATGTCTAAACAAAAAGATTCATGAATATATACTGGATGAAAGAGATTGTATAATACCTGTTGTGCCTCTGAGTGGCTATTTCAGTGTGTTGTGATTGTCATAATATTTTACCTGGATTTAAACATTATTCTTAGCAACATTCTCTACATATTTACCACGGTTTTTAAGTCACTTATTAACTGTGGGAATAGTCAATATCTTGTCTTCTTTTAATTGTATACTATACTAGACTGAGTTCTAAGTCTAGTCAAAAACAAAATTTTTTTCTTAAGTTAAATGTAAATGATTAAATAGATACCCAAGTAACAGCTCAATTCAGCCGATGTATGTTACTTGTATGGGGCCACTGTCACAGGTTCTGGTCCTTTTATCAGCTCTTAATGGTATAAATGACTAGACTTTCTGTATGTTGTGGTACTTTGAAAATTCCATTTACATGAAATTTAGTTTCTTCATAGAGATAGAACAGGCTGATCGATTGAAACACAATTTTGGATTCTTAATTTAGTCCTGTTAGCACAATCATATATTCACCAGTGGCTTCACACTGGAGCAACAGAGGGAACTGACTTCCTGGGGAGTGGATCCCTGGCACCTGGTAGTATGAAAGAAGCTACAAGAGGCACAGATGGAGCTAACAGTGGCTCCAAGCTGCTCCACAACCTTACATTTTCTCTGCAGCAAATAAATGCTCCCTGCTTTACCCTACATCATTTTCTCCACCTTTCCCTTTTAACTTGAGTGGATGCAGAGAACACTTTACCCTGAGGAAGCAGCATGACATAGCAGGTGGGATGCAGATTCTCCTCAAACCTGCCTACTTTATTCCTGCCCTAACTACATTGCTCATTGCCACTGCAGCCTCTGAGAATCATTTCCATGCCTTACCAGAATGTCCTCCCTCCATTTCCTTACAGGATATTAATCTCTCTTGTCTTATCCTTTTTTCTTTTCCCAGCTCTCTTCCGCTCTCTCATTTTCTCCCCACCCCTCCCCTCTTCTTTCTCATTCCCTCTGGATTTTCTTTTCTGGTCTTTTCTTCTTTCTCTTTCTCACCCCCCCCCCGCCAAAGAAAGATGACTAAAACCAATATATGTGGCCAATAAACATATAAGATATTGAATACCTCAGTAAAAGAGAAATGCAAATTAAAATAACAAAATATCATGGTTTACCTTTCATCTTGTCAAAAAATTTAAGAGACTGAAAATACTCAATATTAGCAAGTCATGGGAGAAAATAAAGCACTGTCATGTAATCTCAGTGGGAATGTAAATTGAGATAATTTTCCTGTATGGCAATCTAGTAATGTTCTCTACAGTTAGTAAGTATATTCTCTTTGACCGCACTAGTCCTGTTCTAGGAACTCTTCCTGGGAGAAAAAAATACTGAAATGTATAACGATATATGTATTTGCAAGCTCAACACAGCACTCTATAATTACATACATTTGTAAGCAACCTAAATGTCCAGTAATAGAGCTACAGCTATGGTACATTCATATAATTGAAGACGGTGCTGAAAATAAGCCAGGTTCAAAATAGCATGTAAAAGATAAACCCAATTATTGAAATATAGAGAAATAAATACATAGAGAAAAGTTTATAACTACTATCACCAAAATGATTTCAGGTTATTATTACTGTCCTTCATGTATCGTCTTGTAATTGTCTGAATATTACTATAATAAGTATGTCTAGTACTATTTTTTCTGATTATCAAAGTGTATTTTAAAATATATTTTTGAAAAAATAAACTAAATAAATTTTACCTTACAATTAGAGGTTCTGTCATTTGTTTTATTCATAAAGATCAAAAATAAAGATACCTTCAAGATTCTTTTGTGCAGACAGAGCAAACACAGTGATCTGCACTTCTTGAAGAATTCTATCTTAAAGAGCCTTATTTCTGCTAGAGTGAGCTACAGATAACATGTGTATATAATGTTGGACACCACTAGGAGGGTACAAGAAACAAAATGAAAAGAATAGTCCAACTCTTATACCAAATAAGGTGAATTTTTGTCTGAAATTTTATGGTCCTTTTATCTTAGGACAAATATAAAAATGTGGGGAAATGTCAAAAACAAATAACTATAGTAATCAAGAAAGACAAAGGTAAACACCCCAATAACCAAAACAAAGTGATTAAAAGTCACAGAAAGACTATGATCACAGTTGAGGTCTGATATCATGACAGACCTGTCTAATTCCAAATGGCATTTTCTCCAGATAAGAAGTCATGCTTTATAGTAGATAGTGGACATAAGAAATTTCTTCCTCCGGCAGTTGGTAAAGTCAGAACAATGCAAATATGATCCAGAATGATGAAAAATGCATAAAATATAGATTCATAAGCATCTCTGAATTGGAAATTAAGGGCATTTGAGGACACTGCTTACATTTTCAGAGTAAATGTCATGAAACACAATTACTCTATCTCACAACATAAAGCTTATCAATATCAGAAATAAAACATAAGATATGGGGAACAATGATTCAGCCCAATAAGCCAAGTCCCTTGTTATGACTTAGATGATAAAAGAAATAACTGTGCTGGAAGTGATTCTCATATTATGAATGAACTAAAGTCAGACTTATCGTTCCTAAAGGAGAAACACCCAGGAATGGGAAGACAGCTAACCTCTAAAGGATTGAAAAGGAAGCAGAGGAAGGTCTCCTAGAAGGAAGTATAATACGTTAAATTAGTTTCTTGTCATACACATGACACAACTGTCACTAGACAACATCAACTTGACAGAGTTAAAATGCTTAATTACCTTAAATTGCTTCTCTATAAATCTGGTTAATAAAAAGGATCTGAATGTAAAATACTGACTTCTCTTCAAGGCTAGGAAGTAGTAACTCTACAGCATAACTTCAGCCAGCAACTGTTGTTTCTTTTCCTTTTGCTTCAATATTAAAGGAATGAATAAAAAAAGCAATGTTATTTTAATAAGAAACGATATAACTTATTTTATTAACCTTGTGTATCATAGCAATGCTGTGCCAATACATGTTTAAAAGCCTCTTTCAGTAAGTATGTGATGTGTTATTTATTCCTTAATATGAATGGAATTCTTTAATGTAAGGGTTTCAGGTAATAAGACTACTAACTTTCCTTCTATTATTATAAGAGGATTTTCCTATGTTTGTTTCAAGACAATAAAATATACAATTTTTTATAATGCTGGACATTTTGAAGCTGATACAATTTTACTTACTTACATTCTATATTAAGTTGGGTGGTTTGCAAATTCCCCTGTTCCAATGGTGTTTGTAGACTAGGAAAACTTGTCAGGCATAGTAAGAGGAAGGCAGCAATACTCAAGGATAACAGCCTGTGGAGCAGGATCAATATAAATTGTATTCTGAGACATTTGTTATCTTTATCCTTCAGATTCTTTGTTTTTAAACTATCAAGAATCATGGTTTGGCTAGATGAATGGACTGATTCCCCAGCTCGCTCCATACA
This sequence comes from Tolypeutes matacus, assembly GCA_026826555.1. Taxonomy (NCBI): domain Eukaryota; kingdom Metazoa; phylum Chordata; class Mammalia; order Cingulata; family Chlamyphoridae; genus Tolypeutes; species Tolypeutes matacus. The sequence continues at coordinate 360,691 of JAKSZT010054474.1, read as the reverse complement.
TGTGTTAACAATAGCTTTTGTTGTCAGCAACTCAGCAAAGTTAAGCAGTGTCAAAGAACAGTCATGCTCTATTGAAAAATTTTAATTTTGACATGGATTGTCTTTTAATTTCTGTATACACAGTTAGGAGTTGCTTTGAATATTGAGCATACCAGTGCCAAATGTCACATACTGGTTATACATGTGGATATGGTGCTTGTGGTTCTGCAGTTACATTTCCCAGCCTTTCTTAATAAGCGGAATGGGGCACTCTAACTTGCTTACAAGTTTTGTCATCTCTCACTTTCTTGGTAAAGGAACTTATTTGAAGCATGCCACCATTTAGCTGCAGCTAAATAATGGCTATAGTAGTATGCTCATTTTTTTTCTGCCTCATACTCTTCAGGTTACTCCATCAAGTAAGAACTCTCTTTATGCATGGTGATTCCTACTGGGGTCAGGAGAATGGGCAGTTTGAAAATGGTCCCTGGACATTCTTCTGTACTACCATTGGGTGGGATGAGGCTGGTGGTATCTCACTTTCTTCGATTATTCCATTCACTGAAAGGCAATGATCAAATAGAGATAGGTTCCTTGTTCCTGCTTTTATATTATGCTTTTTTATTTACATGAAGACACAAAAAGCTGGAAAGTCCCACCATTAAACTGAGGTACGCAATAATCATTACATTATTACCTTCACATACATAATTATATTTCACCTACCAAATGCAAGTTGACAAAGTCTTAGTATATTGAAATGTGATATTAACCTTATTCATCATCTCTAAACTATCTATCATGGGATAAACTATTTTAACAAGTTTCATATATCAGGTGATATTTTTTGTCTGTTTTAACCTGAATCATTTCATTCATTATGATTAAAAATTGTGCTATGTATCATTTACTTCAATCACCCAAATCTAAGAATGAACATTTAACCAGCATTCAGTTTAGCCATTTCCACTACTTATTGAACAGAACACTGACAGAACCAAGTTGAAGAGAACCTAACATGATCAGGTATGAAAAAGATAAAATGTGTATTTTGAATCAAGTATAGCAGCATTTGCTGCTACTAATGAATACTAATACCTCAGTGCAAACTTACTCTTGTTATGATTTTTAAAATGCTTAGGAAAAAATGTCTGGAAAAAAATTTATTTTATTCTCTCACTTCCCCAAATGGTGTGTGTAAATATTAGTTTAAAAAATATGAATAAAGCCTTCCCAGTTCCCACTTTATGAATATACACCACTAACTTTGGTTTTCACAATGAATCAGAACCCACCTTTTCTATTTCTCATTTCTATTTAAGAAAGGTGCTGGGCATTTACCGTGAGCCAGGAATTTAAAAATATATAAGATGCAGTCCTCTCCCCAAGGACTTCAAAGTCTAGTGGAGAGACAGAGCCATAAACAAACATTTAAATCACATCATGATTGAGAGATACAGAAGATATGTATAGAAGGTAATATTGACCTAACCTGAGAAGTTCAAGGAATGCTTAGCAGAGAACACATTTTAACTAAAACTTGTTGATTGAGAACAAATCACCAGGAAAGAACACTGAAGAACAGGAAGATAAGAGATTCCTGAAACAGGGCAGGCAAGAAACTAGGCAAGCTTGGAGTAGAAAGCCCTGGGAATAGAGAAGACAGAACTAAGCTGATAGATTTTGGTGATAGAAACAACAGGTCTTGATAAAAATTTGGATGGGGGTGGGGAATGTAAGGGAGAAGTAGGAGTGAAAAATTTGATTTCAAGGCTACTATTTTGAATAAATAGTTAGACGGATGTACCAGTATCCTTGTCAGAAAATATAAGTGGAATATCAATTTTGGAAGTGGTATAGAGATAAGGAGTTCAGTATGGGAAGACTGAGTTTAAGGTATATGGGTCCTTAGCTGAATCCCAAAGACAGTGACCTTGAACTGGTGATGGTAGGTCGTGCTTCTTTCTCTTGGTCCTTGTTCCAAATCTCAGCAAGTAACAAATGACCTAGAAAGACCAGTCATCTTTATCTCTGAGTCCTGCAAAGTGTAGAGAGCACCTGACCCTGCTTCACTCCTCAACAGAGCTAGTGATGAGTCTGCCAAGGACCTGTTATTCCTTGCACTGCTGCTGGGCTGGCAGAGAATTCCTTTTTGAACTAGACAAAACTTGGGAGGAGAAAGCATTTGAAAGCAACAAGAGGCAGATTCCAAGTACACCAGAAGCATAATGTCCATCTTAGACATTAATTCCAAGGAGCAAAATAGAAAAACCTATGTTGGATCCTCAGAAATCCTTTTTAGGCCCGCAATTTTAGCTAAACACTCAAAGGAGGAAGAGTATAACATTAGCCACCCTGAGTAAGACCAACCTGAGAATAGAAAGGAAAGAGGAAACATGTTTTATACACACATACACACACATATACACACATCATACATACACATGTGCACAACTAAGAAGTATAGGTGTTACCATAATTTTTTCAATTTCTGATAATGCTAGTTAAAAATGTGCAATAATTCACATATTTTCTTCAGTCATTCAGACCTTCTCTTTTGCCCAAATAAATGATTGATTATTTTCATAATTATAAATTCAAAACTCCTTAAAGTTTAAGGTTGCTGATTAAGAAAATAGTTCAGGCACGATTTCTATTTTACACTTGTCTAATCCATACCTCCTGGCCTAAAGCACTACTGGCTGTGAACTGGTATGTGATCTGTTCTACTCTTTTTCTGCTAGATAGCATAGTGTTGCTTACATTTCTTTTTTTGTTATCACACCATCTTACAAGTCCAAAAAGAAAGAGTGACTAAGAAATTCCAGAATATAAATCTACCAAAGAAAAACTTAAAACTTTTGACCTGAATTTGACAGCTAACTTAACAGTCAAGTTTTTGTGTTGTTTTGCCTTTTAACAGACATCTTCAGAAATTTTCAGTTGAAAATTATTAGAATTTTTAAAAAAGTTCTAAGAAAATTTTCTGAGCCCTCTGTCCCTATCAGTAGAGAATAAAATAATATATAAAAGCAAGTGTGAGAAACTTTTAAATTCATTTAAAGGCTTTCCTATTTATAACATTTAAACTACTCAGATTACATAGCAATGCAATCAAGGTTTTCATTATCAGTAAGAAAATTATAAATATTATTTTAGATTAATCATGGTACCCATGGCTGTTTCCCATTTGTGGTTTCTCCACCATCCAGATGGCATTTTTTCCCCTCTATTAGGTCATAATATGTGTTACTGCCTCACCAGCATAGCAGCAGTATTAGCTGGCAAAGATGTCCCCAGAGCTGTCGGAAGTTAGCGAATAGCCTAAAGGGTCTCAGAGAGAGGGAAATGGGAAGGAATGCAGCAGTATTGAATAGAAAAATAACAGCAGCAGGAACAACAGTGAGGACTATGATGCTGATAAAAAAGATGAAGTGACTACTAAAAGACAACTTCGAGCTAAACAGTAAAACACTAACAGGAGGTGTCTTATGTATTTTCTAACTATTTTGCATTCTTATTGTTTCTGCATTAGCTGTAAGAATCTAAAGTTGCCTATAAAAACACAATTGTGTTTAATTTTTAACAGATATAATTTATTTGTATTAAAGAAGTTCTTTCCAAGAGTTTTGTCCAACATGTCCAAGACCATTTTTGTTGTTTATATTCTATTAATTTTAGAGGGAAAGCACTCTTATATATAGAATATCCCTCCCTATCTTCTCAAACGTGGTATATTGAACATAATTTAAATATGTTGTCATGTAAATGTGCTCTAACAGAAAGACAACTTTTATGGGTGTTGAAAGTGGCAGTTTCTACGCTTCTGTTCTGTGACATACTTTTTACACTTTATAGTTTTACTCTTGCCATCAGACTCTTGCCATCAGAACACTTCCTTCTCTTGTCATTGTGGCTTCCTGTGTCTAATTTAATACTTATAATCAGATCGGCAGTTGGAAAGAGCAGGGAGATTATTCAAATTGTATGTAAAATAAAGATAAGTGGACTCTGGGGAGGACCCAAAGGCCTGTTCCACCATATTGATAGCTAGAAAGTATACTTAATTAAAATGTCCTTATTTAAGCAGCTCTGGATCTTCTAAAACCCTTCCTGAAAACTAATTGGGCTAGTTTTCTATTAATCTAATCTCAGAAGTTTACTCTTTGCACTTTGTTCCGTGAAGGATATTAACCAGACCTTCTCAGTTTTGCTTACAGGAATAAGATTACTTCTCAAAGCAAAACCAGACAGTATGGTGTCAGGGGCACCTTATGACCCAGTAGATCTGTAATTTTTCTCAGAGACAAAGAAACTTGATATCCTTGAGCAGTCGGCAAATAAAGATCTTGCATGTAGGCACCCAACAATAATGTCTACACTGTGGTTTATTAGCCGCTGAAACCAGGGACAAATTTGAGGTGCCTGAGAAGATGAAGGACTGAGAAACTGCACATACCTTCCTCACAAGACCCCTGGAAGCAGCACTCGTTTTTTTGTTTGTTTGTTTTTTACTTATTTTTCTTCTCACCTATTCCCTTTTTCTTTGCCATTAAAAACCCTAGCTTCCATTCTCACTTTGAACTGGTTTGGGGAAGATGCTCCCAGTTTTCACTTGTGCACTTGCAATAAATCACCTTCTCACCGAGAGGCGTGTTTCTCCTTTACGGCGCCGGATTGGGCAGGCCCTTCTATTGGAAGTAGCTGTGCTTTTGGTAACAATATCTATTCCGGCCACTCTAGGGCTGATTTGTTTACCTCTTGGTTCTGTGAACCATTCGAGATGGATGCTATAAGCAGGCAGCCAAATGTGGAAAAGTAGCATGTCATGATTTTACTTTTGCTTTAACCAACTGATGACATTTTTTAACCAACAATTTTTGTTTAACTATGCCATGTGTCATGGTCAGTTTAGTGTGTCAACTTGGCTAGGCTAAAGCACCCAGTTCTCAAATCCTAATCTAGGTGTTGTTATCAAGTTACTCTGTGGATGTGATTAATCTGGACTGATACTCCATATTAATGGTATCAGAACCCATTTTCCCCAATTCAGTTGAAGCCTCTCTCAACTGAAGCAACTATTCTACACAACACAAAATAAAAAAACACAAACATTAACTTCCCATGTTTATTTTCAGAAAATATGATGCCTTGATATGTATGTGTTGAAGCTCTCTGAATCAACAACTGTTTTTGAATACATATTGCTTTTCAAAGTAAAAGCCAGAAACACAAATTGTCCTATCTACCCGAGGACATAAAAGAAACACATATATTATAAAATGAAATGTACAAGTCTCAAGGAAGTACAAGGAAGCAAATAGAATTTTATGCAAGGATAAAATGATAAAGGCTGAAGAGACTTGAAATGGTTTTAAATCTATCGCTCCACCTTCCCAAGAACATGTTTCCTCCAGTCAAATGAAATTTTTCCTCCCCAGGCTCAATAGGGATAGTTCCTTCCATATATCTTTGTAATGTTCCTCACTCACACAGCCTTTGAATTTTTTTTTTTCTTTCCCTACACCCCTTCTGGGTTATAAGTCCACTGCAATGTGCTATTTTTAAAGACACTGTCAGTATATGAGTTAAGACTCAGGCATTGGAGTCAAAGATTTAGTTTCTAGTCTTGGATCCAATGCACATCAGCTGCAGACCATGGTCAAATTACTTAACATTTTGAAATCTCAGTTTCTTTATCTGAAAAAAATAGAAATAATACATTCTCAGTAGTGTTTTCAAGGATCAAATGAAATACTCTTTGAAGCATGTAGCATCATACCAAGCATATAGTAAAAACTAAAAATGGTAGAGCTGAGATTCAAAGCCAGGCCCCCCAGATCCTGAGTCTATGCTCAGAATCACTGCCCTAAGCTGCCTCATATGTTTATACGTTCTGTAGTTTCTTTCCTAAAGGCACAATATCAGATTTGTCACTGCTTATTTCTAATACTCTGCTAGCCAAACAAAACCAATCTGAATAAGAATCCAAAACCCCAAGGGCTTGTTATCTTTCCAATATGCTATCTACTAAACAGAAAACTTAAGGAGTTGTCTCTGTAGTCTATATTAATAAAAAACATAAATATTAATTTAAACACCAGTTGGTTGGGGTCAACCCACTGTAGAGTTCTGTTTCTTAAGTTCTCTAAGATGACCCAAATTCTTAATTAAAATCTCTTCAAGTATGTTCTCTTGATTATAAGACACCTGCATATCCTAGATTTGTACATTTTGTTTTATGTGTATGTGTTTCCTTGACAGACACCACCACATACATATGTTAAGTTACACAAAGTTTTCCCATTTTACCTATGAGACTGTCATCTTAAACAAAGTCAAGCGATTCATCAGAATACAAATAGACCATACATACCATCTGACCACTATTCTATCAGGATAAGAAGGTTTCCTAGGACTTGAAATTTACAAATTCTTGGCAGATCCACTACTTACAGAAATAAGATATGGAAAACTTGGGAGTGACACTTAAAGCAATGGACATCCAGTCACTGAAAGTCATTGGCTACATATACTTCAGCATTTATGTGATTAAAGCAAAAAAGACACTCTAATAAATATGGGCCTTGAAAGGACTCTTCTCCCTTATCTTTAAATTAACCCTCTGCAGATAAATATGAAAGTCCAAATGGAAAAGATCACAGTTTCCTTCATGGAATAATTAGAGTATTGTTCTTTGACCTCCAAAAAATATATTAGTTCAGGTTAAAATAAGGTGAAAAGAACCAATTATCTTGCATTTATAATACTTAAAGTGATAGAATTGTCAAATCACTTCCAAAGCGGAGAGATATAGCATGGCTATTTTAATAAATATTGAGGCCTTATACATACATAAATAAAGAATATATGTGAATTATTTATTGTATTATAAAGTACTCTCTAGAAGCTCCTTACATATTTCTCTGCATATAAATATTATCAAAGGAGAACCCTTGGGACTAAAAAAATAAGAATGTTCTTATGAAAAGATCCATTTTCCTTGTATATCACATTGTTCAGGTATTGAATCTTAGATTTAATTTAGAAACTGGTTCTGTATGTAGCTTGATTTAGTAGAATTATAGGACTTTAACCAGTTCCTGTATTTTTATTGCAATTAAAAATGGTGAAATTTAAGGTGCTAAGAATCTCTTTTAAGAGTCATCAGGTGAAGGTAAACATTCATATTTAAAACTCTCCCAAGATATAAAGTATTAAGTTACTGAACGGATGTCAGAATTTTGGTTCATATTTTAAGCTCTTGGGTATTTACATTGTTTATTAAACAGTTCAGAATTATAAAAATTTGCCCTAACACACCAAATTATAAAATGTATTAACAAATAACCACAAAATGAATAGACTGTCACAAGGAGTATATCCATGGTATAAATCAAGGGAATTCTCAGGAATAATCTCATTTCTCTAGTAGAGATCAGGGAAATATTTCCTAGAAAATATATTATGTTAGTTATCTATTGCCTTATAACAAATTATCTCCCTCTCCCCAAACTTAGTAGCTTAAAACAAAAAACATTTATCACCTCACAGTGTCTGTGGTAAGGAATTTGTGAGTGACTTAGCTAGGGCCTCTTATGAGGTTGCACTTATCAGCTGGGGCATCTGAAGTTGGCTCAGGGAAGAAGTGTCTGCTTCCAAGAGGGTTGTCTCACATGGCTATTGACAGGAAGTCTAAGTTCATCACATGGGCCTCTATATAAAATGCTTGAGTGATCTCATGACACAGAAGTTGACTTCTCCCTAGTAGGTGATCCAAAAGAGCAAACCTTTATAATCTGGTGACACCATCACTTCTGCCATATTCTACTCATTAGAAGGGAGGCACTGAGTCTAGTCCACACTCAAGGGGAAAGGGAGAGATGAGTATTGAAGAGTTGTGGACATATCTGAAAATCATTACATGTAAGATTTAAGTTTAGTATTCAAAAATATATGCAAGATTAATAAGCAGATATGGCAAGGAGTATTTCTGGAAGAGGGAAGAGTAAAGACAAAGATTCAGAGGCAGAAAAAGTATCATGTCAAATACAGAAAGGCAGATGTTGGGTGATGGTTGTATTTCTATGGCACTTAGAAAGATGCCAAGGATGGCAGTCAGAGAATGACATGATCAGTGATCATTCTGGCAATTCAACATAGGAATACTAGAGAAAGCAGAGTTGTTATGCAGCAAGATGAGTTAAAGGAAATGTTGCAATTAATCATGAAAATAGAGCCAGAATGTGGGTGGTAGCAATGGGGAACATTATGAGGAGGTAAACAAAGCAGACATGGCAGAAGTCCTAAACTCAGTGTCCGATGACAAATGAAAGCATGAATTTTATGTAATTCCAATATATTTTAACATTGCTGTCTAAGAAAGTGCAGATATTTTTAACAATACAGAGAAGACAGGAGAAAAGCTTTAGTAAGCTTAATAAACTTTAAATTTTATTAGAACTTAGAACTTTATTACCATTGAACTGTTAGCTACAATGACAGACTAATGCTTAAAGGATGGGGCCAAACCAGGGTTGTAAATGCCAGTAGTAACTAAAGGTCTGGGAGTAGAAAACAGCATTAAGGAATAAAGTGCAGACCCAAGGATATAAAATTTTGAAAAATTCACTTTCAGGATGCAGAAAGAGAGTTAGCAAAGGAAATTAAGAATTAGCAGTTGGAAAGACAGGAAAAGAATGAAGAGAAGAGAAATAGCATAAAACCAATGCTAGGAGAATTAAAGGTAGACATTACCTGCAGAGAAGTATAAGAGACTGAGGATTAGTAAAAGTTCACTGATGTATCTTCACCACGTGGACAACAGTGGCCTATGAGACACCAGGTTATGAGAGGAGTGAGAGTGAAATCAACCTCAGGGTTGGGAGGAAAAAAGGAATTAAGGAAGTAGAGACACTTGATGGAGACTACTTTCTAAAGAAGTGTACTGGTTACAAGGTAAGAAATAAAGAATAGTAGCAAGAGAGGAAAGCAGGATTGAGGCAAGCAACTCATTGGAGAGCAATGTGATTGTGTTTGAAAGCAGAGAGTAAAAAACCATAAATAGGGAGGCGATATAGCTCAAACAGTTGAGTGCCCACCTCCCACACGGGAGGTCCTGGGTTCGGTTCCGGTTCCTCCTGAAAAAAACAAAAACAAACCACAAGCAAAACAAACGATAAAACCAACTCAAGGAAGCCAATGTGGTTCAGCGGTTGAGCGCCATCTTCCCACATACAAGGTCCTGGGTTCAATCCCCAGGCCCCGGTAAAAAAAACATTACTAAAATTTCAATGTATAAAAAATTAAAGTAATAGAAGAATTAGGTAAGGGATGCTCAAGATCACAGGTTTATTTAATTTTCCTCCTAAAACACAGAATAGAAGAGAGGGTAGCTGAAGTAGGCCCTTCAGGTAGCGAGGAGGAAAGTTGAAAGGAATTCACTGGCAATGTCCCCAATCAGGAAGGAAGCATCATGGTTAGCAAGGGAGTTGACACTGGGGTGTAGGAGAATAAAGACATTCAACCCAGCTTTGAATGTTAAACCACTATGTAAAATTTTAAAAATTACCTTATCTTTCTTTCCTTTCACTAGTATGATTACATGAGTAGAATGTATTGGTACACAGATTTATAGTGATCTTCAGCAATAACAAGTGCAGTGGGGGAAGGGATTAGACTTTTTCCACTTTGGGAATTGAAAGAATTTTCACATGTGTAACTGATTAGTAGTGTATTCCTTGAGTCACCTTTCCTGCAGTGTTATTTTAAAATAAGTGTTTGGCCCTCAATTTCTTTGATCTCACCTTAAAAATAAAGCAGTATAGACTTATACATTAACGTAAAACTAAGCTCTGTGACTTTGAGCTCCAGGGATTTTGCATCTGTGAAACTATGTAAATAAATTCTGAAAGCTCTGCTTATTAAATCGAATAGGTTTGCTTGTACAAAAAATATAAAAGGGCAGCTGATAAGGCCATCTTTTATTTTGGGAATAAGATGCATTTTTATATCAGCTTGGACTGTAAAAAACTTAAATAAATTGTTTGAAAATGTGACTTAAAATACAAAAAGGTTATGTATTTGGCTAAATAAATAGATTTGTTATATCAATATGGCATATGTCTATGAAAAAAAGATTAAATGAACATACACTGGAAAAAACTCTTAACATTAAACTTTCCCAAACCTATGTTTTCTAGCATATAGTTGCAAATAATATAATGCTAAAAAAATTACTGCCAGAAATTTTCAGGGCTACTAAATTTCATCTTCATGTTTTGAGATGATGGCATAATACACTTTGGTGAAAAAAGGAGGTATAACAGAAATAGTTAAAATATAAGAATTATCGAGGTATCAGAAATTGTTACTAAATTACCATATATGACTGGGTATTATTTATAATGAATTCAAAAAATACACAGAGTTAATTTTATAAACCACACACACAAAAAAAGCCCTGAAATGCCATTAAAATTCCCATAAAGTTAAACTTTGGAAAAAAGATTATCAAGGACATGGAGGTCTCTAAGATTTTAAAAAGGAAAAATTGAAAAGTATATACATAAATCTTCATATGTATACATGAACATCTATCCTCACATATAGGATATATCAACACATACATATATCCTCACATGCATACTATTTTTAAGTAGTATTATTTTAAATACAGGCTTGAATAGACAAAAATTCATTTGAGTTATAGTTGAAATAATGAGTTTCCTAATGTATGCTGCGGGGAGGAAGGTTGGAAAAGACAGACAAGGAAAAGAAAAATGAAATATATAATGGCTTTTATCTGTAAAAATGTTGGAATTACTCAAGAGTGAAATTAAAATAACCATAACTTATTCACCAAATAAGCAACATCTATAGTACTAGAAATAAATTTTAAACAAATTTTTCTAAACATTAAAATCATGATAGGTGACTTTCATTTCTTTGCATTTTATACTCCTTGAACACATACCTAAGATATTTGTAATATATTTTTTATATTCGCATTCAGATCTTGTGATATTTCATCATGCTAATTAATTCAAAATAAAAAGGAAAGGGGTCCAGCTTCAGGCTATGATAGCTTGAATTACACCAACTCTCCAAATTACAGCAATGTTAAGAGCTGCAAAACAAATCTGAAAATAAATAAAGGCAAACAGGACTTCTGGGGCCAGATAAAGGGAAAGCACTAAAAGTAAACCAAAATTTTTTCTACTACTTTTTTGCCTCAGACATTTGCCAGTCCACAGAGGAAGGCATTGAGACTAAACAGTAAGCTGTGAACAAGAGCTTTTAGCAATCTCAGGGAGGTGGGCAAGACAAAACTTGATATTCAGTACTACCAAGGCAACCCAAATCACAGAGAAAAGAGATCACAATAAAGTAAAGTTAAGGTTACATGCACTTATTGTGCTCAAAGCATTTGCCAAATCCTTAACCGGTGAGTGTAAAGAAGGCTGAAAAGATGTTGCTAAGAGTATAAAAAGCTAAGGAAAACTTTTGACACTCACATTGAGGACATAAAAATTGAAATCCATATTCTGCCAAGAAAGAGGAGCCTCTGTAAACAACTCCTGTTTTTAAATAAGACTTTTGAAGGGTTACCCTGGGAGAAAGTAAAAATTGGAAAGAGGACACTATTCAGAAAGACTGAATTTCTGCTTCATTAATACCTCAATTCATATCTGGATTAAGGTGATCTACCCTTACTCAAACTGCTAACAAAAGGAAAACTAAATTCTTTCTGAAGGAGATTGTCTCTCCAGCTTTTGAAACTAAATGTCCAGCATTCAAATCAATAATTTCCATGCACATGAGTAGACACACCCAAATGATCAAAAAACCAACAGAGTGAAAACAGACAATAAAACAGATCTACGGGTGATCCAGATATTGTTGCCATCAGAAACAGACTTTAAAATTACTGTTATTGAGGTATAAGAGAAATTAGATGAGAAAAAGGAAAATTTCACCAGAGAAGTGAATATACAATTAGAATCAAATGGGAATTATAGGACTGAAAAATACCAATACTAAAATTAAGAATTCAACAGATGGGTTTGATAGCAAATTAGACACAACTGGAAAGAAGATTAGTGACTAGAAGGCAGCTATTTAGAAAATATCTAGAGTAAAGTACAGAGAAAAAACCAATGGAAAGCACAAAAGAAAAAAAAAAGAATGTAAAACACAAAGAATATCTACAGGATATAGTTAAAAAAAAAAAAAAAAAAAAAAAAAAAAGAGGTAAATCATACCTGTAATTAGAACTCCTAAGAGAAGAAATAGAGTAAGACAGAGCCATATTTGAAAACGTGCCATTTGAGATATTTTCAAAACAGAAGAAAGATTTTAAATATAGTTTTAAGAAGTTCTATTATGTCAAGGAAAAACATTTCTGAAAAAGAAAGTGATCACCTAGGCACATCATAGCTAATGAAAATGAAAGACAATAAGAAAGTCTTGGGAAGCGGCTGTGGCTCAATCAGTAGGGCTCCCATTTACCATATGGGAGGCCCCAGGTTCGGTTCCCGGGGCCTCCTGGTGAAGGCAAGCCTGCCCGCACGGCGTGGTTAGCTGACCCAGCGAGCGCAAGCAGCAAGGGGGGGGATAAATGAATAAATAAATAAAATCTTAAAAAAAAAAATTAAGTCTTAAAATTAGACAAAGAGAAAAGATACATTACCTTTAAATAAGCAACAGTAAAAGTCTAATGACTTTATAAGGGAAACTATGAAAGCCAAAAGATAGTGGTATGACTCATCAAAGTCATTAAAATGCTAAAAGAAAAGAAAACCTGCTAACCTTTAGTTCTCTACAAGTGAAAATTGTCTTGAAAAATTCAAGAGCAACAAAGACATTTCAAGCAAATTCCAAGAGAATTCAATTTAAATGGACCTGCACCAAAAGGGAATTCTCCTGAAAGAAGAAAAATGATCCCAGATGTAAGAATATTCACTAATAAAGAACTGAAGAGTACTGGATAGAGTAAAAATGTGTATAAAGCTAAATGAATACTGACACCTTAAAACAATAATAAAGATAACTTGTGAGTAGTAAAATTATACATCAAACTCAGATTCATGACAATAACAGCCTAGAAGGCACAAGAGTTAGTGGAATTAAAGCATTTTAAGTCTTTGTACTTTCTAGGATGTAGTAACAATACCAATTTATAATATAATTTAAAAGGCCAAGAAAGAACTTTATAATTATATAGATAATATATAATTTATATATCGAATATAAAACCTACATGAATGAATTTAAAAAAAAAGAAAAAGGGAAAAAAAGAATGGATGGGATAAGTAGAAAAAAGAAGATGATTTAAAACCAATATATCAATGATTATATTTAATGTTATTTGCTAAATAACATTAAATATTTAACCTTTAAAAGATAAGACTGATTAGATTTAATTTTTTAACATCCAACTATATGCTGTTTACAAGAAACATACTTTATAAAGACAGAAAAGTTGAACATTAGTATGGTCATATATGCTTTACAATACATATGATCCTAATCAAGTATATATGGAAAGTTCTATAGTTTCACATTACATAATTTTTAAGGTAAGAAGTTTTACAGGAGCTATAGATGTTTCAAAATTCTTAAAAAGGTAATTCAAGAGGAAAATAAAACAATCATATTTTCTATGCACCTAATAGTCTCAGATATTCCTTTTAAAATTAAAACATTTAAAAGGAGAAACAGTCAAATCTGTATTCATATAAAACAAGCAGAAAAATCCAAACAGACAGAAAAAAAAGGAGTGTTAGAAAAGAATAAAAATTTGACTTAAATGGAACAAAGACTTTACCTACTGACTAAAGAATATCTATTATTTTCAAATGCTCAAGAATCATTTACCAAAATTGACACATGCTGAACCATAAAGCAAATTTAAAATATTTTCAAAGTATTCAAATCATACAGGATAAGTTCTCTGATCACAGTATAATTTTAAGACAAAAATTAAGAATTGTTTGGATACTGAGTCAACTTCTAAATAATCCATCACTCAATGGATAAATGAAATTGAAAGTAGAAGATATTTTAAGTAAATAATAATGAAAATAAAAATATTGTTTCTCAGGAAATGAAGCTAAAGCTATGCTTAAAGAAAAAGTTATGATTTAATTCATTTGTTAGATAAGGAAAGGTTAAAAATCCTCAATCCAAGCATTCATCATAAGAATCCTGAAAAAGCAAATTAAACCCATAGAAAAAAGGAAATAATAAACAAACCATCAGAAACCATTAATATAGAAAATCAACAGATGTGAACTGAAAAGACAAAATCAGAAGACTAATCAAGAAAAAGAGCAAATATCCAATATAAGGGTGAAAGGATAACATCACTACAAATCCAAAAGTCATTAAAACAATGAAGAGAAACTTAGATAAACTGGACAAAATCCTATTTAACAAAATTTATTATAAGAGATTAAAAAAATAGATTGGTCTTAGATCTATTAAAGAAATTAAACCTGGTATTAAAAATATACTCATAAAAAAAATTTCAAGCCCAAATGAGTTCATTGGTGAATTTTCCAAACATATAAGTTAGAAATAATACCAGTCTTACATAAACTCTTCCAGAACACAAAGAAATAGAAAAAAGGATCATCCTATGAAGCAAGCATAAACTTGATAATAAAAACTGATAAGAATACATAAAATGAAAAGTACAAGCTAGTTCTTCTCCTGAACATAAACACAAAATGCATAAACAAAATCTTAATAACGATACCTTATCTTTATATACATAGGACAATATATCACAACCAAGTAAGATGAATTCCAGGGTTGCACTGATGGTATATTTGTAGAAAATCAATCAACGTAGATTAACATACTACCAGAATAAAGGTGAAAAGTCATATAATCAACATCGCCTTATGATAAAAACACTTAAAGTAGGAATAGAAAATGACTCCCTTAATCTGATAGTATCCTAAATAATCCTATAGCAAATATCCTTTGTATTTAACATTTTACTCAATATTATAATGGAGGACCTAGACAATAAAACAAGATAAAAGAGATAAAAGCCATGTGGTTTGGAAAAGAGAAAATGAAACTAGCATTATTTAAGGATGGTATGATTATATATCTAGAAAACCCCCTAAAAAACCTATATATAAATTATTGCAATTAATAAGTGAATTTATCAGGTCATTGGCCCCAAGGGTAATATATAAGAATATATTATATTTTATATGCTTAGCATAAAAAGTATTAGGACAAAAATTTAAAATATCCCATTTCCAACAGCATCAAAACCAGCATCAATCAGGAATAAATCAAACAAACGATGCATAAGAATGCTACACAGAAAACTGCAATATCTCATTAAAAGAAATTAATCACAACTAAACAAGTGGAGCGATGTAACTTCTTCATGGATTGAAATACACAATATTGTAAAGCGGTCAATTCTCCTCAATCTGATGCAATGCAATCCCAAACAAAATTCCAGGTTTTGTAGTTTTGTTTTTGTTTTGTTTTTTTTTTTTCTTGGATATTGACGAGCTCTTTCTAAAATTTCTACAGAAAAGTTAAGGATTTAGATTAGGCAAGGCAATATTCAAGAACAATGTCAGAAGACTTATTATAATGTTATAATAATAATTAAGACATTGTGGTATTGGAACAAGGATAGACAAATAGATCAATGGAACAGAACAGAGTCCAGAAACATTCCCATATATATATGAGGCCACATGAGTTATGACAAGAATGGCACTGCAATGCAGTGGGGAAGGGATAATAACCTTTTCAATAAATGGTGCTAGATCAACTAGATATCCATATGGGGAAAAAAATTGGACCCTGACCTCATATTGTACACATATATCAATACCAGATGGATTTGTTAACTTAAATATGAAAACTAAAATAAAGCTTCTTGAAAGCAATAAAAAAGAATTTCATCTTGATCTTGGAATAGACAAATATTACTTAAATAAGACTCCAAAATAGTTAACCATAAAATAAATTGATATTCATCACCACAAAAAATTTGAATGTACAACACTGTGATTATATTAAAAACCATTGATTGTACACATGGATAGACTGTATGGTATGTGAATACATCTCAATAAAACTGCTTCAAAAAAAAAAAAAAAAGAAATTGATAAACTATTAAATTTTAATATTAAAAACTTCTGTTCATCAAAAAAATAAGCCACAGAAGATATTTGCAATATATGTATCTGACAATTCATATACATTATAAAAAATTCTTACAAACCAATTAAGAAAAGAAAAAGACAAGCCAGTAAAACAGAGAACTTCACCAATAAAAATTTCCAGTAAAATATCATGGATCCTTTGACAGAAATGGCAGCACACGATTATGAATGTAATTTAGAGCACTGAAATATAAATCTCAATGTGATCAAAAAGGGAAATGTTACGGTTGTATATATGGTAACAGAGTAAAATTTTTTAGAAAATCTGTGGAACTATACTACACAAAGAGTAAACCCTAAATTAAGCCAGGGACTATAGTTAATAGTAAAATCATAAAAATGTGCTATCATCAGTTGTTTAACAAATATTCTACACCAACGCAAGGTGTTAATAATAGAGTGGTATATGGGAATCCTGTATTTTATGCATGATTGTTCTACAAACACACAACTTCTCTAAAAAATGGCAAAAAAACACAAACAAACCCAAATGCATTGTATGATTCTAATTTGTTTTTTTAAACACCACATAAACATCTAAAAAGGAAGAAAATATTCCTACAATCATATGTCAAATGAATATTAAATAAAGCAGAATATAAGACTGAATGAATAGCAGGATTTTAAACTACATAAATATATTTAAAAGACTGGGGGGTGGATGTGGCTCAAATAGTTGGGCGTCCATCTCCCATATGGAGGGACCTGGGTTCGATTCCCGGGACCTCCTGATAAATAAAAATAAAAATAAATAAAATAAAAATAAATAAATAAAAATAAAAACGAGGTAGGGGAGTGGATGTAGCTCAGTGGTTGAGTGCCTGCTTCCAATGTACAAGGTCCTGGGTTCAATCCCTGGTATCTCCTTAAAAAAAAAAGACTGCAAGAAAAATGTTTGGCCACTATATGTATTACTCATATAATTAAAATAGTTTGAAATTAAATAATTTCTTAATACTGAAAAAAAAATCTAATGGTGAAAGACTAATCGAAGTCTGCAAGGATACTGACCAAAGCTTTCTCAAAAGTAAAATCTGGGAAAAGGGATGATAGGTCTATGGGAGTCCCCTGTATTCAGTATGTGACTTTTCTGTAGCCTAAAACTTCTTTGAAGAAATATGAAAAAGTAAGACACTGGGGGAATAAAAAGAAGAAAATGTCGCTGTGCATATAGGACAATGGATTTTACAGTGGTAAAAGGCAAAATGTCCAAAATTAAAAAAAAATTTTTTTTTCATTATTTTTTATTATCCCAAATTTAAAAAGCATTTTTTTGTGTTTTGTTTTTTATTTTTAAAGCTATCATTATTCATCTTCTTATTAATTGTATTTGGCTATTTTATTGGCTTCATTTTTGAAGAAATTTTGGATCACAGAAGGGTTATAACTGTGGCAGGGGAGGATCATTGGTGCAGGGTGTTTGTGATGGAGGATACATGGGAGGAAGCTCACCTGGGCATACATATAAATGTGTTCAAATATTCATGGGCCATTGTCACGGTGGATGGAAATTCACACAATAACTGAAGGTATATCAAATTTCCATCCTGGGGAGCTCTGCCACATTCTCTAATGGAACAGCAAGAATCCCCTGAGTACAGGGGCAATGACTAGTGAAGAAAGATGGTCCATTGACGGGTCCTTGATATTGATGACTGTGCTTATGAACCTTTACACTTGAAATGGAAACTTAGCCTAGTATTATAGGGTGCCTAAGAGTTACCTCCTGGGAGCCTCCTTGTTGTTCAAATGTGGCCTCTCTCTAAGCCGAACTCAGCATATAAATACATTACCTTCCCCCCAGCGTGGGACATGACTCCCGGGGATGAGCCTCCCTGGCACTGAGGGATTACTACCAAGCATCAACTAACAACACAACTGGAAAAAGATCTTGACCAAAAGGGAAAAAAGGTAAAGACAAATGAGTTTATATGGCTAAGAGATTTCAAAATGAGTCGGGAGGTCATTCCAAAGGTTACGCTTATGCATGTCTCAGCAGGATCTCACTGACTGCCAAAGTAGATACTACCCCCAAATAGCAGGGCTCCCGAGGGCTCTGGAGATATTCAGACACTATAGTTAGGGCAGATAGCTCAGGAGCTTGGTGCCTTGCCAGTGAGCTCTACTCTTTGGAATTTATGCTCCCCAGTGTAACAGAGTTGGACTCAATTGTGGTTTCCCTACACATGGCTTTTCTGTCCTTCTATATGAACCTATAATTAGTACTAGAGTTAGTAGGTATATGTCCAAAAGACTTAATCTTTGGGCTGTCCATGTGCCAGTTGGACCCTGAATCTCAATAGTTGCAACACCTACCCTCCAGTTCATTGGTCTCACCCAGAACAACTAACAAGGAGGTGATGATGGACAACTATCATACCAAGGAACAGAGAGAGTCTGCAACTGGAAGCAAGAGAGTTCCATCCATTGGCCCTATAGGATAGCAGCCCCCTCTCAATTAGATGGAGTAGACATCACCATTCCAGAATCCTCAGGATTCGGGGATGAACTATGGGCTAAAGTAGACCTACTGGTATTATACTATAGACTTATTGTGATTCTACCAATGGAAGAAATTATATCAGTGATGTGGAGGCAGTGGCCACTGGAGGTTCTGAGGGGAGGGAGAGGGAAAAACAGGTGTAATACAGGGGCATTTTGGGGACTTGGGAATTGTCCTGAATGATACTATAATGAAAGATACAGGCCATTATATATCTTGCAGAATTATATAACCTACAGAATTGGGTGGGAGAGAGTGTAAACTATAATATAAACTTTAATCCACACTTAGTGGCAATGCTCCAAAATGTTTTCATCATTTCAATGAATGCACCACACTAATGATGGATTCTATTAATGTGGGAAAATGTGGGAGGTGTGGGGAGTGGGACATAAGGGAATCCCCTATATTTTTTATGTAACATTTATGTAACCTAAGTATCTTTTTTAAAAAAAAGTTAATAAAAAAAAAAAAAAGGAAAATTTAATATGGCCTTTAAAAGATGAATGGAATGCAAAGAAAATGGAAAAGGATACTCCAAGGGGAGAAGTGATTATGAACAAAAGCAGGAAGGGATAAAACTACCATGGAAGGTCCAGAAAATGGCAGTTGAGTAGTATGGAATGTTAGGTGAGTGGTGAGAGGTGGAGAGGGAGATAAAGTACAATGGTAAGGACTCAGCATGAAGAGCCTACATATGCTCTGCTTATGGATTGGATTTTATCTAGTAGATAAATTCCTTCAAAAAAGGGTTGTGAAGATTTAGCTGGTTTGCATAATGCCCAGGATGGAGTAGTCTATGACTTAATACACTCAATGGATAAAAGTCCAGACTCTTGTCTGAGCCAATTGCCTAGGTTCAAACACAGGCTGTATCTCTTTCCTCTTCACCTCTGAAAGGCGATGATAATGGTACCCATCTTAAAGAGCTGTTTTGAAGATAAACCTGTTAATAAATATAACACGCTTGGCACACAACACCCAATAAACATTAGATACTATTAATATCATTAGCAAATTTAGTTCTCCTTCCCGCCAGAGAAGCAACATGATCAAAAAGAATCTTGGAATGGAAGTCAAAAGTTCTGATGGTTCCTAACCAGTTGGGTGACTGGACAAGACTGCTCACCCTTCTCAATTTCTCTCAATTTATCTGGCCATGAACCTTAGATTCTTTTTATCAGTAATTGTTCCCAAATTTCTGCAGGCTCAAATATGACTACTATGACAAACATGCTGATTTATTTTCACGATTATGGATTCTCCAACAGCACATATTGGATTGATATTTAGCCAAATGGCAACATCTTTGCCTTTCACATTTATTTACTTGCTTACAATATTTCTCTGCTTGAATTCATGGGGGCGGCGGGGGGGGGGAGAACCCAATGTGATGACTAATAAGAAATTAATACAGCTCAAAGGAAAGTTTTGGTTTGTAAAAGAAAATGCACACCTAATTGATTTTTCTGCATTTAACACTTCAACAGTCAACTAACTCTTGAAGTGTCTAATGCTATGAAAAACAGTTACGAAGCTTTCTTCATTTCTGAAAGAATACCATAAGACTCTCATTATATTAGCACTGGTGTGTTCAGGGGTGTGAGGGATGGGTAGGGCATTGGTGGAGGCAGCGGTGACAAAGGTCTGTCCTGGTGAGAGGAGAACGCTATCATTGCTGTTGTTTACATTTGCCACCATATGGTGCAATAAAAAGCAGACCAACTTTTAGTCAATCTTATTACTGTTTTCAAATTCTCTACAGACAATGAACCTCCTTATCACTTGAATCCAGGGCAGACAATTCCCACTCTCCCCCTTCCCTGATTTTGTTATACCATTGCGTACAGGAAATAGAATATTTTATTATGGGAAATATCCTAAGTGGGAGGAAAAAAGCAGGGGACAAATTTTCATACATAATATTATCTCAAGTATAATAAATGTGAACATTCAATTTCTAAGCTCTGCATGTACACACACATGTACCTCTTTATCCATCTATTTACCTAACCTGGAAGAAAATTTCCAACATTAGCAGCAGTGATTATCTCTACCAGGAGATTATGGTTGAATTTTATTTTCTTACCCTTTCCTGTATCTTTCCATATTTTCTATAAGAAAGATATGTAAACTGATAATAAGAAAAATAATACTGTAATATATATACTTTCAGGATTGTTAAGATGTGTTGGCCAATAAATATTTTGGAGCCATTTAATCTATATCATAAGTGTTCCGTTCTGAAATTTCAGGAATCTCTATAATCCTCAGATAACTAAAGAGTTTAAAAGAAAAAGAAATCCAGACACTGTAATATATAGGTCTTTTGGGATGGTGTTGTCTATATGCTTGCAACATTTTATCTATCTATTTATATGAGTCTTTTAGCACATCTGCCAAATATTAGACTTTAAACCACTTTAGGTGTTTTTATTTTTCCCACTTTTATCATCAGGGTGCTTGTACATAGTAGGGATTCAAAAACTACTTATAAAATTTAACTATTTGTATGTGGTTGAACCTTTTTGTACAAAATTTTATTTTTATTGATTTAAAGTTAAGACATTATCTTCAAAACAGCTTTAAGACAAGAAAAGCACATTCCTTAAAACACATAATTAAGTAGCTATATTTTTCTATTCTAGCAGTAATGTGAAGATACAGTTTTACCTCAAGAAGACATTTTATTTTACATTGAACTTTTAGTCAGCTAAACTGAACATATCCCAACATGTTACAAACTAATTTTGTATTTTCCTCTAGATTTTTTTAACTTGATAAAACATGAGGTTAATATGTCCAAGACCAGGTTTAAGACATCACCGTCCTACTTAAAAGCCTTAATCTACCTCTCTGAATGTCTGCCTTCTCTTTTTCTATCCCATTTTACTTTGCCCACATTCCCTCCTGCCAGAATACACCAATATCGCCAACAAAAATCTTCTACTTCTCATAATTTATTCACTCAAAATGTCCTAATCTCCTATATGACACCTTTCCAGTTTCTTACTCTGTACTTTTCACTCACCTGACCACCAAAAGGGAGTTGCTTAATAATTGCTGATAAAATATGGCTGAAAAACTAAGTGTTGGGAGGTTCTCCTTCTCAGCACAGTATATGATGAGCCCTTGTTTTATTATGTCTTGGGTAAGCATCCAGTGAGTCTTGTTCTTATTTCTCATGCCCTGCTTACCCTCTGCTTTGCTTGTGAATCTTATCCAAGTTACTTTCAACTCTCTCAGTTAGGTCCTCAGCTTCAGGACTGATATTCAACCCAGCCACTCCCTGTGAACTTAAATGGCTACACTTAGGCATGACTGAAGTCTAGGTCTGGGTTGCTGGGGTTATGGAGCTTGTCACTCCAGGACTTTGGTAAAGTGATAATGAAAGCTCCTATTACTGGGTCTCGCTGGGCCTGCTTCCTGATCACAACTCTCCAATGTCACTGATGCCAACTTCAAGTGACAACTCCATTACCCCAATTGATCAGGTCAAAATTTTTTAAGTCATCTTCTACTCCTCAACTTATTTCACACCCCACATTTCATTACTTTCAATTTATATCCAAAATCTAACCACTACTGCTACCATTCTGGTCTAAGACTCCATCATCCCTCACTTGAATTATTTTGAAAGTCTCTAATATGCTCACTCTTACACCCTTAGAGTTAATTTTCCATACTACAATTGGAGGTATCATTTTAAAATATAGCATCTTTTGAAAATGATCATGTCTCTCTTTTGCTAAAAATTTCTCAGTGGCTCCCATTTCACACAGAGCATGCTGCCTCTAACAAACAGGCCATGTTCCTGCCTTAAAATGTTCCCTCTGTCTAGTCTTCTCTGCCTACAAGTATCTGCATGGCTCATTCCCTCAAAGCTTGGCTCAAGTATCACTTTATTGATGAGGTCTACACCCAGTACCCTATTTATAATTGCAAATACTCCCCTAATACAACCAAATCCCGTGACCCCAAAGTATTAATGCTTATTATCTATCCCTTCCCATTTGTATGTAAGGTTCATTCAGGACAGAGGTGATTTGTGTGTTTTTCAAGTTTTTTTAAATGTTTATCTTTTCATTGTGAAATAATTTCAAACCTACAGGACAGGTGCAAAAAATAATATAAACCCCATACAGAGAACTCCAACATATCCCCATCTCCCTAGATACCCAGATCCAATAACTTTAACATTTTCACCTTTTCTGTATCGTTCTGTCACCTATTTTATGACCATTATGAGAACAGTTTTCATACATCATACTCCTGGAACCCATAATACTTCCATGTACATTACTTATGAATAAGGATATTCATTTACATAATCACCAAAGTGCAATTACCAAGTTCAAGAAACTTAACATTCATATAAAGTTTATATTCTATATTCAACTTTTTCCGTACATCCCAATAATGTTCTTTTGATTCTTTTCTCCTCCCATTTTTAGATCCCATCCTGTATCATGTATTCATTTAATTGTCATTCTCTATTTAGCTTCTCTTTCTGTTTTTTTTTTTTTTTTAATTGTGGAAATGTACAACATAAATCTTCTCATCCCAACCCCTCCCAAGTATACCATTCAGTGGACTTAATCACATTCACAATTTTGCAGTAGGGCAGTATTTCTTTTGTACTTTATTCTCTTATGTATTGTCAGAATTTAAAACAGTACTTGGAAAACTGTACACCAGGAGTTCTTAACCTTTTTGTTCCACAGACCTCTTTGCCAGTCAGGTGAAAACCATGGACCCCTTACTAAGTCCACACTATACTGTGTATTATTTAGTAAATATATCACACCCACACCAACATGTCCCCACAAGAATAATGTTTTTTTTGCATTTCAATTCAAGTTCATAGATCCCTGGTTAAGAACCTCTGCTGTAGATGGTCAATAAATACCTGCTGAATGAGTGAAGGCTGTCATACTTTAAACAGTACTGTTGGTCAAAGATGTATCTCCCTTGTAGTAGAACCCAGCAGAGACCAAAGGACAACTTCAAGGCCTGACTACCCTCTCTTCTCTTCAAATTCCCCTTATACTTGAACTCAGAGAACCTATTTCCTATGAATGCCTTCCGATATGTTTTGCAATCTGGGTGCTATACCTAATCTACTCATCATGATCTTCTCTCCATTACAGCAAGTTGCTTCTAACTTCTAATAACAGCCCCATGATAGACTTGTACATGGCCCATTCAGAAACCAATGCTCCCACATCTCCATCCACTCATGTCAATCCTAGACTCTCTCAACCAACATGCAGGGATTACTACTTTCCAATTATGATCATTTTGGTTTCACTCTGCTCTACTAATACTAACTACAGTCCTATCTATCACAAGAAAGCAGATTATTCATCAGTAAAATGTGAATGATAAAGTACCTATTTCACAGGGTTTTTGTAAAGGTTAATATAAAGTAATGCATATAAAGTGCTTAGCATATACTGACATATAAGTGCTCAATAAATATTACCTGCTACTGTTACTTGATTACTTACCATAAATCTATTACTTAAATACGATGCCGGGTCAAGCCCTGATGATAAAAGTTGACAAATTTTTTTCAAGATAATTTGAAGAGTGAATAGTTAAAAGACACCTATAATAGATATAAAAGTACCACATGATGAATCTGTGTCAACTATAGAAGAGTAGGCAGAATCCTTTAAAATCAAAATGACAAGAGTGGAGTTACAGCCCTCCATCATCTCAAAAAAGCTACATAGCAAATCCCCATTATTTTACATCTAGTGGGAAGACAGACAAGTAAAGTAACATCTCTCTATTACCAGGAAAATTAACTTTGATAAGGTCCCTCAGCATGTACCTGGGCCAGAAGCTTATCCTCTCATTCAGCTGCCAGCTATATTTATTTATGACATATTAATAAAGAATGAGAAATAGTTAGGTCATGCTATCTTCTCTTCACTCATGGTTCTTTCACTGCCTATTGCAATACTTCCCCAACCCCTTGTTTTGGCAGCTATTTTTCTGGCTTGGTCCTGAAGTCATCTGACTTTGTAAGACCATTAAATTCTATCCCTATGCAATCTAGGCATTATTTAGGCATTATGACAACTCAATATTTTATAATGATATTGTTTTATGATGATAAATAGCTTTGCCATTCCAAAAAACTACTGAAGGTGAGTCCTTAGAAAAATACTATATATTTCAATAATAAGTAAATAAGTGTTTGGATGTTATTTTAATCCTGTAAGAGAAGAAAAAATGAGTAAATATAAATAATCATAAAAAATAAGCATTCTACTTCAAAGATTGAGAATAGACAGAGGTAAATTTTGTACCATAATCAATAACAATGCCTCAAAGTTCAATAGAAAGTTTGCACACACTACATGCAGTTCTCATAAGTATTGTCTCATAGCTTATATTGGAAAAAAGTAAATTAATAGTATTAAAAGAGTGAGAACTGAGTAGAGAAAATGGTCTTAAAAAACAATTATCAGGTAAATAATATGTATGTTGAAAGAACTCAAATTTTAAAGTGTTTTCAGGAAATAATAAAGGTACAAGTTAATATTAATAAGGCAAAGTTCTAAATAACTTTATTAGCAACTACAAACAACTCTAATTTTTCTTCTTAAAAGTTAAACTGTTTTCCAAGTTGTTAATTTTAAAATGACAGTCTCTTAAAAATGAAAGTCAGAGATGATCTTTAAACAGTTAAACTGTTTTCCAAGTTGTTAATTTTAAAATGACAGTCTCTTAAAAGTAAAAGTCAGAGATGATCTTTAAATTTTAGCTGATAACATTAGTTGGTAAAACATCTGAAACTCATAAGTTAGTAATAACTTTGGTGTGCAAACAAGTTGGTGATCTCATAAAATAATTTTATGTTAGCTTTTAATACTATCCAGATTTTTTCATCTTAACAAAGCATAAAATAGCACCTCTATTAGAAAAGCAGAATTTTTTAAGCTAAAACGACTAATTAGAGTGTGCCTTAAATTATATCAGAAATATTTAGTAGTTAACAATATTTTATAAACTAGGAATGACTTAAATCTACTTTTGACACCAAGATGGCAGGTCTATGATGAATGTGAATTTTCAAAATTTACCTTATAATGAATCCGAATTTTCAAAATTTACCTTTGTTGCTATTGTTTTATAATAAATATGGATCACATCTATAATGCCTTTAAAACCCAATAAAATTACCATTTTTGAGATTCTAGCTGAAAATGGAATGGTCTTCTTTTTCTGTTGCTCTATAGAACATGCACCCTTCCCTTAACTTTGCACTAGAGTGCTGCATCTTTTCAGGTCTTCAGGTCTTTAGGCAAGAACGTATGGTTTAGCATGTTTTTCTTCAATACAGCTTTTTATAAAAGAGAGTAATCTTTTTTGCACATCCTTAAATATTCAATATACATATCTTAGCTGTCTTCACAGCAGGTCTTATTTTCAAATATACTTAATGCTGAGTCAATATTTTCCCAGTTCAAATCTTCTAAGCAATAAAACTTGGGAAGTGCTGTGTTGCTCTGCAACTAATACAGTGTACATAATCATTATGATACTTCAGAAATGTGGTTAAGTCTTTTTGGAATGGTCATTTCACAAACAGCTAATGATCCTACCTGGCATTGCTAGTGAGACACTGTCTCATTAGACACTAAACTTGGTCAGAGGTCACTCTCACTTTAAAATAATAAATTTGAAGTCACAAGGATGCAAACATACAGGCTAATACATTTTTGACGAAATAAATGTCTGGAATAATGTAATAGTAGCAGAAGTAGGAGTAAAGGAGCAGCACCAGCAGCTGTAGCTCCACATATTGGGTGCTAAATACGTGGTAGGTGTCATGCAGATATGTCAGCTATTGCATTCAATTCTCACAAGGATCTAATGGAGTATTAGCACCTCCATTTTACAGTTGGATAAAATAAAACTCAGAAAGGTTTTATTTGTATTATCCTATATGACTAGCTGGTTGAGGTGCAATTCAACCCAGCCCCGACTGACCCCAAGATGCAGAGTGTTCATATTTATTCCATGATGTCTCTTTTAAAAGAGAATTATTTGAATTTGGGCAATAAAAACAAGGAGGTTAAAGCTTTTTGCCTATAAAAGTTATCAAATCAATCAAGGAAGCCTGAAACTCTATCTTGCAATAACATAAAAGAGTCCCTATACAGTACTTTCTTTCCTCCCTTTTCTCTCTTTAACTATTTAAAAATAATATACTTAATATCATCAGGATTATTGGTAGTTATGGTCAGTGAGTGATCTGAGAAGAATGTGTTAGCTCTGTATAGCATTAGGAATTTGGCATAGAAAGAATAATGCCCTACAGCACAGCAATAGTTAGCACGGCAGTCAGTGCAATTTTAACAAGAAATCTCTCTTTTTCTCTCTCCTTCCCCCCCCTCCCTTCCTCTCTCTCTGTTTCTCCCCCACTGCCTCTTTCCACCTTTCCTCCTCCCCCTTTTCCCTCTCTCTCATACACAGACACAAACATAAATATATATTAACATCTAATGCCTGTTATTCGGAGAAGTATTCAACTTAACGTAGCCAGATAGTAAAGTCACAACAACTGAGTAAGCAAAAGATATTTCTGGAAGAAACTAGTTTTGACTTGAATTCAAAGAATCAAAGGATTCACAGTAAGAATTGGAGTACGGATGATGCAGCAAAGAAATTCTTTTTTTTTTTTTTTTTTTTTTAAGATTTTATTTATTTATTCATTTATCCCCCCCTTGCTGCTTGTGCTCGCTGGGTCAGCTAACCACGCCGTGCGGGCGGGCTTGCCTTCACCAGGAGGCCCCGGGAACCGAACCCGGGGCCTCCCATATGGTAAACGGGAGCCCTACTGATTGAGCCACAGCCGCTTCCCTGCAGCAAAGAAATTCTTAATAAAAACTGGGAACATTAGGAGGGAAATGATCCTAGCCCAAAAAAGGTGCTGATAAATATATAAATGTCACTTCACTAGGCAGGACATGGTTGAAAAGTGATGAAGACAGAAGTGATGCAACATCACACAATCAAAATTATTCCCTTTATGGACTAATTCAGTAAGGAGTGTAACATATTAAAGTAATCTTGAGTTGGTAAACACTATTAGAGATTTGGATAGAGACATTAGATTTTTTAAAACACAAGAAGTGTTTGGCTCCATAATTTTTCACTATATAGATGATACTTGGGGAGAAACAAGGACTTGTTCAATACCACATTAGCCAGGTGTAGAGCCCTGGTTCTTCCAAGCCTCTAGACTTTTCTAATACCAGTAAGCTCCTAGAAATTGCAACTACTTGCCTCTCCCTCTGCAGCTGTGGGACCAAGTTAATATTTCCCTGTATTACTAATGACACCCAAGGCCATAACAGACACACCCAGGAACTAAGGGAGAAACCAAGACCTGTACCGTGTGATATAGGACAAAGCACCTCAGGAGTTACTCTGTCCTAATTCTCACTAGACTTTCGCTTATGCGGCTCCTTGATTCTGTATTTCACAAGAGTAAGATTCACGGTCTCTCAAAAGAGGTTAGCCTAGAATTAGGAAATCAAATGATGCAAATAACATTCTGGTTAAACATCTGCATATTCAAGACTTTCAGAAGTTATAACTCTGTGGATAACCACAACTAAGTAGTTGGAAGAAAGATTACTTTAATGAAAGATGACATTTTGAAAATAATTAGAAAGGATGTTTTTGTAAGAGAAGTTTGCAACAATTAGGAATATATGCGTGTAACATCTTGGGAACACTTCTAGAGAGATAAATAATTACCTGGGAAAAGTCTTGTTAGACATCATCAGACTTTACAAAGTTGAAACAAATGTAATTGTGTCAACCACACAAAGTTTAAAATATAAAGGGGTGAGAAAAATATCCAATAAATTAAAATATGGTCCTTTTAGGGCAAAGTAAGAGTTACTTATACTTGGATTCTTCCAAAGAAAAATTCATAAATATAAAATAAGCAAACATTAAAAAAAAAAAAAAAAGAACTGAACTCTGAACAACTTCCTATGACTACTGGCAAAAATAAAATGAATAAATAAAAACAGATCTATGGATTTCTGAAACACTATAAAGGTCATATTCTGCTTATAAGAGCAGAATGATTCTGAAATTGTATAACTTAAGCTAGAAACAAGAGCATATAAATGAATGAAATTCAAAGACAAAGTATTTCCAGTAAAGACAGATTAGATATAATGTCATTTTAAATTCCTTTCTCAGGGGACTAGAAGCTTAACTTGGTGGTTAGGATTTCAAATGTTTAGGCTTCCAAACAAATTGCCTCTAGATTCTTTTCATTATTTTAAGATTTTTTTCATAATATGGCCTTTATTTTCATAAGTCTCTTATCTCAATTGCAAACAGAACAGGAAAATGGATTTAAATTCTTCACTGAGATCCCTTCCTGGGTTCTGCTTTGCTGGTTCCTAACCACTTGTTTGGCTTCCTATCTCTAAAGACTTTCACAATGTTAGTTACCAAAAAAATCTCCCTGATAAATTTGGAGACAAGAAATTTTATCCTATGCCTTAAAATATACATGATTCAAACACCTAATGAAGAAGGGACTAATCCCCCTTCATAATGCCAAGACAATTCACTGAGAGTTACCAATAAAGATCATTTGCACCCTGAAAATAGTTCAAAAACAGAAAAGTTTATCCTGATGACTAATTGGCTTTCGTGAATTCTAAAAGATAGTAATATCTTCTGACAAGCTTTTACCTCATAATAATATTTGTTCTTCTTCTTTGAAAATTTATCACATAACCTTGTCTAGTTATGGGATCAATAGTCTTATTAATAAAAATTAGGACAATCATTTTTCCCCAGGGTAGTAAATTCTTCAAAAATCTTTAAATTGACATAACATTAAATAAAGAAATCTCTAAACTACTTGAGAAACATACATCTCACAAATATATAACCAAGGTGACCCCAATATTTATTGCTCTTGGGTAGAAACTATTAATTCCCCACACTTTTGAAAAACAACAACAATAAAATTATCTGTAATGATTAACATTCAATTGTAATATACTCAATTTACAAAGTCGAAATAATTCTCTTCCTTTGAATTCAGCTTGGATATGTGCATAAAAATAAAAAAAAGGTAATATTCTCTTTCCTATCTTCTGCCACATTGATTTTGTAGCAGAGAAGCAGAACATTACGTTATCATTTTACAGCATAGAGTTCACATCCCTCAACTTGCAAGTAGGAGCTTCCAGCAGATAATGACCAGAGAGAGTATAATACTTTAAAAGGTTCACTAAATATGTAGCTGTCACATTAGAAAGAAAAGTACATCAAAATTTCATGACTAATGTTCAGTTTGCAGTGACTACTAACCCAAGAACTCATGATATCTTCTGCATTACATTTTGTGTCACAGAAATGCAATGCCCCCTACTGATTTTGCATTAATAATAAGCTTAATCTTCACTGATGTAATTTTCAATGTTCTGTTAACACCATGGTTCAAAATATACTGTCTTCCCCTGACAAAAATTAGCATATGTTAATTCTTGGTATTTGTTAATTTTTTTTTTACAAGTACTTATATTTTTGACTTTTGTTCAGCTGTTTTAAAAACCCACAATTGTATAATTTGTTCACAGAGCAAAGGATAGTATGGTTTTAAAAATCATTATGGTTCAATTCATTCAATAAAAGTTTGGACACCTAAGGTGTTCCTGGTTCCATAGCTAATTTTTAACAATTGAAATAGATGAGTACTTCCATCAATGTAATCCTGCTAAAAAATACTTAATGTGGCTATAAAGTCCATTATTTAAGCTCAGAAGGGTGGGGGGAAATCACCTTTTTTTTTTTTTTTTTTTTTTGCAAAGCCTACATTTGACATTAGCCTCAGAACATTATCTCTCCCTAACGTGATTGCTAGGCTTTGAGGCTTAGGTACCATCTTGTAACTACCATGTCACTGCGGATTTCAAGAATCTTCTTTTTCTGCACTTCACAGAAGCATGCTTTTCTAAGCATTTTTGTCTTGTTAACAAGGAAGAAGGCAATGTCATATATATGTGCATCCTCCTAAGGTCTCTTTCAGATCTAAATTTCCATATCTTATAATATCTGTAACTAAGAAATAGTTAGACATCACTGTTTTGTTTGTAAATTTTTAAACTAGTTTGAGCTCAACAAACAACTTGGAATGTTTTGTTGTATTCTCCACAGTGCCTAGCATGATGTACATTGTACATAGAAAACTTCCAGTAACTTTTATTGACTGATTAAAAGATAATTGAATCTGCAGCCTTATATAAGCTCTAAAATAGAATTTCTGACATTTATAAGATAATATAAATATTTGATAAAGAGCACCAAAGCCCTAACACGCTAAATACCTCAGCACCTTACTTTAGAAATTTACATTACTCGCTTGATTTTATACTGTTTCCATACAGCTCAGGAAACAGATTAGTAAACCTACAGTTTAGTTAAGATCATAAACCTTATACAGAGCAATAATTAGGACTCAGTTCTTTTGAGGAAAAAAGTTGAGTTTCACCAGATACACCAAAACCCTATTTCCTTTCGCAAAATGAGAAAAAAAATTTTTTTTAATGTTTTAGACTTACGACTGCGTGAAATCATCTGATTCCCAGTCCACACAAATCTTAACCCTTTTGGGGATACATACATTTGGAAATCTCCACCTTTAACAGGACCCTAATACCATTCTTGCAGATAGAAGCAAAATATGGGAAAGTACCATCTTCCTACAGATAAATTATTTCCTGAAAATAATAGCCATGGTCTATACATACTATGACTCTTTTATTAACAAACATATCTGTTATTCCACTCTCTGTACTTTTCTATGAGCTTAAAATTTTTCATTTGGAAATAGAAATGTTATTACCTTTCTTGCTTCTTTTATCATCTTCCGAATAGCCTCCTTTATTGTAAGTAGGTGTGCTCTTGGTGGGTGAAAGAGGAGATCTATGTGGGTACCTCCTAAGAGTCCAGGCATCACATATGGCCATCCTAAGTCAAGGTTTGGAGCTTCCACATCAGACTCAAGGGGCCAGTAAGTTCCCGAAGATGAGGCATCATCGTAGGAATTGTCAGGACCATATACTGTACTTTGTGTAACTTTCTGGACATTTTTCAAAATATAATTAATTTCTTCCTCAGCTAAAAATTCTGAAACTCGTTCCTTAGCAAGAAACTCGTGGTACGCTTCTAAGCCATGTTCAATCAGAGTATCAACTGCTATCCGATACCATTCCTTATAGTGAGGCTCAATGTAGTTGTCTGATTTGCACTCATCATTTAATGAGGAAAGCATTGATGAGGTCTCCATGCTTGCAGACATTGACAAGAGCACTTTCAAATGTCCATCCATGCAGTGGCGAGAGGTATCTAGTTGTTTGAAAAGGAAATCAAGATCAGTTAGAATTTTGTAATCAAATATTTTATGGTATATGTTAACTGCTTATTTTCACATTTACTTATTTCTATTTCTAGCTGCTCATAATGACTATTTCATATCCAAAATGAGAGCAATAGCACCACAATCCACATACCTATCACAAAGATTTTCTTTTACAAATTGCTGGCTGATTTTTCTTTTTCAAAGTTCCTATACTTTCAGCATATCATCTAAGATAACACATCTTCCTTCTCTGGCTTCCAGAAGTCCATCTTTCTTAAATTTAATCTCAAATTAAGCCTAGTGTTAGTTTCTGTAGCCTTTTTGGTCTTAGTTTTTAAAGATTTTTAAATAGAATTAAAATATAGTCAATGGGGGAGTGGATGTGGCTCAAGCAGTTGAGTGTCTGCCTCCCACATGGGAGGTCCCACGTTTGGATCCCGGTGCCTTCTGATACAACAAAAACAAAAACCAAGTAGAACAAATGAGAAAACCAACTCAGGAAAGCCAAAGTGGCTCAATGGTTAAGCGCCAGCTTCCCATATATGAGGTCCCGGGTTGAATCCTTGACCCTCGGTACCAAAAAAGAAAATATATATATATATAAAATCAATGCCTGGCCAGTCTTTAGTCTAAGTTTTTACTGAGTAATTGTTATACATATAATAATATCCTGGATGACTTATGCTAGATAAAAAGTACAACAAAACACCCACCTTCCAGGAATTCATTAATCAGCTGAAGAGGCAAAATGTACATACAAAACTCAAAATTTTGAGCAAAGGAATATATTGCTAAGAGACAAAATGATTAATGTCTGTATTCAGTCCTTTAAGAATAAAAGCAAATAGAGATCATTCTGGAATTAAAGAGTTATGGATAGCCCTGCAGAGGGCATGGGCCTCAACTGAACCTAGGGTGAAGAGTAAGATAACCAGGTGGAAGGATGGAATGTTGGCATCCCACACAAGGGCAAAAACATAAGCAAAAACACAGAACAGCAATGAGGGTAACTTCAAGAGCCAGCAAAAAAAAAAAAACTTGGTCTGCTGGACTGCAGCTTCCTTTTTCTAGAAATAGGAGATAAACTTGAGGAGACAAGATGGAACCAGGTATGAAGTGGCATTGGAGATTTTTGTGAGCTTGCAAAACTTGTATTTAAAACAATTAGTCTAGTAGCAGCAGGGGGGCAAGAGGAGAGACATGTAGCTAGGAGAGTCTTTCAGCATTCAAACTCCTAGTAAAAAAGTGACAAGAATGTTCAAAGAGAGAGCTCCTGAAATTTGAGGACTCCATAGCATGTAAGAGATGAAGAAATTTAAGACATCAGAGATAATCCAGGGATTTCTCTTAGGAATCAAATTTGCCTATCCAAGCTCAATTCCACCCCTCCCTCACAAAGTTCACAAAATGTTACCCGTCCAATTATTAGCTCACTCATTCACTGTATGAGATATTCTATTGGACTTTATCTATATTGGATAGGAGACTTTCCAGTCTTTTGGAAGTCATGACCTCTATTGTATGGATTCAAAGAAAGTACAACTCTATGCTATGCTATACCACATTTTCAGCAGCCCTACTTAATGTTAAATTTTCTAGTTAATACAGCCTTTAGGTCTCAAACCCATCAAAACTTAAATCTATTAAACAGAAGGGTAACTCAGGAAGCTATTACCATTGATTAACTGCTTACCTCAAAATAAGAAACTGAGAAGTCATGAAGGAATGGACAATAGGGCCAGTAAGTTTTGTCGGCAGATAAAGGTTCCGAAAAGATTCAGCATTTACTAATGCAGAATTGATGAGCATGGAAGACAAAGGGTCCCTCACTCAACTATTTTTAGGGGAGGAAAAAAGTAGAATTTTTACTGAGAATGTTAAGAGTACAGGAAGGCCAAAAGGTAAATCTATTATAAGAATAAAAATAGATGTTCTTTTCTGTCTCCTAGAGAGCCCTTGGCTTGAGTCATAACTTGATCCAAGTCTAGGCAATTAGAAGGGTCCCTGGATCCTTATCTCTGGGATCCGGTTTGGAGTACTGAAGGACAGTTTTCCTACACTAAGTGGTTTTTATGGTGGAGTTTTGCAGAAACATAATTTCACTCATTTGTGGGCAGAATGAGGAACATCAAGTTGGTCTGTTCATGTAAAAGCTATAGGATGGAGAAATAAAATTCATTTTTATTACCTAATTGAAATTAGTCTATTGATACGCACAAGGAATACATTCTGAAACTTTTACACTTTTCTCAATCACTAGATAAGGCTCCATCTTTTTCCAAATCACATTTCATTCAAGTTTCAGTAGTTTTCAATTGGGGCAATTTGCTTCCCAAGGGACATGTGCAATGTGTGCAGATATTTTTGGTTGTCACATCTCAGGAGGAGTTGTGCTACTGGTATCTAGTATGTGTGTGGGGGGAGGGCGGGGGGTGTCTGCAAAACAACTTACAATGCACAGCACAGCCTCTCACAAGAAGGAATTACCTGACCCAAAATGGCAACAGTGTCAAGGTTGAGAAATCTTCCTCAAGTTGCTCACATCAAATGCATCATATAATACTATCAATTAAAATCCTCTTCAAAGTTCATTAAAGGTCTCTTTTGCACATAATGTTTATTTTTAACATAGAAATAAGGTTTTAATTATCTTGACCAGAGTCAATCCATTTGCTTTAATTATATTTCTCTAAAGTTTGGTGAGGTATGATTGTCATTTGATAATTATAGCCAATGAAGGGATAAGTGTCCAGTGATAAATATGAAAATCACACTTGTTGCTTATAATTATTAAAAAATAATTGGTAATTACTGGTTGTTCATAAAGATACCAAGTTTTTTGTGCACTTATTTCTTTACTTAATATTTTAAATTTAACTTTGAATTCTTATAACGTGATGTTAAATGCACACTACCTAATTGAAAGTGTGTGTGAGTGTATTCATTTCTGAGCTTTATCTATGCAAATAAATACTTTGCAATTGTAAAAAAAAAAAAGTCATTCTTGAACTATGTTTGAACTTAGAAATCAGAGAAGAGATTTCAAAAGGACTGTGAAAACAAAACCTTGAAGACTTGGATGGAGAGTTAATTATGGGGCAAAAAATTGAAAATGAGAAAATAATGAAACATTGCAGGACTAATCAAAGAGTAATGCCAAATACAATGAAGGAAAACATATCATAGAAAATAAAAAGAGCACTGCAATTAAGATATTAAGTACAACAGTTAAGATAAGAAATAAATACCCTTGATACTGTCCAGCTGAAGAAGCTACATTCTACTTACTCTCTGGAAAGACTCATTTATCACAAGAGCTGTTTACAAGGGATACTTGTGAAAGAACCATCTACAAAAAAATTTAAGAGAGAACACCACAGCTATGAAACGTACATAAATGCGTGCTGCAGTTAAATAGCCTTGTATTTTAGTTACAGCTTTACAATAGCATTCTTAAGAGTTCAGTTACTGAACATTTCAAGCACTTTACTTAAGGACAAAATTAATTAGGTATGCCTTTAAATGTATGGAAAAATGCATTATTAATAACTATTAAACTCTCCTAGAAAGAATATTCTTTTAATACACAAGGCAGAAGTAATAAGTAGAGCAAAATAAAATCTTGTGCAGGTGCATAACCCAAGCAGATCACGAGGATCATCCACTAGTTAAGTGACTCATTCCAAAAAAAGAGTTTTATAAAGTAAATGATTCAGATTCATGACTCAAAAACATTATAAATTGCATTCAAAGTTGAATCTTCAAGGTCATTTGTGGAAAGTGGAAATACCAAATGTTAATTCTGTAAATACAAAGGGCAGAAACAAGCATCCAAAATAGATTTCAATTCATGGGCCACTCTGGAAAACACCTTAGCAGTTTCTTATAAAATGAAACATGCAACTAACATATGACACAGCATTTGCACTCTTGGGATTTATCCCAGAGAAATGAAATCTTAAGTTGCTGCAAAAAACTTTCATATAAATGTTCATAGCATCTTTATTTATAATAGCCCAAAACTGGAAACAACCCAAATGACTTTCAAATGGTGAAAGTAAAATTGTAGTATATCCATACCACAAAATACTATTGGGAAATAAGATAAACTCAATATTGATACACAAAACAATCTGGATGAGTCGCCAGAAAAATATGCTGAGTGAAAAAAAAAAAAAAAAAAAAAAAAGGCCAATCTCCAAAGATTACACATGCATGATTCCATTTGTATAACATTCTTGAAATTATAAAATTATAGAAACGAAAACACATTATGTTTGTCAGAGGCTAGAAATGGTGTGGGAGTGGGAGGGAAGTGGTGTGGTTATAAAAGAGCATCAAGACATGAAGGAAATGTTCTATATCTTGACTGTATCAATGTCAATATCTTGGTTGTGACATTATATTATAGTTTTGCAAGATGTAACCATGGAGAAAACTGGGTAAAGGGTACAAGGAATCTTTCTGTATTATTCCTGTGAACTGCACGTGAATCTACAATTATCTCAAAATAAAAATAATTCATTAAAAATCATATTGATAAGAAATTTCATATGCCTTGGATAGGAAAAAAAATTCAATGTATATATAGCAAATAGAACTGCCAGGGTTCAAACCCTGATTCTTCAATTGTTGTAAAGATCCTGGACAAGTTATCTCATGTCCACAAGCCTCAGTTTGATCATGTGTGAAAAGGATAACAATAGTATTACCTCATTGGATCATTCTAAGGAGTAAATAGGTTATGCACTTAAAGTGCTTAACTTTTAACATCATCATCATCAACATCATTATTATTTTATATTTTAGCAATCTGTTACAGTATAATTACTATAAAGATACGAATAAGTTTGATAAGATTTTTTTTTATATTTCAAAAAGGTAATGTTTTCTTTCATATCATTAGCAATGTCACACCGTTTAGAACTATTTTATCAACTGAAGTACAAAACTAAGCAGCCAAATCTAGTCCCAATTTGTTTAATGGTTTCTGATCAAAGAAAATTAATTATAAAGACTTCTGAAATAATAGGTCATTGGAAAAAAATGCTCCAAAATGAAATTATAAATTTCTTAAATCACAAATAGTCTGAAGCTATAGTGACTTTATGCGCATTTAGATGACCCAAAAAAAGACTGAAAAAAATACAAAAAGGATCACAAGCACTAATAATGCTGTAGTCCCTTTCCCAACCTGTCTCAATGCTGTTTCTATTCAATTGCTGAACGCATGCAAAAAAAATGTCTTTTATTTTAAGCCTTAAAAAAGTAAATCAAAGGAACTTCATATATTAAAAAAATAAGTTTGCCATGCAGAAATGATTTCAAGCATTTGTTTTTCCAGTTCATGTGATATAAAACTAGTTCTCTGATACAACTTCATTGTTAATCAAATTTTATTAAGGAATCTGTTTCCTTTGTAGACATTCATATATTGAGAAAAAATATCGGTATTTTTTTTTCTTTTGTTTTGGGTGACTGACTTGGGATTTGTATCAAAATGTCTACCTTCAGAATATAAGAAAATGTTTCATAAAGGACTGCTTCAGAATATCTGTCTTATAAAGTTATAATCCATGTTCCACTTTAGCTGAAAATCAGACATCTCTTTTTTCTTCAAATTTTAGTTGTCAAGATTGTGTTTGACTTTGAATTTGATTACCAGAAATTTCAGATCACAATTAAAACAGTAAAGAAGGTATTATTAAATTTAAAATTCATCATAATACTCAAACTGTCAATTACAGTTTGATATCTAATTATGGCATCCAAACTCAATACAAAGACTCTAAGCAGGCTTCACAATAACACTTATAACAAATAGCCCAATAGCACACAGAACTCAGTCATCTATCCATACAGAATGATTGTTCAGAAGGCCAAGGAATATATGAACATATGGAATACTCAATCACAGACTGCCAAGTGTACACATAGGCTGATCACCAGTAGAATCACTCATCTTATCAAACTTGTTTAAGGGCAACCCTAAATAAACAGTTCCAATGCATTTTATAACTCCTAAGTGGAAATTCCGTTTGCTCCATACTCAATCATTTCCTTAATTTCCTGCAATTGAGACAAAATTTTGGGGTTGGGGGAGATGGCAGGATTATTATTTTCATACCAACATAATTCCAAGGGTGTACTTGTATTGGCTTTTATTCCATATATTTGTCATCCCTGGTCTAAACTATAGGAATTACAGGTGTCAGAATAATATAAATTCTACTTATATATGTTAATGACCTTGAAACAACTATTCACTATCATTTGGAAGCCCTTATTGAGAAAATCCTGTAGAATAATTCATGAGAAAATTTATATACAAAACTTATACTGAGAGAGTTTATACTCAATGTTCAAATTTCAGAGGATTACTCTATGTGTGTTTAAAATGGAAATTTAGTTGAGATATATTACTCTTGTACGAACACCTAAACCAGCTCTGAATTCATGCTATCATTATATTTGTACTCTTAAAGCCCCAACGAACAGGACAAGGTCACCTTAATGGAGTTGTATTTTGTACCATGCCAAAGAACTTCATTTTTAGCCTGATGCTGATCAACATGTGTAACAATTATTTGGATAAATAAATAGAAAAAAAAATAACACTTGATACAATGTGCAGAATTGAATAGGAGCATATATGTTAGATGACAAAAATCAATATTCAAAATGAATATGTTCATGAACTATATCAACATGAACAAGATTAAATCCAACTACAATAAATTTAAAGGTTTGAATTTAGATTAAAAATTAACAAAAAAACATACAGGATTGTCCAGGGTTTGGGGTAGATCATGTCATGATGAATAGTTATAAAGTAGAATGTTTAGCCCAAAGAGAACTAAGAGACACATAGAGTGTTCTTCAATTATATGAAAAACAGCCAGAGGGAAGTAGAATGACAAATCACAGTTTGGCTCAGTGACATATGGGTCAAAGCCCCAACTCTAATGTTCAACATCCAAGGATTTGAATTCCAGCTCTTCACTGGTTGGTTTAAGTCCTTGATGAAGGTTTTCAGGACACTAAGCCTCATCATATTCCTCACCAGGAAAACTGGTAAAATAATTGTCCTGACTGCAAAGAGTTTCTACCAAAACTAAATGAGATAAAAGCTCTCAACTATGTTTTATCTTAGAAACTACTAAAATGTTCAATAGCACAATAAGGAAAAAGTTTTATTTAACTATAAGGCTGTCCAAAAATAGAATGGCAACCCTCTGTTCCTTTCTGACTTTTTTTATGGATTCCCCTCTTTCTGTATGTAATCAAACAGAGGACATATTTTTGGAGAGCCTATAATGTGTAACAAGTTGGGCTTTTGGGGCACCCTTTGCTTCAACAGTTGAAGATGATAATTTATTTTGCCTGCTGAAAGGATCTGTGAAAGATCTGTGATACAAACTTGCTAACTTTGCTTGGGGCAAGGAGGCTTTTAGGAAAGTGTTTCTTACACTGATGTGACAGGGAACTGCCTATCAGCCCTCTTCACAGTTTCCCCTGAGTCAGTCTTTTCAGTTTCATTATATATGAAGTTAAAAAACACTAGACACACCCATGCTCAAATGCAAAAACAAACCCGAGGATGTCTAAACCTGCCTGTTGTGGTTTTAGTGCTACGTGAAAATGCTTATGTTATGATGCTATGTGGATAAAAAGCAGTCTATAAAATTATACAAGCAAAATTATAATTAAAGAAAATCACTGAAAAAAAAAGGAAAACACCTGATTGTGAGTGGTGGCTAGATGGATGATTTTTTAAAGCTTCTTTTCATTTTTCTCTACTTAACAAATGTTCATCAATGAATAATGCATTGTTTTGCAATAGGGAAGAAAAACCATTTTAAAAGAAGCACCTCACTATTTTTTTGTCTTTAGAATATCTGCCTCTTTTCTCATTCATGTACTAAGTTGACTGTAATTGGTGATTTAAAACCCTGCATATTGAAACAGTTCTTACTGTGTACTGCTAGAGAATATCCAGAAACTAAAGCTATGCAGATATAGGAACCATAAAGGAAAAAAAATAAAATAAAAATAAAAATAAGTATTTGAGCTTAAAGAGGATTTAGTAAGTAGATCACTGATACCCAGTGCCATCCCTAACCCTCCTAGGCTAGGATTAGGGGCACTGCTAGGAGGCTCTCACAGGAAACCCCTGGAGGTATTATCACTTCTCACATTACTAACATCCACCATTCTCTGACCTCCACACTAGACTATGAGTTTTGTGAGGGCAGGAAGTATGTCTGTTTAGTACAATTCTTGAAGCTTGATAGATAACAATAAGTTAATAATACATTGCCTTCCCAACTCAAGGAAATGGAATGAGAGCTGATCAAAGTATGATGGGCAAGAAAATGACAAAGTGTAAGTAAATTTAAAAATTTAATACTCATGAAGAACTTTTTAAGATTTAAGCAGATATTTGTTTATGATAAATAGAGGCTACCTTTTGTGATAATATAAAATAGCACCTATTTGTAAAGGGCTTTGAAAAGAATACTTGGAAACCCACATGAGTGCTGTAAAAATAATTAGGTAAATTCCTATACCTACATTTAAAAACACAAATACTAATTTCAAATGAGCATTTTCTCAAAAGAATAGAGATGGTATCAAGTGTATTCTGAATATTCTGCCTAAAATTTTTATTTTGAATTAT
This sequence comes from Tolypeutes matacus, assembly GCA_026826555.1. Lineage (NCBI taxonomy): Eukaryota > Metazoa > Chordata > Mammalia > Cingulata > Chlamyphoridae > Tolypeutes > Tolypeutes matacus. The sequence continues at coordinate 319,901 of JAKSZT010054474.1, read as the reverse complement.
TTGTCTTAAATTCATTCTGCAAGCATTTAAAATTAATCATACTGAAATAAAGTTCTAAGTCTCAAGTTTTTCAACAAAAGTAGTGATATAAATTATCTGAAAAACCTAATTCCTGACTTCTGTGAAAAGACAGTTAGAGGGAAGACGAATCACTTCTCCCTGAGAAAAAATAGCTGGAGACAGGCAAAGACTTTCTGGTAGGCTTCTCTGGGGCTCAGACACCAGAGGAAGGTGAGACCCCACCCAGAAGAGAGAGGGATAAAGGAAATGAGTCTCAGATGGCTGAAAAATCCCTTGCATACAGCTGCAAAAGCAGCAGCGGGAGCCTACTCCCCCACCTACAGAGCAAACAGCAGTCTGCAGACTACAGACTACTCTGCCAGGGAGTTGAAGGGGTCCTCTTCCCCAAGAAAGGGTGAGAGGAAGGGACCCAGCCTACAGCAAATTTAGATGTTGGCAAGCTGAGTTAGTTTGCTAGCACTGGAGGAGTCACATACTTTCAAGCCAGTTGGGGCCTGCAATATTATTTGTACTGAAAGCCTGGAGAGCTAAAGATAATTTGCCTTCCCAAACACCCTCTTCCTACTGCCCCCAGCTGATTGCTGAGGAAGCAGAGAGAGGAAGGGTGTGGCCTGCCAAGGGTGGAGAACAACCTCTGAGGACATTGCTTCTGCCCCTCCCTGCCCACCCCCCAGGAGGTACTCTGGATACATTCCCCCCATAGCACCCATAGCACCTGGGGTCTGAGCTAAAAGGTCTGCCAAACAGTGCTATCTGCTGGCCAGACCAGAAAAGTGCAAGAAAAGGAGAAATAGTAAATAAAAGAGACAAGCAGGTGCCTTTATTGCCACCTTCTTCAAGGCTCGCAAAAATGGACTCGCACCCCATTACCGGATCCATAGCCTTGGTTTGGGCAGGTAAACAGGAACAATCCTGAATTTCTAGAAAAAGTTGAACCAAGAACCAAAGAACAATGGTAGCACACAGCTACTTAACAGTAAATCCCTAGGCAAGAGAGAGAAACTGAACATCAGAATAAACTCGGCATCAGAATCAGATCCCTAGACATCAGCAAAAAATTGCAAGCCACACAAAGAAAAAGGAGATGACTCAGGCAAAGGAACAAATCAAAGCTCCAGATGAGACACAGCACTTGAAACAGCTAATCAATAAGGTTCACACAAATCTCCTAAATTAAATCATGGAGTTGAAGGACAACATGGCTAAAGAAATAAAAGACATTAAGAAGACACTGAGTAAGCACAAAGAAAAATTTGAAATCTTGGATAGAAAAATAACAGAGTGTATGGGAATAAAAGACACAATAAGTGAGATTAAAAATAAAATAGAGGTACACAACAGAATATCACAGAAGAATGAAACAGTGACATAGAGGAAAGAACAACTGAAATTGAAAGGAGAGAAGAACAGGGAGAGAAAAGAATGGAAAAAACTGAGAAGGGGCTCAGGGAGTTGAATGATAACACTAAGCGCATCAACATACGTGTTATGGGAGTTCCAGAAGGAGACAAGAAGGGAAAAGGGGCAGAAAGAGTATTTGAGGAAATAATGGCTGAAGATTTCCCAACTTTCATGAACAACATTGTCCGGAGGCACATGGTACTCCAATTAGAATAACTCCAAATAGAACAACCCCGAGACATAATATGCAGAATGCAAAATGCCAAAGATAAAGAAAATTCTGGAAGCAGCAAGGGGAAAGCAAAACATCACATACAAGAGATATATAACAAGACTTAGAGCAGATTTCTCTTCAAAAATCATGGAGGCAAGAAGGCAGTGGTGTGATATAAATAAGGTACTGAAAGAGAAAAATTGCCAGTCAAGAATTCTTTATCTGGCAAAACTCTCCTTCAAATATGCTGGTGAGTTTAAAATATTTACAGATAAACAGAAACTAAGAGAGTTCATAAACAAGCATCCATCTCCGCAGGAAACACTAAAGGGAGTTCTGCAGCCAGAAAAGAAAAGACAAGAGAGAGAGGCTTGGAGGAGAGTGCAGAAGGGAAGACTATCAGAAAAGGTAACCAAAAAAGTAAAACAATAGACAAAAATAAGATATGAAATATAAAGGCAAGGATAAAATGGCTGAAGTAATGCTTTTACAGTAATAACATTGAATGTTAATGGATTAAACTCCCCAAACAAAAGACATACGCTGACAGAATAGATAAGAAAACATGAACCATCCATATACTGTCTATAGGAGACTCTCACCTTACACCCAAGAAAGCAAATAAACTGAAAGTGAAAGGGTGGAAAGAGATATTTCACACAAATAATAACCAAAAGAGAGCAGGAGTAGCTATACTGCTGCCAGAAAAAAAAAAACAGATATTAAATGAAAAAAAGGGATAAGAGGTGCAGAAGTTCATTATATATTAATAAAAGGGACAATCCACCAGGAAGGAGTAAGAACCATAAATATCTATGTATCTAACCAGGGTGCGCCAAAATGTATGAGGCTAACTAGCAAAACTGAGAGAAGAAACAGACACTTCTACAATAATAGTTGGAGATTTCAACACATCACCCATATAAACAGAACGAGAAAGAAGATCAGCAAGGAAACAGAGAGCTTGAGCAATATGATAAACGAGCTGAACCTGACATAAAACACTGCATAACAAATCAACAGGTTATACATTTTTCTCAAGTGTTCATGGATCGTTCTCCAGGATAGACCACATGTTGGGCCACAATACAACTCTAAATAAATTTAAGATTGAAATTATACAAAGCGCCTTCTCTGTTCATAATAGATTGAAGCTGGAAATCAATAATAGGCAGGAAAGGGGAAAATATTCAAATATATGGAGACTAAACACCACACTACTAAAAAATCAATGGGTCAAAGAAGAAATTGCAAGAGAAATTAGTAGATATCTCAAGACAAATGAAAAAGAGAACACAACTTATAAAAACTTCTGGAATACAGTGAAGGCAGTGCTGAGAGGGAAATTTATAGCCTTAAATGCCTAAATTAAAAACACAATGGAATATTATTCAGCTGTAAGCAAAAATGAAGTCATGAAGCATTTGTAACATGGATGAACCTGGAGGACATTTCGTTGAGATGAAGCAAGCCAGGCACAAAAGGACAAATAGTGTATGACTTTGCTATAATGAACTAAGTACAATGAGCAAACTCATGGAGTTAATAGCTAGATATAAGTCACCAGACAACAGAATTATGGTTAGAGAATGGAGAGATGAAGTTTAATCTGGGAGAATTGGTAAAAAGTTGTTTGTGAATGTTTGGGAATGAATAGAAATGTTGAAAGCACATAATAGAATTTGTAATTAGTAGTGCTAACATATAGGTATGATAGTGGTTTGTTTTTTTGTTTTTTGTTTTTGTTTTTGGAGTTATGAAAATGCTCTAATATTGACTGAAGTAATGAATGCGCAACTCTGTGATTACACCAAATGCAACTGATGGTACACTTTAGATAAAATATATGGCTTATGAACAAAAAAATATGATAGGTGGGGGAAAAATACATCAAATATAAGATATGAGCTATGGTTGGTAGTAATACTTTGACGATGATGCTCTTTCATAATTTGTTACAAATGTTTCACAACAATGCAAGGTATTTGTGGTGGAGTGATGTATGGGAGCTGTGTATGATGTTATGCATGTTTGTTTTGTAATTTCACAACTTTTACTACACATTTATATTTATGTATGCCCATGTATGACTGATACTTCAATAAATTGTTTTTAAAATGAAAAAAAAAAAAAAACATAATTCCTGCAATTTGGGTTCTGTTATTATATAAATTTACTTCTGCAAGAAGGATTCATTGGCTATTTAAATAAGCTATGTTTATGGATGTTTGGTATATTATTAAGGTGAAAGCAAAATAAACTATATATTCCAGAGTAGCCCCTGAAAACTTGAAAAGTCTGTATTTTATCAACTTGATAAAACAGAGCAATCAGGTTTACATTTATCCAATAAATCATCCAGATTTCAGCCAGGATTCTGGTTTCAAGAAGTATGTTTATCTCTCTCATCTAAGTTGTTTTAATAACAAATTTGGGGGAACTAGATGTGGCTCAAGCAATTGAGCTCCCACCTACCACATGGGAGGTTCCTGGCTCAGTTCCCGGTGCCTCCTAAAGAAGACAGCAAGCTGGCACGATGTGCAGGCACAGCAAGCTGATCCAACAAGATAATGCAACATGAGACACAAGAAGAAAAACAACGAGAGACTCAATTAAAGCAGAGAGTAGAGGTTCCCAGGGCCTCCTAAAAGAAGACCAGTAAGATGGCGAGCTGACACAATGGGCAGGCACAGCAAACTGTTACAACAAGATGATGCAACAAGAGACACACGGAAGGAAACATGATGACAGACACAACAAAGCAGGGAGCGGAGGTGGCTCAAGCGATTAGGTGCCTCCCTTTCACATCGGAGGTCCTGGGTTCAGTTCCTGGGGCCTCCCAAAGAAACAGGAAGATGAACAGACACAGCAAGGACAAAACAATGAGGGGATAGGGGGAAATAAATAAAATAAATCTTTAAAAAAAAACAAAACATTTTTTAAAAATTTAAAAATAACCAATTTGGGATAGGCAATACTTGCAGCAGGATCTACTGTTATCAGGAATACTCGAGTACCAGGGGGAGAAGAGTTTTAGTGTGACTATTGTTGGTGCTAATGGTATCTGAAAATCATTACATTATTATCCTCAATGCTGGGTTCCAGGAAAATAAATAAAATGCTGTGTAGGACAGGAGGCTAAGAACTTCCCTCAAATGCCATGAAAATGTCAGGGCTTGGACAAAGGAGCTCTACTCAGCTCAACTCTAACTTCACTCAACACTTTTTCCTCAACAATCTCTTCCCAGAATGATCTTATCCAATCTTAGATAGAAATATCATGTATCCACTGGTAACTTGCAAATGCTATCTACAGACTTGACCTTTCTCCTAAAGTTCCAGACATATCTCCAGTTGGCTTATGGACGCCTCCCTGGGTGTCTAACAGGTTTTTTTTCTTTATGCTAAACATGCCAAGTTAATTCCCACTTTATGATCTTAGCACTAATTGTTCCACTTGCCTGGAATGCTTCTTCTTTAATTCCTACCTTACTCATACGTCAGCTCCTTAGAGAAGACTTCCAGACTACTCATTTTAACAAGAGACTGTCATGCACAATTACATCACCTGGCTTTATTTAACAAATAGCACTTATCATTTTGTGAGACAATCATGGTATTTATTTGTTTAATTAATATTGCCAGCATCCCCTTACTAGAATGGAAGCTTCTGACATAAAAACAAATGAGTGTATTCTAATATCAGTGCTCCTGTCATTGTGGTTATTATATATTTTAAGTATCACCACTGTCTTAAATAAGGCCTGTTCTCTTACATAACAAGTCTGTTGGGACCTGTGGTGGTTTGAAACTGTTTGTACCCCAGAAAAACATGTTCTTAAATCTAATCCATTCCTGTGTGTGTGAACCCATTGTAAATAGGACCTTTTGATGAGGCTACTTCAGTTAAAGTGTGACCCACCTGATCAGAATGGGTCTTAAACTTACTGGAGTCCTTTATAAGAGCATGGATTTCAGACGAGAGAAAGCCAGGGAGGCAAGAAGCTGCAATCTAGGAAACCTGAAAGAGAAGGGAGAGACCAGAAGAGGCCACCATGTACCTTGCCATGTGGCAGAGGAGTCAAGGATTGCTGGCAGCCAGCCTTCTAGAAGAAAGCATTGCCTTATAGATGCCTGGATTTGGACATTTTCTCAGCCTCAAACTGTAAGCTAATAAATTCCCATTTTTAAACCAACCCATTTCATGGCATCTGCTTTCACCAGCCTGGGAAACTAAAATAGGACCTTTGCTCAGTATAGCTAGGGATCTATCTATCTATCTATCTATCTATCTATCTATCTATCTATCTATCTACCCACCTTTCTAAACTCTCTCATGTGTGCCTTGTCTCTCTTTCTCCCCACTTTCCAATAACCATCCACAAACTCCTGAATACCACAGGAAGTAGGGTTCAAGGTCTTTCAATCTAGGGTTTAGTTTCAGAAACCCTAGTATAAGCTATAACAAAGACATGATATATTTAGAAGGAAACACTGCAGGCAAGAAGAGCTCCATGAAGAGAAATATTAAATACGTGCCATGTGTATTTTTTCCCCATCTTTTGAGCCCATTTAAGGTAATAAGTCACTTTTGGTACATGTTGACATTTAGGGAAGAGCAGGTGCTGTAGGAAAACATAATAAATATATGCTCCAAAATGAACTATTAAAGTGACTTCTCAAATACATTTAATAATAGAAATGTACTTCATTTATGAAGAAAGTGAAATACTGCAAATGTTTTAAGAAAATGTATCTTAAGTATGTTGGGAACAGTTATCAAAGGTCAAAGGTTTTATATTCAGGGGCAGAAAAGCAATTCCGGAAAGTTAAAAAGCAGAGGTTTGAAAACAGGAATAATACTGTGCAAATTGTGTAGGAGGGTCCAAGTTTATTTAGTCAAAATGCCAAAATAGATAAATAAATAAATAATAACATATCTGGCCTGACAAGATTTTAGTTTAAATTTGGGTAAAGAGCCATATAAATAATTAGATTATCTAAAGTTACTCCAATGTGTACAATTGTTTATTAGTCTTTTCTCTTAGGATTCACTTTTAATTGAGTCTGTTTAGATAGCTATATCATAATTGAAATAAAGTTCAATTTTTTTCAATTTTGCCCCCAAAAATTCCCAACAAAATCAATTGGAAAACTAGCCCATAGTTGCTCAGACATTGCATTCTTTTCTAAATAGCCTTTTTCATTGGCTTCTCTCACATATAAAACACCTGCATACACGAATGTTATAAATAAGTGATAAAGTAATAAATTTTTTAAATGTATAAAATGCTATCTGGATTTGCATACATGGATTTCTAGGTTTTGTGGATTGTGTAACCTGAGTTCCTTGTTATCTCCCTTCCCAATTGTGCTTAATTCCTCTGACACTTCCCCAAGTGAGTAATGCTTATCAAGTCAGAGAATCAACCTTGTTAACACTATTTTACGGTACCCTCAAGAAGTAATCACAGAGAATTTCAGAACAGAATGGGTCACACTAATGATCGCATAGCCCAAACCTTCTGTATTGCCAATGTAAAACCTGAGGCACCAATATAATTTAAGTATTTTATCCAAAATCATGACTAACGTACAACTGCTAATGTTCAGTTTCACAAATGATTAATGGATAGATGCAAGATCTGCTGAGACCCTCTGAGAATATAAAGGAAAATACTAAGTCAATGGACCTGATCCTTTCATTTTCTAAGCATTTATAATTATTATTAGGTCCTGAAACTATGAGCAATATCTTGCTACCTTGGTATCCGCAGAGTGGAACTCATGGCCAGGCACATAATATATAGTCAATAAATATGTATTTAATGAATTAACAGTGTAAAAGAGCACAAAGTTATATAGCCTTTAGATATCATAATTATATAGCTTTTACATGAACCCTTAAAAGAAAAGAACATGGAGATTATGCCAGACCCTATGCCAGTATTCAAGAGGGGTTGACCATTACTACTTTACCTTCCCCAGGAAGGGGTGCAGTCTACAAATTACTTGATACACAACTCAACAGATAAATGCCATGTGCCCTTTAGGGGACAACAGGCCCTACTCCTGAGGACAGTGAAAAATAAAACAAAATACAAACTGGGTAGTAATCAAATGTCCCCAGATGAAAAGGGTTCCTCATATCATTCATGATTATGCAGTCTTTAGCACTTCCCAAAACAGATATGCCCAAATGATGAATATCACATACATATGGATCATCTCTCCAACCCAGGGCAATTCTTCCTCACATCATCACTGTTGCTGAAAACATCCTTTACCTTCCACATTCCCACTCCCACCTCCTGTCTACAGTAGCCCTCCGACTCCTTAATACCCCCTCCTTCCCAATGCTGGAGCCAACTTGCCACACTCCACTTTACCTCCCCACATATCCTTTACCACTGCAGTTCATCATTTTCCCAATTCCCATCTGCAGCCCACAGCATTAAGCCTGCCAATGACTGGCAGTGCCACTCCCCTGGGAGACCTGTTCTGGGATACATCAAGACAGTGTCTATACCCACTGGAAGGTCTCAGGAGAAAGGCTTCCATTCCTGGAATCTCAACCAGAAGACCCAAGAGAAGTGGTGGTGGCTTTTATTCTTGACAAAACTTAGATGCTATTTGTAATTTAAGTGCTACCAAAAGTTAACCCAAGGCATCCTTATAGCTTGTCTGTGAACCTGTCATTTAGAACTCTGTTTCCATGGGACAAAAAAAGGTATTCTGATTTTCAAATAACAGATTCACCAAAAAAGTTGTAAAATATATCCCAACATCCTGATTAAAAATGATTAAATGGACAAATACACGTTTCAAAATTAACATTAACACTTTTTTAGGAGGTACTGGAGACTGAACCTAGGACATTGTATATAGGAAACAAGCCCTCAACCACTGAGCTACATCTGCTCTCCAACAAAAGTTGGTTTTTCCGTTTGTTTGTTTTTAGGAGGTACCGGGAATTGAACTGGGGACCTCATATATGGGAAGCAGGCACACAACCTCTTTAGGTACATCTGCTTCCCAACAGTAACAGACTCTGTGAGTGGTGAAACATCCCTATGACACTCATATTTTGCAAGTTACAAAGGGAGAGACTTGCAACTTACCTAACAAGCTAAACAAAAGACAATTTGGTAATTTTACAAATAGTTAAGTGGGGCCATTTCAAAAGATCTCCTCCAAGGAGATTTATGTTTTAAAAGAGGCCTGTTTTACTAAGATCACCTTTTCACCACAAGAATCTGCAAGACCAGCAATTCTAGTCATACTTGGGAACTCTTATGCTTGGGAACTCTTATGCTTCCAATGCTTGGGAACTCAGGATTGTATAATGTAATTGAATGGGAAACAGGTAGGTGAATGCTGCAGAGAGAGTAATCATAGTCAAGAAAATAATGGATGAACGTGCACTGTAAACCGTAAGGGGATGTGGTAGCAGTAGGGTATATAATAGAAAGAATAATAAAATTAATTAAGCCATCCCAAAAGAATATAATCATTTATAGTTAAATTAATAAGAGTAATCACAAAAGACATCACTGAGTCAGCACCAGAGGTGCGGTTTGTCTCCATCTATGCAATCCCTTTCAGCAACTGTTCAATTGGTGATGCTTCCCACAATAAATTCTGAGCATCTGTGCTCTCAGAGCCTGCCAGCTTTTATGGCAGGAACCACCCAGGGCCTCAGGCAGGCTCCACAGGGTGCAGCCTACTCCCTTAATAGGTGTGTGTGCCACATGTGCTCTATGTCCAAAAGCAAGGGGCTGGAACTTGGAATTGGAAAGTGTGGGGCTTCTACCTGTCTGAGACCTATAGGAAGTCCAGATGCTAACAAACCAAACAAAGACCCTTTCTTTCATCCTCTTTCATACCATTCTCACTCTGACTAGTTATTTTGAAAAACCAAAAGGGTCAGCTTTCTCTTTTAAGTCCCTTTCATCACTGCCCTCTTTCCTGTTGCTAGTCAGCACTGATTCAGCCTCAGCCTGGATTTCCCTGGGGCTCTTAAACTTGTTGGAGATGGAAAAGGGAAAGAAGGGAGGTGTCTGCCAGTAACTGGTAAGATGGCCAGCAAATTGGGATTTGGAAAAGAGCTTTTGAGCAGTATAATCTAGTTAAAACTGCTTGCCACTCACGTGCCTTCTTTTCACCTTTATTAGAGAAGTTATGGGTTTACAGAGCAATTATGCATAAAATACAGGATTTTCATATACCACCCTACTAGTAACAATTTGCTTTTGGTGTGGACTATTTGTTACAATTGGTGGGAGCATATTTTTATCATTGTACTATTAACTATAGTCCATGGTTTAATTTAGGGTTCACTGTTTGTGAGTGCAGTTCTATGGATTTTTTTTTTTAATTCTTACTCTATTACCATATATATAACCAACATTCTTTTTTTCTTTCTTTTTTTACCACATTCAGATATACATTACAGTGCTGTAACTGCATGCCTTTTTCTCAGTGTCTGGCTCTCTTGGTTCTCATTCCCACTTGTAGGTCAGAGACCCTATAACCTCTTTACTCTGTATAGGGACACTTTCCTGGGTTCCCCTTAACCTTGTAGTCTCTTCCCTGTAAAGTCTCTGTACATACCCAATATTCCAGCAACTAACACAGGCACATTCTCTGCTCCCTCACCCACTTTGCGCAGGTAATCACACCACCAATACGGCACACAAAATATGTCTGAAGTCTCCAAGCACCTTTCCAGGAGTAATCTACTCTGGGCTCAATCTCCTCTTAAGGCCACCACAGCCATTGCAGTAGTTCTCAAACTTTGGAATGTCTCAGAATCATCTGATAAGAACACAGACCCAGGCTCTAGCCGACCCAACTTTTGAAAACCACAGATCTCGACTAATCCGGGCTCAGAAATGGGATCGGATACAAGTAAGAAAAGAGATTTGGTGGAGAAAAACTCGGTCCCCGTTGCAAGTTCTGCTCGCCACTGGAGACTCAAAGAACCACCCATGCCCCCTCAACAGCCTAAGCACCGTCATCCTTTCCCTGCACGCCCCTCCGTATCCGATGCCCTCTAAGTAACTCTCCACTTCCACCTTTTACTTCCTTCCAGCAGGCTCTTTCCAGACCCTCTGACCCGCCTCCTCTCCCGGGGTCCTTCGAGGACTGCTAGAGGAGAGAGGAAACAAACTAACTTTCCATGGTGAGAGGCGTGTCTCTTGGGGAAGCCGGACCCTCCCCGCCAGAGTCTCAACTTTCTAGACTCCCAACCCACTCTCATCTACACGATACTGAGACAAAAGTAGAAAAGACAGAAGAAACAGAACTCTGTAGCCCGGCAAATTTCCTATCCCGCGCGCCTTCCCAAGGGGGAGGTTCCCTTCCTTCTTCTACCCCGCCAGCTGAAGGTGGGTGCTGCCCGGGGTCCTGGAGCAACCCCCCCCCCACACACACACCAACCGTGCCCTCCAGTCTCCCGCCTGCCGAGACCCAGGAGGGGAGCGGGGAGCCCCACTTACCGCCGGCAGCGCCCCGGAGTAGCGCGCAGTAGCGCCCGCCACACCACGCCCGCCGCGAAAGGTTTGCCTCCCAGGAAGCCGCGGGAGCTGGGAGGGAGGGGGAGTTACCTGCTGCGCGTCAGGTCTGCGGAGCGAAGCTCATTCTGATCGCGACCGCGCCTCCCGCGGACTAGGTGTGGAGCTGAGTGGGGGCGGGTGTGGGAACCAGTTGCAACAAGTACGGAGTCGTGTCACAGAAGGCGCCTCGGAACTTGTCTGAACTAAAAAGCCCAGCCCTCTTCCAACAAAGTATTAAGCCTTTCTTTCTTGATTGCCCTCGGGTTACGGGGCAGCTGGAGCGAGCAGAGACCCGGGAGGACTGCTGCGCTCACCTGGGAAGAGGGTGGACCTTGGCACAGCTGGCTATCGTCCCATCCCGCGTCCACCCTGGGCTCCAGAATGCAGAGAGCGGAGGCCGAGGCCAGGATTGTACCACCACCCTCGAGAGTGGGACGGTTTCAGCCCACAGTAACTAATTCCAAAGAGCAGCCAATTATGCAGATCCCCAACCGCTAGTGTGTTTCTAGGCTTGAAAAATACCAGGAAGTGGAAAGGTAGACAGAAAAGTGCTTGTGCATTTACATTTTTATATAAGAGAAGAATTTTAAATATCATCAAAGATTTGGTACCAACTTTCAGCTCTCCTGGTTGCTCATTTGGAATAAAGAACTAAAAGAGGGATATATGCATGAAAAGCATGTCATTTTCTCTTTAGTTAGTGTACTGTGAATCAATGTTATGGAAGTACGGACATTATAATTTGGTATTAACATAAAGTAATTGTTGCAATTGATAAAATTCAATTTTGATTTCTTTGCTACATTCAGTAAATGTTTTGTGTTTTTAATACCTTCTATAATTATTCAGTGTTCAAGTTTAAGCCATTTGCAGCAAATATTTTAAATACAGCCTAGTATGGAAAGAATGAAACAGTGTAATTGACATATGTAAGTTATCACAAAATGGAATGAAATTGGCCCTTAAAAAAATGGCTTTATGGCTATTTTGCCCTGAATAAAACACTTGGGGAAAATGCTAGGCTGTTGGGATATGAGTTGGGCCCTGATTGGATAAGCAGACTTGACAGGAGAATGAAGTCAATATATTCCTAGATATTGAAATATCAGAGCAAAGTCCAGAGACAGGGAAGTAAAACCAAGTTCCAGAACAGTAGAAACCATGTGCCAGATTTGGCCCTGGGCAGGCTTGTGATGGAAATTAAATTTAGAAATCAAGCTTGGAGTACTTTTCTCACCTTCAGAATGATGGAAATAGTATTTACTATCTAAGATTGTTCTGAGAATTATGAGTTAGACATTGTATCCTTAAAACCCTCATCATCTGATATGTGGTAAGCTCTTAATAAGTAGTGGTTTTTATATTGTCAGGTCAGATTGTGAAGTTCCCTGATAGCAAGCTGAAGAATATAGACTTTTGTTTATTAATAGGGGGACAAGCTGACTAATCTAGCAATCCATGCCCTTCAGTCTGAATTCTAGTGTGTCAGAAAGAGCAATTCAACCCAGCTATGCTATAATAGGGTGACAAGGATGGGAGTAGTGAAGATGGAAAGGAGGAGACCAATCTGAGAGCCAATGAGATTGAAAATCAAAGGGATTGGGATCCAATTGGATGTGGAAGTTAAAGAGAAAAAAGTAAGAAATAACTGGATTTTCAAGCTGTAAAAATCATCAGTGGAGAGGAGGAATGAAATAAAATGGCCATGTATGTGAAAAGTGGCAAATGGCATGAGTAGGGTCAAGTGAAAGGTTATTTTAAAGATAATGGTTCTTCAGAAAAAAGACTGCGAACAGGAAATACAGAGGGTGAAATGAATAGTGGATAAGGAGCAAGGTGAAGAAGGGACAGGAAGGGAGATATAGGACTTCAGTCTCTCCATATGGAAACCATGTCTAGTGAATTCTAAAATCTGTGATAAGTGATAATGAAGACAGGTGATATTGAAGACTAGAAATGTATCATTAATAGTGAAGCTAACATGATGAATGAGAAGATTGCACTCATGATTAAAAACTCCCAACAATAATTATTAATAAAATGAGTCAATATTTATTGCCTCTTTACCCCATCTACAAAATTTAGCCTGAAGTTCAAGTACAAGCTACTGAAATATTAAACTATATTCAACAGACCTTTATTTAATTGCCATATCAAGTTCAAATAAAGAAGAGGATTCAAAAGCAGTGATCAGGAAATTTATTCCTGTCTTCAAAGTACATAAAATGTAATTGAGAAGACAAAATATATGTGAAATACAATACAGAGAGTAATATATATAAGCACAAAGATAAAAATAAAAAATACAGAAGTCATGGAAGAGAGGAAGCAACTAAAGTTTATTGAAAAAGAAGGAAATTTATATTCTGGGTGATTTTTGTTTTGTTTTGCTTTTAACCAAAATGTGTTCCTTCAAAAATCTCTAGAAATGTGGTAAGTAGCTATTTCAATTGATTCCCAGGTCTCAGTCATTATTTGTAGGCAAAAGAGATGCTAAGCTTCTAGTTCCTTCAAGAACTCTAGAATATATGCTTTTTATTGTACGTGAAAGTAATGGCTTCCAGTTAGATAAAGCTATTAATCCAGAAAAAAATGTCATGTCCAACAATTAAAAACTAATTGTGCTTGGAATATTATTCAGTATTAAAAAGGAATGAAGTCTTGATACATGGGACAACATGGATGAATCTTGAAGATATTGTGCTGAGTGAAATAAGCCAGACACTAAAGAACAAATATTATATGATCTCACTGGTATGAAAAGAATAAAATAAGCAAATTCGTAGAGTCAGGAACTAGAATACAGGTTACCACAGACTGGGGTAGGGTAGGGAATAGGGAGTTAATTCTTAATTTGTATAGAATTTCCTTTTAGATTGATTGTAAACTTTAGAAATGGGTGGTTGTGATGGTAGCACAATATTGTGAGTGTAATTAGCAGCACTGAATTATATACGTGAATGTGGTTAAAAGGGGGAGATTTTAAGTCATATATATGTTATGAAAATAAAATTAAAAGATAAAATATAGGTCTGTACAACACAATGAACCCTATTATAAACAAGGGACTATAGTTAATAGTATGATTATATGGACATTCTTTCATGAGTTATAACAATGTACCCACAATAATGCAAGGTGTTAATAATAGGGTGTTTATGGAGGATAAAACATACTTTAATGTAATCAATGGACAATAGTAAATATAGTACAATTTTAATGTTCTCTCATCATTCGAAACCAAGGTACCACACTAACGCAAAGTGTTAATAGGAGGGGGTATATGGGAACACTGTATTTTTTACATGATTTTTCTGTAAATTTATAACTTCTCTAATTTAAAAAAAGAATTTTTTAAACTAATTGTGCTTATCAAAAGTATTTTTCCCAAGTATTTTGGGAAAGTTAAGAAGCAAATTCTGGGGAGCATAAATTCCAAAATAGGGCCCACTGGCAAGGCACCAAACTCCTCAGTTATCTGCCCTGACTATAGTGTCTTGGTGTCTCCAGAGCCCTCAGGAACCCTGCTATTTGAGGTAGTATTTACTTTGGCAGTCACTGAGATCCTGCTAAGAGTGCATAAGTGTAATCTCTGGAATGACCTCCCAACTCACTTTGCAGTCTATTAGCCATATAAACTCATTTGTCTTTACCTTTTTCCCTTTTGTTCAAGTTCTTTCTTCAGTTACATTGCTAATTGGTGCTTGGTAGTAATCCCTTGGTGCCAAGGAGGCTCATCCCCGGCAGTCATGTCTCACATTGGGGGTAAGGTAATGCATTTATATGCTGAGTTCAGCTTAGAGAGAGGCCACATCTGAGCAACAAGGAGGCTCTCAGGAGGTAACTCTTAGGCATCCTATATATTAGGCTAAGTTTCAATTTCAAAAGTAAAGGTTCATAAGCACAGTCATCAGTATCAAGGGCCCATCAATGGACCATCTTCCTTTACAGGTCATTGCTCCTGTACTCAGGG
Source organism: Tolypeutes matacus (assembly GCA_026826555.1). Classification (NCBI taxonomy): domain Eukaryota; kingdom Metazoa; phylum Chordata; class Mammalia; order Cingulata; family Chlamyphoridae; genus Tolypeutes; species Tolypeutes matacus. The sequence goes on along the minus strand of JAKSZT010054474.1, from coordinate 304,735 downwards.
GGTTCTTGCTGTTCCATTAGAGAATGTGGCAGAGCTCCCTTGCCATAACCTACAAAATTGTGCAGGAGAGAGTGTGAACTACAATGTAGTTCCATAATCCATGCTTAGTGGCAATGCTCCAAAATGTGTTCATCGCTTGTAATGAATGTACCACACTAATGGAAAAATGTGGGAGGTGTAGGGAGCGGGGCATATGGGAATCCCCTCTATTTTTTATGTAACATTTATGTAATCTAAGTATCTTTTTAAAATAAAAAATATATATTTTTAAAAAGTAGGCAAAAGGCACTATTGACTCTAAAAAAAAAAGACGAAGCAAATTCCTATTAGTGTTGGCAAAACCTACTGCTGGATGAATCACCACATTAGATTAATAGGCTTGTAACATTTCATGTAAGACTACTGTGAAATGAACTTCAGAATCATTTCAGTTATCTAGCACATTTAAATTGTTATATAAAGTATTTCATAAAATGTGATTAATTCAACAAATATTTATTGAGAGTTAACTTTAGAAAAGGCATCATGCTAGAAACTGGTTAGGGCAGTAAGATTAATAAAGTACAGTAGATAACATAACTGGGGATCTTCCATGTTTATCTGAATCCTTGAATTGCATGTGTGTGTGTGTAAAGATAGAACAACTTACTACCATTTAAAAATAAAAAAGATCATATGAGCACTTGTAAAAAAAGAAAAAAAGGCATGAAAGCAAATGTAATTAAGAAGGCTTAGGCAGATATGCAGTTTAAGAATCCCCACCACCACCACCACCACCACTAAGTTACTTTAGAAGGATAAGAGAAACACGTTATTGTACTTTGAACTCTGTACTTCCTCCATTCTTCAAAATTATGGGGCAGTTTGGGTAATCTTTTTTTTTAAATCTGCAAGTATCTGTAAGAGTTTCGGTAACTATAAAAATTATTTTAGGGGATGAAGTAAAGCGAAATAAAATAACTAAGACAGCAGAAAATCATGGTCCTTTATTTTTAAATAGCTAATCTTTTAAGATCCTACACTCCCATTTTACTTTTCCTCTTTTCCTTTACTTGAGCACATCCATGCATGAAAATATTATGTTGCATACATTCTTCACAACACACATAAATATCTTTAAAAATCTTGCTGGCATTTACTGGTAAAATGCATAATCATACAATTTAGTGGGAGAGACAGAACATATGTAAGAGTGACGCTATTGAAAGATATTTGGGTTGGATTTCTCAGAGGTCAGCTGAAGTCTGGGGTATAACTTATATTTTTGGGATTAAAAGAGAGAGAGCAAAAGAAGGTGCCCCAGGAAACTGCTATCTTCAACTGCCATTTCTAAAAGGCCTAATTTGGGCATGTTGTACAATTCTATTTCACTGTCTCCCAAACATAATGTGTTTATTTGCACCTCATACCATTCTTACCCCTGCTCGGTGGATCTCCTCCCTTGCTTCTGTCTGACTCTCTGCATGATAACCATCCCTTAAGACCTGACTCTATTCCCACATTGTCTTATTCCAGCTTTGACTAATGTTGACTCAGCCTTAAAATTTACAGGACTTACTCATTTAACAACACTTCTCTGCCAACAATATGTGGCCTTATGACATACCTTTTCTATCATTTATCTGGGCTGTTATTGAAGTCTTCTAGTATAATTTAAACTTCCCAATGTCTTGTCTTTCAATCTGATCAGTGGTTCTCAGTGGAAGTGGTACCAACCCATCAATCGAGATATTTGGAAAACATTACAATAATTGAGGGATCTACTAAACTTTTGCAGGCAGAAGACTGAAATGACATTATTTCCTACAAAATAGAAAATTACCCCATGTATTGTTGATGTTTGCAACAGTCCTACCAGACATAATAAAGGTGGAAATCCACTTATAATTTTTGGAATCTGAAATTCTCTCAGGTTTACGTATTATCAGTTTGCAAACTTAATATATTTTTGCAGTTTTAATATACACTGAATTCCAGGAATTTAATTACAGTTTATTTTGCTTAATTTAGACATTTGCTAATAACTGTTCACCATTTTGTTAGTCACAGCTCTAAGAGAAATGTATTAGATTTACCAGCAAATACACTGTTCCCCATCTGCACCCTATAAGTGCAAGCATATGACAATCTCTTCATGCTTCTAGTATAGTTGCATGTTAATATTTATATATGGAAATGTATAGTATTTTTTTATAAATTACTTTTATTTATATTACAATTAGGGTGTGACTTTATTTTTTTAAATTATGTGTGTAGGTTAAGTTATGCTATTTTTTCATTTTGTTCCACTATAATAAGATGCTATTTTAAAAATTGTTAAAAACAGAAGATGGGGATTGAGTCTGATAGTGTTGAAATCACAGAATCAGATTGAATGTTTTCATGGGAAGAGAAGAATGGAAATGAGGAGAAACTGAAGTGGAAAACTAGGATTTATTAAGTATTTCCTTTGTGCCTGGCTTAGTGTCTTAGATCTTTATATAGATAGAACAAGCTGCAGGACTAACCCAGTGATGGCAGCAACCACTAAGTGATGAAACAAGAAATATTTCAATGGCTTAAAACATTTACTGAAGGATAAACAGCAAAGTTTTTAATGTGGCCCAGTCTTGCATAGTCTGCCTTGTCTACTTCTCTACTTTATTTCTACTTCATCTCTCCCATTTCTCCTCATTTTGCACCCCTGTCCTTGCTTTCTGAGCTCTAGCCCCATCAGCCTCATAAATTTTAATTCACCTCTTTCACCAGGCTCTCTTCTTCCTCAGGGCCTTTGTACATGCTATTCCCTCTGCCTGTAAATCTTATCTTCAGTCTACTTCCCTTTCACATGGATAAAATCTGTGAATCCTGGAAATTATATATAAATAATGACTCTGAAAGTTGGAGAGAAGTCAAATCAGCTAAGGAAATCAGAACTTGAAGAACAGCATGGCAGTTGGCTATCTGAGTTTACTTTTTGCCTCATATATCATGGCCTGGGAGCTGGAAATTCTAGCAATCTGGAAATGCCAATAGACACAGATATAAAAAGCCCTGAGAAAGCACTGCTTTCTCATCAAAGGACTAGAAAACAGGTAACATAAAAAAAACACAAAATTTTCACAAAATAACTGGACTACTCAAACACCATGGGGGAAAAAACCCCCAACAACACAGCCTCACCCCTCTCAGTAAAGCCCAAGTGGGGTGTCTAGACTTAGCCCTTCATGCAGATTATTGAGGAACCTTTCTCCAATCTCATGCCCACCAGGTTGGTATCAGAGAAGACTGAGTGGGGAGCTGGTGGTAACAAGCATCTCCCACATTTGTAACATGTGGAGGCCACAGAGGGATCCTAGACTTCCATCCCAACCCAGCAGTAACACTCTCCCTCCGCACAAGGTGGTGTCAGAGAAGGGTGAGTAGGGAACTAAGACTTTCATCTACTCTTAGCCATAATGAGATCCTTTCCTATTGTGTCAGTAGAGAACATTTGGGGAGCCTGGTCTTCCACCCTGACCCAGTAGTAACAAGGTACCACTCCCCCTGTCTATCAGGGGAGGACAAGTGGGAAGCAAAGTTTCCACAACCATCCAGCAGCAATGAGGCCTTCTCCCACGACAGAGTTAACAGAGGCTACATGGAGATCAGTGATGAGACATGCCTTCCCAGCAATGGAGGTATCAGCAGAGGCCTAGAGTGAAGCCTGAATTTCTACCACCAACCAGTGAAGCAAACTCCCCCACTGGGGTACCAATGAAGGCCCAGTGGAGATCCTAGATTTTCACCCCATGGCAGGGACAAGGAAGCACACCCCTCTACCCACCAATGTGGTATCAGAGAAGGCCTGTTAAACTAGAAGATTTAAATAAGATTCAGTGTCTCATAATATAATAGTTAAAATATAAATGATACAAAGAAAAAAAAATGTCCATCATAATAAAAACCAGGAGAGTATCAACTTGAATAGGAAAAGGCAATCAGCAGATGCCAATAGTGAGAGGACACAGATATTGAAATTAGCTGACAAGGATTTTAAAGCAGCCATCATACTTAAAATAAAAAAAATTAAAAAAAAGAAAGTCTCAGCAAATAAAAAGAAGATATAAAATACCAAATGGAAATTTTAGGTCTGAAAAATACAATAACAAAAATAAAAACTAACTTCATGGATTCAACAGCAACATAGATAAGACAGAGAAAAAAATTCATGAACTTAAAGACACAACAATAGAATTTATCCAATTAGATCTGCAGAGAGAAAATATAATAATAATAATAATAATAATAATAATAATAGAACAAAACCTCAAGGATCACTGGGACTATAACAAAAGATCTAAACATTCATATCGTCAGAGTTTCAGAAGACAAAATAGAGAGTGGTATTGAAAAAATTTTCAGTTAAATAAGGAATCAAAACTTCTTAAATTTGGCAAAAGTCATAAACCTGCAGATTCAACAAGTTATGTGAATCCCAGAAAGGATAAACTCAAAAAGACCAGGCCACAGCTCATCATAATCAAACTTCTAAAAACTGAGAACAAAGAAAAATCTTGAAAGCAAGAGAAAAATAATACTTTACTTATAGGTGAACAACAATTTAAATGACAGCAGATTTCTCATAAGATATCATGGAGGCCAGAAGAAAGTGGGACAACATTTTTCAGGTGCAAAAATAACTGACAACCCAGAATTCTATCCTCTTTCCCCTTAAGAAAAAGAAAAGAATTTGTCACCCCAGCCTTTCACTAAAGAAATGGATAAAAGAAGTTCGTTAAACACAAAGGAAATTGTTTAAAAGGTGGAACCTACGAACATCAAGAAAGAAGAAAGAACGTGGTAAGCAAAAGCATGGGTAAGTTCAATGAACTTTCTTTCTCTTAAAATTTAAAATTATGTTTGACAGTTGAAGCAAAAATTATAATATTTCTATGTGTGGTTCTCAATATAAGTATAGGAAATATTTACAATAATTACATTATAAACAGGCGGATGATAAAGGGATTTTAGGGAAGGTAAGTTTTTTTACACTTCACTCAAACTGGTAAAATGAGGACACCACTAGACTGTGATAAGTTATGTATATATAAAGTAATATCTAGAACAAGGATTTAAAAATCCTAATGAAGAGATACACTTCAAAAACATTAAATAGATAAAAATAGAATTCTAAAAAATGTTTAAATAATACAAGGAAAACAGGAAAAATAAAACATAGAAATGAAAAAACGGAGGGAACAAACAGAACAAAAAGAGTAGTAAAACAGACACTCATGGTGTATCTACTGCTGGAGTAAAAATTAGAAAATTACCAGTGCATTAGAATATGTCCATATGTCCATATGCCATTCTGCAGCCACTTCTCTCTCTCTTTCCCTTGGGGAAATCACACTTTGGAATAATTCCTGTCCTTTTCTATCTACATGTTGCTTTTCTATAAACATTACATCATGGAAATACTTTTGTGACAAAAGACAGTGGTCTAATTGAATCTTTTAATGGGTGCATAATATTCCATTGTGAGGCTATACTATATTATATATGCGGCATTTCCATACTGATTAAAATTTTATTTCCAGATTATTTGATATACTATGTGCAATGTTGCAATAAACATACATGTGTACTTAAGAAGAAAAAAATCTACTATGGACTCATTTAGATTTCAGCTCAATTCTCTCTTTCACAGGAAAGCCTTCTTAGCTTCTCAGAAAAGACCATTTCTAATTTTATAAGCTTTCAGATACTTTTTTATTCCTAAAAATCATAATTCTAATATTAGATGATACTAATATTAATACTAATATTAGTATTAATGCAAAAGATCAACTCCTCTAAATTCCCAGAACGCTCCCACTAGTTCCAGAAAACACTTTCCTATCATCCTTGTACCCCTAGTGCACAGAATGCATAGGAAGTGCTCAATAAATATATGAAGAATGAATGAGGTAATGAATGAGGTGAATGAATTCATAAAATATTACAACTGAGAGCACTTCATTTTTAACTCTTCTAAAAATTGCTTGCACACTGTCCCTATGTCTCTTAGCAATCACAGTAGCAAACATTACTTCTTTTCCTTCTAAAAATTGAGAATCCATGTATAGAGTTGAAAAGGATAAACAGAAGAGACTGTGAATACCAAAGGATCCCACATCTATATTCCTCAATATCAAATCTGCAGTATCAAAATTTATCTTATAAGCTCTGCTCTAAACATTAAAGTGACACACTTTTGAATAGTGCTTTCTTCTGCCTTTCCCAACTCCTATATCTCAACCATCAGTGTATTTCCCCAGTGTGATTAAATAGAACTTTATTTTAAATACACAAAATAAAATCCACCATCACTATGATTATTAGGTTATAAAAAGGAATTAAGGGAGAGTGTTCAACCTAAGAAAAAATTTACAAAGCATTTAAGACAATGTTGATGTGTGCAGTCAGATTGTATTGCTATTTATTATTGTATAAAGGACTGAAGTGAGTTTCTGTATTATTTTTTAAATATTTTATGAAAAGTGGTTGGGCATTAGAGTATCTGGAATGAGAAATGGTGAGAAGAAAATTGAAATCCAGATGGAATAGAGCTTGAAATCCAATACCCTTACCTAAATTTCCTGAACCAAGTGTTAGAGCCTGTTGATTTAAATTCAAATCCTGGTTTTATCCTGCATTTGCCATATCTCCTTAATACCACAGCTTAAATTCCCATGTCTCCATATCCATATCCTTAAATATGACATAATTATAATAATAATCTCCAACTTCAAAGAGAAGTTAGGTAGTTAGACAACCCTCAATTGTCATACAAAAGACCTGTATTACTATGGTTATCAGTACCGCAGACATTCCACACTTATCTAAGTCATAAAAGTCAAGACAAGCTACAAGGTGAATTAGGACTTACAGTTTTATTCTCTAAGTGGCAAAATTACTTTGGGTGGCCATGTTAAAGAGGTAAGGTGATGTTTCGAAATAACCCCCTCAAAATTAAGTTTTCACCTAACACAATCTAGGGACTAGGGGAAGGTATTTATCCCAAATTAAGTCAGTCAGGTAATCTCTTGGAAATTAGAGACAACTTCAGCATGTGACTGGATCTATAAAATCAGAACATGTGAAGTAGGCATATTTAGTCATATCAATAGAGAAACAAAGAAAACTGGTATACAGGGATGATGAGGACACAAAGGCACAGGGGGAAACAGAGACAAAAGATGAAATTGTATCCTAGTTGCTTTTCACTTTCTAAGTCCAAATTCTGTTGGGAGCCTGAATGTAATCCTGTCCCAGGGGTCTAGGAGATACCTGTACGTCATGATTACACATTCCCCATTCCTGCACTTGTAAACCCCAGCTGGTTTCTCTTACTTGAGAATTAACTAATTCTAATAACGTATTTCAGTATCAAGTGAAGGGCTGAATATAAAAGACCCTCAGTAGATGTGGGATTGGCTAAATCAAGTGTAAGTAAGATTCAGAAAAGGTTTCTTTACCTCAGAGGGATAATAAATTGGTAGTTCATACCAAGCCACGATGAAGTATTTAAGTTATTATTGGCTCCTGAGACTTAGGATGGGGGCTCACCAATGATGAAACTTTAGTAGACATGCAGTATATGTGGGAGTGTGTTGTTGTATCTGAGATTTTAGTTTTGGTACAGGACATGCTTTAATCCTAGGCTCAACTGCAAGCATATAAAGAAGAACAGGTATACTGATTTAATATATTTGAGGTACAGACCAAAAAAAAAAAAAAAAAAATCATGAATTATGAAGAACTGCACTAGTTGTATTCGCCTGGTATTGTGGATAAAATTGATGCACCAACTGCAAAAAGTACAACATCCTAATATTTGGTATATATATCAAACCTTACCACCTCCTAACTTGTATCTTTAAATCATTCCTTTAACACTCCTTTGCCATAATAATGATTTCTGCATTTCCTTGTAAAGCTCATTCCATCACTACATTGTCAGAAGAAAGGGTCAGGATCAGTTCAGGATAAGAAAGTTCCTTCCTCGGCCCATTCTCTCTCATCCATGTCCAGTGATTGAGCACTGGAGACAGCTCATCTTCACCAGCAGCAAAGCTTTCATGGTAAAATAGGGTTTGGAGGTTGTCCAGACAGGCAGTCTTATAGGAATGATTTTTAGCAAACTGAAGTCTGAAATCAAAAGGTAGCCCATGAGGTTTTAAGATTATATGAAACTGAGAAACAGCGACCCATGATGATAAATAGTGTGGTGGTATTAGCCACTTGAGCCGCCCTCAGATCAAAATTCAAATACCACCAGGAAGTAAGTTTGCACACCTAAGCATGTGTGCATGCATAAAACCACACACACAGATGAACCTTCCTGATGCTCCTTTGGAGGGTAGCCTTGAATGGCACCGTACAAGGGAAGTATTAAGATGCATTTCCTTGAAAATTCATCCTCTTATTCCTTCACCGGTTTTATAAGATGTGTTGGCCATAGTTAAATTTATAATTTAAAAAGAAAATTATAATTTTAGGTTACAATATATAAGGTGGTGAGGATACTTGGACAGGTTGAGAATGAACTGAAGAAGAAATTAGCATCATTTAGGGAAAAATTAACCCAGACTAAACTGCTCCAGAGTTGTTGTCTAACATCCCTTTCTTTGGAAAACCATATTTTCCCCATTTCTTTTGGATTTTATGGGGCAACCACAATACCACCTTGTCCTAGTCACAGCCAGAGTAGTCAGCACACGATCAAGTCTTCCCCATTTTATTGGAAAAAAGTGAGGGGCCAGGATGCTTAAGTTATCCAAATACACCCAATTGTCTCTGAAATTGAAATTCCAAAATTTATACTGATTTGCTTTTTTTTTTAAAATCATAAAATATCTCAGCAATCCAAACAGATAGATACAAGGAATAATATAACAAAGATTCGTGTAACTACCAACTAGTTTAAGAAATAAAATATATTTTTTGATTTTGTCTGTTTTCTTCTTCTTATTATTATTATTATTAGAATAATGAAAATGCTCTAATAATGGTTGAAGTGATGAATGCACACAACTGTGTGATTATGCCAAATACCATTGACTATACACTTTGGATGAGTTGAATGCTTTATTAATATGTATCAATAAAATTGATATGCTTTATGAAAAATAAATAAATATTCCCAGTATAGCTAATCTACCTATGTGCCCCAGCATAAGCTCACTCTTCTGTGATTATCCCAGAAGGAATATCTCTCCTGAGTTTGGAGTTTATCATTCTGGCTCTGTCCTGACATCTTTTTTTAAAATATGTGTTTGTATCTCTAAACAATATATAGGGTTATTTAGTAGAGCTTAAAACTGTATCAATATATCATACCACAATTTGAGAAGTTAGAAGCTCTCTTTCTGCTGAGATTGTTAAACTGAGTTGGAGTAGCCTGGAGGGTCAGACTCCATTTTTCCTAACTGCATGGAGGAATGCTATGTGAAGGAGGAAGAAATGAGACCAACTCATGAAGAAAAATAAGCTGGAAAGATTGCTAAAGAAGGCAGAAACCTTTCTACATTGATTGAGTCCTGGGTACAGCCACTCCTAAAGACCATCAACCCAGTTCCTAATTTTATTTGAGCTGGAATTTGTCACTTGCAACCCAAAGAGTCCTGATTATTTATTTACACATGTACATACACACACACACCTTGAAAAGAGTACTACAGGCAACAAAACCTTGAAACGGGGAATTGTCTGCATCTAGATGTCATTATTGGCAAAAAAAAAAAAAAAAAAAAACTCTCTGTCTCTGGATGGGAAGTTGGAAGTGCTTGTTATTTCTCTGACATATCCTAAAATTCAAACTTTGTGCCTTCCTTGGGCAAAAATTTAGGGGATGTAGGAGAAATAGATGAGAATGTTAGCAAATATTGGCCACTTACAGCATCTTCCAGTAAGGTCCTGCATTAAGGGACAACCTTAGATCCTAAGCCAATTATCTGAAAGGAGAAAGAGAACAGAATTTAGGTTTCTTAATAAAGGAAAATACAGGTATCTGAGATGGCTGGAGATCAGAAAACCAGGACTTTGTGAATTAGAAAACAAAAGATATTATTTACTCCAAAAGTTGGAGCAAGGAAAAGGAGAGAGGTGGGAAAATAGGATTGGTACCCAGGAGTTTAAGATGTAGACTTTATCTTCCAAACATCTCCTATTATTTATTCCAAGATTGATAGAGGTAATACTCTTTTTCTGGATGGTAGATAGTAAAATAATATCTATTGTGGCATAGTAGGACAGGGCAAAGATGGGCTCACCTTTACAGCCATCAGATGAAGCCTTCAAGAATTTCATTAAGCAGTGGTAGAGAGATTGCCAGAGAACCAAGACAATTATTGAGAGAAACACCATGGATTAAGATGCAATGCTGGGAGCAGATGTAGCTGCTTCCCATGTACAAGGTCCTGGGTTCAATTCCCAGTACCTCCTAAAAAAAAAAAAAAATCCACATCATAAAGGGAGCTGATGTGGTTTCAAGCATTGAACACCCACATTCCACATGGGAGGTCCTGGGTTTGGTTCCCGGTGCCTCCTGAAAAAAAAAAAAAAGAAAAGAAAACAAATGAAAAAACCAACCTGGGGAAGCCGATGTGGTGGTTGAGCGCCAACTTCCCACATACAAGGTCCTGGGTTCAATCCCCAGTCCCTAGTACCTCAAAACAAAACAAAACAATCTTTTGTATTGTGGGAAGACAGTGGAGTAGGAAGATCCAGAAATCAGTCCCTCCAGTAGAACAACTATTCAACAAGCAGGAACTCTCTGAATATCAACTATTTCAAAACTCCTAAGTCCCGTGTATAACACTGTACCCCAAGCTAAGGTTTGCTTGGTTTTATCAGCTCTTGCCACTCAAGAAAATATCTGTCATATCAGTAGCTGAATTCTAACTTAAGAAACAGACATTTCAGGGAATAAATCTAGACTTAACATTTTAAAATATCAAAATATACAATGTGCAACAAAAGATTATAAGACAAGCAAGGAAATAGGAAATGATGGCCCATCCAAAGGAAAAGGATAAAAATCCAGAAAACATCAATAAAGAAGAGCAGGCTATGGATATACAAGACAAAATTTTTTAAAAAAGAAAAAGATCTTCAAATCTGCTGAAGGAGATAAAGTAAAATACATAAGAAGGAACAAAAGAATATCAAGAAAATAGTTAATGAATGATAAGATATTTCAGCAAAGAGACAGAAATTTTAAAAAGGAACCAAACAGAACTACAGGAGGGAAGACCACAATAATTGAAAGCATCAGATTGGAGCTGGCAGAAGAAAGAATCAGTTGAAGTCAAAGACAAGACAATTGAATTTAGTCAGGTAGAGAAGTGGAAAGAAAAAAAAAAAAGAATTCTAGAAAGTGAAAATATCTTAAGGGAACTGTGGGACACCATCAAGTTAGCAATATACACATTATAGGACTCTCAGAAGGAGAAGAATGAGAGAAAGGAGCAAAAGGAATATTCAAAAGAAATAATGACAGAAAACTCCCCTAACTTAGCAAAAGATATGAATATGCACCTCCAAGAAGCCCAGAGAATATCAATCAGGATAAACTTGAAGAGTTATATACCCCGTCACAACCAAACTGTCACATGCAAAGGATAAGGGGAGTTTCATCAATTAATTGTAACAAAGGTACCAAACTACTGCAAAAAAGTATAAATAAAATAAAATAAAATAAAAATGTACAAGGGTGTCCAATTAGCTTAAATATCTATGTTTCATCAAAACCCATGGAGACAAGAAGGCAAGGGGTTGAAACACTTAAAGTGCTGAGATAAAACAACTGCCAACCAAGAATTTTGTATCTGGTGAGACTTTCTTTAAAAATTAGGGAGAAATTAAGACATTCCTAGATGCTAGAAAGTAGAAGAGTTCATTACCACTTGCTTTGCCCTACAAGCAATGCTAAAGGGAATTCTTTAAACTGAAAGGAAAGGACATTACACAGTGATTTAAAGTGGCATAGAGAAATGAAGACCTCCAATAAAGGTAATCATATGGGTAATTATAAATGCTAGTACTATCATATTGTATTTTTTGGTATATAACACCACATCTTACTTCCTACAGGTGCTTAAATACAAAGGAATATAAAGTAATGTTTAATCTATGTTTTTGGATATACAGTGTACATAGACGTAGTTTGTAACAAGTACAAAAAAGATGGGAGGGATGGAGGGGTATAGGAACAATGTATTTGTGTGCTATTGAAATCAAGTTGATATCAAATCATATATGGTTGTTATATATTTAGTATGTTAAATTTTAATCCCATGATAACCAAAAGGAAAATGTATGAAAAAAATATATCTAGTAAGAAATAAGCTCAATAACTACAATACAACAATAAAATAAATATGAAAGTAGGCATTGATGGAAAAATTGAGGGACAAAAAAGGTATAAGACTTACAAAGAATAAATAGCAAAATAGCAGAAAAAAAGTCCTGCATTATTAGTAGTTATTTTAAATGTAAATAGATTAAACTCTCCAGCCACAAGGTAGAAATTAGGAGAATGGATAAGAAAGCATGTCCTACCCTATAGTTGTTCACAAAAGACTCATCTTAAATTCAATTACATAAGTAGACTGAAAGTGAAAGGATGGAAAAAAGATACCACACAAGGAGTAACCAAAAGAGAGCTGGGGTAGCTATATTAATATTAGATTAGATTAAGTAGACTTTAAGTTAAAAACTATTATGAGGGACAAAATCAGTCATTACATGGTGATAAAATGGGTCAATTCAACAAGAAGATGTAACAATTATAAATATATATTCACCTAACAACAGAGTCCCAAAATATATGAAGCAAATACTGACAGATTTGAAGGGAGAAATAGACAGTTCTACATTAACTGTAGGAGACTAATATTTCACTATCAATAATGGATAGATTATCTAGACAGAAGATCAATAAGGAAACAGAAGACTTGCATGAGACACTAAAACCAGCTAGACCTAAGTCATACACAGAACACTTCACCCAACAACAACAGAATACACATTCTTCTAGAGTGCACATGGATCATTCTCCAGGATAAACCACATATTAGGTCATAAACTGAAACTCAATAAATTAAAAAATACTGAAATCATACAATGTATCTTCCCCAACCACAGTGGAATGAAGCTAGAAATCAATAAAAGAGGGAGAAATGGAAAATTCACAAGTATGTGGAAATTACACAATGCACTCAAGCAATCAATGGGTGAAAAGGGAAATCCACAAGTTCAGAAATATGTTGAGGTGAAGGAAAAGGAAAATACATCACAAAACTTATGGGATGCAGGAAAGGCAGTGATGAGAGGGAAATTTAAAGCTCTAAATGCTTATCTTAAAAAAGAAGATGGATCTAAAATCAGAAACCTAACCTCACAGCTGGAGGATTTAGGAAAAAAAGAGCAAACTAAACCCAAAGCAAGCAGAAGGAAGGAAACAACAAAGATTAGTGTGGAGATAAATGAAAGAAGAAAATTTAAAAAACAATAGAGAAAACCAACAAAACCAAAAGTAGTTCCTTAAAAATATCGATAAAATTAACAAACCTTTAGTTGGACAAAGAAAAAAAGGGAGAGGACACAAACAATTAAAATCAGAAATGAAAAGGGTGTCATTACTACCAATCACTCTGAAATGAAAAGGACAATTAAAGGATACTATGGAAAATTGTATGCCAATAAATTAGATAACCTAGATGAAATAGACAAATTCCTAGAAACACACAAACTACCTACACCTATTCAAGAAAAATAGAAGACTCAACAAACTAGTAGAGATTGAATCAGTAATAATAACAATAATTTTTAAAATGTCACAACAAAGGAAAAAACCTTAGCCATAAGGGCTCACAGTGAATTTTACCAAACCAAGAAGAATTAACACCAATCCTGCTGCAATACTTCCAAAAAAATTGAAGAGGAAGGAATATTCCCCAATACATTCTGAGGCCAATGTCTCCCCCAATACCAAAGGCAGATAAAGATGCCACAAAAAAATAAAATTAAAGACCAATATCCCTAACAAATATAGATGTAAAAATCCTCAACAAAATACTAGCAAACTAAATCCAACAGCACATTTGTATTAGTCAGCCAAAGGGGTCCTGATGCAAAATACCAGAAATTTGTTGGCTTTTATAAAGGGTATTTATTTTGGGTAGAAGCTTACAGTTACCAGGCCATAAAGCATAAATTACTTTCTTCACCAAAGTAGTGCACATGTTGGGTCAAGATGGCTGCTGATGTCTGCCAAGAGTTCAGGCTTCTTGGGTTCCTCTCTTGTCAGGACTCCATTTCTCTCCAGGCTTAGGTGCTGTGCTTGTTCCACAAGATCAGCTGTAGACAATCAAGCAAATGGCTCTGTTTCTCTCCCTGGGGCTTCTGCCATGTCTAAAGAGCTGTCTCAATTCCTCTGTATTTTTCTCCTATTTGTTTACTTTCTGGGCTCTAACTCAAAACTACAGCATCAAACCTTCCTTCTCTTCAGTGCAATTTCTCTGTGATTCTCTGTCCACCAAGGGGGCAGGGACTCAATGTCCTACTGATGTGGCCCAATCTAAGCCTTAATCATTATTTAATCAAGTAAAAGTAAAACCTCTGAATCCAATACATTCTAATACGCCCAGAGGAAAAGACCAGTTTACAAACATAATCCAATATTTCTTTTTGGAATTCATCAATAATCAAACTGCTACAACATTAAAAAAATGATATACTGTGATCATGGGAAGTGGATGTGGCTCAAGTGATTGAGCTCCTGCCTAGCTTATGGGAGGTCCCAGGTTTGGTTCCAAGTGCCTTCTAAAGAAGACAAGCAAGACAGCAAGCTGACGCAATGGGCTGATGCAAGATAATGCAACAAGAGACACAAGGAGGGAAACATAATAAGAGACACAACAAAGCAGGGAATGGAGGTGGCTCGAGTAATTAGATGCCTCCCTCCCACATGGGAGGTCCCAGGTTCAGTTCCCAGTACCTCCTAAAAGGAAGATGATCACACAACGAACAGACACAAACAATGAGCAAGTGGGGAGAAATAAATAAATAAAATAACTCTTTTAAAAAAATTATACACCATGGTCAAGTGTGATTTATCCCAAGTGTGCATGGATAGTTCAATAAGAATATCAATTAATGTAATGCAATGCATTAATATAATGAAGGGAGAAAATGACATGATCATCCCAGTTAATGCAGAAAGGGTATTTCACAAAATCCAAAACTCCTTCTTGGGAAACAAAATACTTAGAATACTTTGAAGGAAATTTCTGCAACATGACAAGCGGCATATGTGAAAAACCTGCAACTAACATCATACTTAATGGTGAAAGACTGAAAGCTTTCCCTCTAAGATCAGGAACAAGACAAGGATGCCTACTGTCAACACTGTTATTCAACATTGTACTGGAAGTTCTAGGCCGAGAAACTAGGCAAGAAAAAGAAATAAAAGCATCCAAATTGGAAAGGAAGAAATAAAACTTTCCCTATTTGTAGATGACATGATCCTATGTAAAGTAAATCCTGAAAAATCCACCACAATACTCCTAGAGCTAATAAATGAATTCAACAAAGTAATAAGGTACAAGATCAACACCCCAAAATCAGTAGTGTTTCAATAAAATCAAGAAAAACATTCCATTTGCCATAGAAACTAAAAATACCAAATATCTAGGAATAAATATAACCAAGGATGTAAAGGACTTGTACACAGAAAACCACAAAACATTGCTAAAAGTAATCAAAGAGGACCCAAATAAATGGAAGGACATTCCATGTGCATGATTGGAAAACTAAATATATTTAAGAGGCCGATTCTACACAAAGCAATTTACAGATTCAATGCAAACCAATCAAAATTCAACCAAACTTCTTAGCCAAAATGGAAAATCCAATCATCAAATTCATATGGAAGGGTAAATGGCCCTGGATAGCCAAATCCATATGAAAAAGACAAATGAAGTTGGAGGAGTCACATTTCCTGCTCTTAAAACTTATTAGAAAGTCACATTAATCAAAACAGGTTGGTACTGGCTCAAGGACCAACATATATAGACCAGTGGAATCAAATTTCGAGCTCAGAAATCATTCATCACATTTAAGGCCAACTGATGTTTTGACAAGGGGCCAAAGACCACTCAATTGGGAAAGAATAGTCTCTTCAAACAAATGGTTCTTGGAAAACTGGATCTCCATATGTAGAAGAATGAAGGTGGACCTCTATCTCACACTATATGTAAAAAATCAACTCAAAGTGGATCACAGACCTAAATATAAGAGCTAGAACTATCAAAATCCTAGAAGAAAATGTAGGGAAGTATCTTCAAGAACTTGTGTTAGGCAAAGTTTTGTAAGACTTTACTTCCAAAGCACAAGCAACAAAAGAAAAAATAGATAAATGAGATTTCATCAAAATTAAAATCTTTTGTGCATCACAGGATTTTATCAACAAAGTAAAATGATAACATACATAATGGGAGAAAGTATTTGGAAACCCTGTATCTGATAAGTGTTTAATATACAGAATATACTTTTAAAAATCCTTCAACTTAACAACAAAATGTCAACCTAACTAGCAAATGGGCAAAATACTTTAATAGACATTTATTCAAAGAAAATGTACAAATGGCCAAAAAGCACATGGAAAGATAATCAACATCATTTAGCCTTCAGGGAAATGCAAATCAAAACCAAAATGAGCTACAATTTTGCAGCCACTGGAAAGGCTACTATTGAAAAAGTGGGAAATTACAAGTGTTGGAGAGAAAGTGGAGAAATAAGATCACTCATTCATTGCTGGTGGGAATGAAAAATGGTGCAGCCACTGTGGATGACAGTATGGCAGTTCCTCTGAAAATTAAGTATAGAACTACCATATGATCTGACAATTCCACTGTGACAGTTTGAAAATTTTTTTTATGAATCCCCAAAAGAGAAAGATTATGTTTTTGAACTAATCCATTCCTGTGGGTGTGAGACCCATTTGGTTGGATTATACCAGTGAGGCATTACTCAGGTTCAGTCTCTGCCCTCCTGCTGGGTTTGATAAAAAAGGAAATACAGATAAAGGGAGCCACCATAATTGATCCTGCCATGTGAGAGAAAGGACTCCAGTTTTGTCCACAGCTGTGCTGCAAGGAGAGAAGACCCAAGAGGCTAAAAGAGGCCAGGGAGAGATAAGCCATATGCCTGATAGCTTGCAGCTGAATTCATGAAGAAAGGGAAGCAACCAACACTGATAGAGGAGGCCTGAAAAGAGACAAGCCCTGTGCCTGGTTGCCCACATCTGAGCTCTAGGAGATGGTAGGTTCTGGAGGAGAAGGCAGAGATCAGCAGCCATCTTCACCATGTGGCAGGATGCTAGGATCAAAATTAGCTGACTTTAGTGAGAAATCATTTCTGATGGTGCCTTGATCTGGACATTTCATGGCCTTGGAACTGTATGTTTTCCCCAAATACATTTCCCATTATAAAAGCCAAGCCATTTCTGGTACTTTGCATTGGTAGCTCTTTGGCAAACTGACATCAGTTAGTTAGAACATGGATTGGATATACTGAAATATTTATGTATGTGTTGAGATTTTATGTGTAGGTTGTAATATGTCTTTTTTGCCATGCTAAAAACAATTCTTCTTCCTCTGGAAACTGTTCCAAGCATCATCGAGGTGAGATGGCAGCCATTTAAAAATTATATCAACTCCTTGGCACTAATTAGATGAAGAGGAGATACCTGAACAAAGCTGGACTGATAACATTTTCTCTCCAAGGTATTTAGAAATGGGATTCAGAGTCAGCTAGTAAGTTGTGACATGTAGTTGGAGCTACAACATATAAACCCTGGGGCTAGACGTGCCATTCCATTTTAGGAATGTATAGCAGAGAATGTCACTAGACAGAGATGGAAAAAACTGATGCAGGTATACAGAGATAAATGGGATGAAAAGGGAATGTTGATGGCTCTTTAGGGCCTAATTCCATTATCTTCTGAGGCCCAACACCATTGCAGTCCTTATGTCACTCTTCTGTTTCTGTAAATTAAATTAAGCTTAATTGTGTGCTTGTACTACTAGTAGTTGGGTTCAATTAACTTGCAACCCAAAATAAAAATAAAACAGCTGTGTAGTTATAATAATTATCATGGCAATAATAATAACAATTATGTTAGCTAACATTTATTGAGTATTTTGATAGCTTTACACATATCATTTAATCTTCACTATAAATATGAATGTTGCCATACATTGTTACATATTTAGCTGAAAAATTATTCAAGCAAATTATAACTAACAAATTAAAAAATCAATAGATACCAAGTTCATTTAAATAAACTGATATTATCATATACTTCCAACTGAAAAGAGAGGAATAATCCCAGAAAAGGAGTAAGTTACTCACCAATTCCAATAATAATGAATAATAATGTTCATTTTTAGGAAATGAAAAGCAAGTATCAGGTGGCATTATGAATCATTCATCCAGATATTAGTATTTGTTTAAAAAAAAAAAAACCTATCTCCCACGATACTTACCCTAAATCCTCAGAGAAACTCTTGTGACTGTAAGAGATATAATAGTGTATTTGTCTTCAGTATCCAATTTTGTTTACTGCTGATAATTTTTTCACCTGAAGCTCTGGCTTTAAACTTTAAACAATTGCTTACCCGACTCAGACAATTTGATGTGACATGAAACAACAACTCTGCCTCAAGCTGAACAAAACTCATGTGTCTGCCTAAATAAAATGTCTGAAAAAAATTAACCACTGGGAATATTACCTGTGACATAACCTTGCATAATATAATTCAATATAAAGACAGGGTTTGAATCTAATGTAGCACTATGTCTTCCACAGAACTTTCTACACATTTATGTAGATCTCACTAAATATTTTTGAGAAAATCAACGTAAGGTGGATCAAACTTTGTCATGCATCCAGGAATTACTTGTATATGATTTAGAAGGCTTTAATTTCAGCAATTCACCACTAGCATGATTTCTTGTTAATATTTCCCAAATTGCTGGAAATCATTTTTACTGCAATACCATTTATTTTCATGTTTGTCTCTGTATTAGCCCAATTTCCTTAATATCAGAGACTATGTCTTCCTTATTCACCTGAGTTTCTTTGGTTTCTAATACATTGTGAGCACTTGGTAAAAATGGTAAAATAAATCAATATAATATCAAATGCAGGATTATCTCAAGATTCTAGTGCATGCAAATGTCTAAGACAGCTCAAATTTAAGGAGTACACAATTAGTTTGGCTACCTATTACCTCTTCTTGTTGCCATCATCTAGACCTCTTAGTCACTCTCTCTAATTCCTGAAACATTCTAGAACCTTGTTTGCTCTCTAATTCTTGGTAAGTGTAATAATATCTACATAGATCATTTTTTCAAAACTCTGGCCTCTAGAACTTTTGGCCTCTTCTCCAATAATTATATCGTTCAACCCTATCAACTAATCACTCCCTGGTTCATATTCTGGGCTTGCCAACCAATAAAGAGGTTTTAGACTAAAGAAAAGTTACATTGAAAATATAGGGAACTCCCATGTACCCCACCCCCTCCCTTTCTCACATTTTCCCCTATTAATAACATCTTTTATTAGCATGGTACATATGTTACAATTGTTGAACAAATATTGAAGTATTGCTACCAACCATGGTCTATAGTTTACACTTTGCACTGTACAATTTTATAGGTTTTGACAAAATGTATATTGGCTTCTATCCATCATTGCAGTATCATGCAGAACAATTCAAATGCCCCCAAAATACCCATGTTCCAAATATTCTTCCCTCTGTCCTCCCTAAGAGCCTCTGGTAACAACTCTCTTTTTATCAATGTTACAAGTTCTTCCATTACTACAATACTAAGTCTACTTTGGTCCATGGTTGCATTCCCCCTTTATGTTCATTCATTCCACAATCGTGATGACATTGGGATTTTGATGACTTCTCCTTCAGATTGAGAGGGGACTAGATCTTATGGAGCAGATGGAAGGAACGTCTTGCTTGTAGTTGTAGATTCTCTGTTTTTTGGGGGATTGGCATTGTCCATCATCATCATTTTGTTAGTTTTCCTGGGCAAGTTTGGAAAACTGGAGAGTATGTATTGGCTGCAACTCTGATGAGAATCAGGGCTCAACTGGCATATGAACAGATGAAAGATTTAAGTCTCTGGGACATATATTTAATGGGTATACTGCTTATTATAGGTTAAAATAAAATGGATAGAAGAATCATGTGTAGAGAAATAATAAATAATTCTAACTCTGATATATTGGGGAAATAGGTTGTCATATATTCCAAAGTAAGGCCCACCGATGGGGTGCTGATTTCATGGGGTTGTGTGCCTTCCCTATAGTATCTGGATGTCTCTGGAGCCTTCAGGAACAACCTTGTTTGAAGCTTTGTTTACTGTGGAAGTTAGTGAGATCCTCCTGAGACGTGCATAAGTGTAACCTCCAGAATGACCTCCTAACTCATTTTGCAATCTCTTAGCTCTAAAAACTCTTTTGTATTTAATATTTCCCCCTTTTGGTCAAGGACTTTTTCCAAATGCATTGCTAGTTGGCACTTGGTAATAATCCCTTGGTGCCAAGAAGGCTCAACCCTGGGAGTCATGTCCCACACCAGGGGGTAGGTAGTGAGTTTATATGCTGAGTTTGACTTAGAGAGAGTCCACATTTGAGTAACAAGGAGTTTTCAGGAGGTACCTCTTAGGCAATAGTTATTATTAGGCTAAGTTTCAATTTTACAAGAATAAAGTCCAAAAGTAGAAGTATTAATATCAAGAATTTGGTGTATTGTTCTCTCTTCTTTTATCAGGCACTGCCTATGTACTCTAGAGAGTATTGCCACTCTATTAGAGAAAGTAGCAGAATTCCCAAGGATGGGAATTTAATATTTTGTTAGTTATTGTGTGGGTCTCCACCTACTGAAGTAGCCTCCCATGACCACATGAACACATTCATATTCCATAGAGGCATGTCCCAGGTGTACCCTTCCCCACACAACCCCCTACCACAGACACCCTGCACCAGTGATCCTCACGTGCTATAGTTGTAAGTTTTCTGTAATCTAAAACATCTTCAAAAGCAAAGCCAAAAAAATTCCTTGCATTGTGACTTTCATTACCATAAGATGTTATTTTTTTATGTATATTTACAATTTCTTCTGTATCTTTCCATAGGGTGCTTTTGTTTGTTTGTTTGTTTTTTAAACATTATTTCCAAAGAAGTTTTAGGTTACTGAAAAGTCATATAAAAAATATAGGGGATTTGCATATATCCCACCCCTCTCATATTTTCCCCTATTAGTAACATCTTAAATGAGTGTGGTACATTTGTTACAATTGATGAACAAATATTGAAGTATTGTTACTAATCATGGTCAATAGTTTAGATTATGGTTTACACTTTGCACTGTACAATTTTATAGGTTTTGACAAAACGTATAATGGCCTGTATCCATCATTGCAAAATAATGCAGAACAATTCCAATGCCCTAAAAATACCCTAGGTTCCACCTAGTCTTCCCTTCCCCACCCCTCAGAACCTATCATAACCACTAAGTTTCAATTTTACAAGAATAAGGTTCATAGTTACATGCATGAATATTGAGGGCTTGGCATATTGGTCTGTTTTCTTTTATTAGGCACTGCCTATGTACTAGAGAGATTCTTGCGCCTCTATTTGAGAATGTTGCAGGACTCCCCAGGATGGAAGTTTACTATTTTGTTGTTTATTGTGTGGGTCTCCATTCACTGTGATAACATACTATGACCACATGAACACATTCATGTTCCATAGAAGCATTCCCCAGGTGCACCCTTACCATATATCCCCCCACCACTGGCACCCTGCACCAGTGACCCTCCCCTCCCCTGCCATAGTTGCCAAAAGAATATCCCCACAAATGTATTTTCAACCACACACCTCCACCTCCCCAGAGTTCACCTGTTACTTCCTCCAGCTCTCCGCCTAGTTTCAGGAATAGTCCAACTCACCCCCCCTCAGCCCTTCTCATCCTTACACTCCAGTACTGTTGATCCCATTCACATCCCTGCACCATCATCACCCCCATTCTCTACCATACCACTCCCTTCCACCTTATCATAGATTCTGCTCAGATTGAGCATTGGCTCACCATTCTCTACTCCCTTCTATCTCCTGGTAACCTATTTTCCAGATTCTAACTCTTGAGTCTCCTCAATATGCTTGTTATTAGTGAGGTCATGCAATATTTGTCCTTTAATGACTGGCTTGCTTCACTCAACATAGTGTCTTTGAGATTCATCCATGTTGTTGCATGTGTCAATACTTCATTCCTTCTTAAAGCTGAGTAGTATTCCATTGTATGTACATACCACATTTTATTTATTCATTCATCTGTTGATGGACACTTGAGTTGCTTCCAACTTTTGGTAATAGTGTAGAATGGTACTATGAACACTGATGTGCATATATCTATTCATGTCCCTGCTTTCAATTTTTCTGGGTATATACCTAGTACTGGGATTACTGGATCATATGGAAATTCTACAGTTAGCTTCCTGAAGAACCACCACACTATCCTCCACAATGGATGCACCATTCTGCATTCCCACTAGCAGTGGATCAGTGTTCTTATTCCTCCACATCTTCTCTAACACTTGTAGTTTTCTTTTCTTTTTTTTTAATAAATAGCAGCCAGTCTAATAAGTGTAAGATGATACCTCATTGTAGTTTTGATTTGCATTTTCTTAATAGCTAGTGATGTTGAGGAGGAAAGAGCCATCTTTAAGTGGGCATCTTCCCATCAATGTGTCAAGCTAAAAACCAGGATTTTGTTACCAGAGAATAATAGGAGAATAGATAGTGGAAGTTTCTACCACACTTTTCTATCATGCATTCTTCAACATGTTCAGGTGTTTTCAGCAGAAACAACCATCCAGATACCTAGTCTTTGAGTGGAAAGAGACTGTCCCTTGAGTTATTGGAAAAGCCTCCTAGACAATCTCCTTGTTTTTGCCTCATCTATTTTCATAGTGCAGCCAGAGTAGAACTTTTAAATATATTTGCTGATTAGATTATATAATTTTCAGCATAAAACCTTCTAATGGTATCTCACCTTACTCAAAGTAAAACCCAGTGTCCTTACTGTAGCCTACAAGATCCTGCACAAATTTACCTCTGGCTGCCTTTCTGATTTTGTTGCCCTAAATTTTCCCCAGGCTCCAGATCCACGTACACATTGTTCTCTTTGCTGTTACTCAAACATTTCAAACATAGTCCCACCTCAGTACCTTTGCTTCCCTCAAATATTTTAATCAGAGAGGTCTTCCCCAACCACCTTATACAATGGAAACAACCCCAGTCACTTTCTAGCCCCTTCTTTATACACATACATATTTTTGTTTTTATGATTTTTAGTCTTTTCCTACTAGCATGTAGACTTCTCAAAGTCAGGGACTTTGTCAGATATGTTCGCTATTTTATACACAATCACCAAACATTTAGCCCATAGCATTTGGCACATAGCAGGCATTCAACATATAATGGTCGAGTAAATTAACTTAATTAATGGGAGTTGGTAAAAAGTTAATATCCCTTGTAGGAAAAAATTTGTTAAATTCATTAGTTCTTCCTCTGAAAATTTTCTGTTGCTTATACCCAAAATGTTCAAAGGCTTCTTCTCAGAAATAGATACCTAATGATTTAAAATAGAATTTATTGTGCTCATAATATCTGTGGGTCAGGTATTCTAGAAGAACTCACCTGGGGTTTTCACTGGGTACGCTCAGATAGTTACAGACAGATGTCATCTGGAGCTGCAGTTATCTGGGGCTGGAAGATCCACTTCCAATTGGGTCATTCACGTGGTGTAGCCATTGTCTGGTGGGCTCAGTTCCTCTCCACAGGGCTTCTCCATGGTGCCCTCCTTTAGCGTCCCCACAGCACAGTGGGATCTTCCCTTAGAGTGAGCTATTCTATATATAAAGACAGAAGCTACAATACCTTTTATGACTCAGCCTCAGAAGTTGTACACTGTCACTTCCACCACATTCTATTGGTCAAGGCAGTTACAAAAGTCCACCCAGGGACAAGGAAAGGGAATGTAACCTCACTATCAATGAAAGAGTGTCAACAACAGAGCATAAAAACAGCACATGGGATAGAATATATATTAGTGCAGTGATCTTTGGAAAAAACAGTCACAGTCTCCCAAATCTTCCTTATTTTTACAAATTTCTACTCTTACCATCAATGTATGAGGATGCTAGTTTCTCTCCACTCTAACTAAAGATGTTTTATTTTCATTTTTACTATTGTCAGTATTAAGGTTGAAAATAATTTCTCAGAGAAGTTATAATTTGTATTTCTTGTACAATCTGTCATATATTTAAGATCTATTTGCATTTCCTATTCTGTTAACTTTCTAATTATACTGTTTGACCACTTTTCAATTGGTTGAGATTATTCTCTTATTTCTTTGAGGGAGTTTTTTTTTAAAAATTAGAGAAATTAATTCTTTGTCTGAAAGTTGCCATTTTGTTCCAGTTTGTCTTTGTGTTGATTTTTCTTATGGTGGTATCAGCCATGTAGAAACTTATTTAATTTTCATTTTCATTGTAACCAGATTCATAAATATACTATTTCATAGCTTTTCTGTGTCATATTTGGTGAAATTTTCTTCTTTCTGAGATTAAAAGACAAATATCCATGATTTCATCTAGTACTTTTATGGTTTTATTTTGTACATTGAATATTTGATACATTGGTAAATTGCAAGAATCATGTCAAATTTAAGAGAATTAAATTGTATATGAAGCCATATATTTATTCAGTCTAGCAGTTTGATATTATTTATGAATTCCAAAAAAGATATTTGATTATGTTTGTAAACTGGTCTGTTCCTCTTGGCGTGATACCCTTTGATTGTATTAGATTTAGATTCAGCTAAGATGCCTTTGATTAAATTATGTTAAGATTAGGACATTCATTCTACCATGTCTTTAGCGCATGCAGGGTTTAGTCTCTGCCTCCTTTGGTGGGCTATATAAATGGACACGCAATCAAGACCACAGAAACAGACACAGAGAGAAAATACACAGAGGGAGAGAGACAGCTCCACAGACATGGCAGAGGCCCTGGGAAGAGCGCTGAGCCATTTGTCTGATAGTTTACAGCTGAACTTATGAAGAGAGCAGAGCAGCTGAGCCTGGAAAGAAATGAGCCCCAGGAAGAGACATGAGCCTTATGCCAGCCTATAGCTGAGATCAGAAGAAGCTGGACCCACAGAGACTTAAGAGGAAAGAGGAAGTCTTAACATTTTCAGACGTTGCCTGTCATCCTGCTTAAACACGTGGCAACAGAGTTTGGTAAGGAAGTAACCTTGAGTTGGGCTCTTTAGGGTTTTGTAACTGTAAGCTTTTACCCCAAATAAGTACCCTTTATAAAAACCAACAGATTTCTGGTGCTTTGCAGCAGCACCCCTTTGGCTGACTAACACACTCTGTGTTGCCCTAGTTAATTGCTTAATATTAAAATGAAATTCAATTTTAATATACTCAATAAGAAAAAAAAAAAACATTAGGGAGACTTTCATGAGGTATATCTTTAAACATAAGTTAAATTAACATCTGCTTTTGTTAGTTTTAGCAATGATTTACTTCAAGAAGAGAAAATGATTATCTACCTCTCAGACTCCCTTTTTGCTAGATATTACCAAAATTAAAAATGGACTATTTTACTAAAAAATAAGTCAGGATCAGATTTTTTAAAATCCATAAAGTCTCTCACTTCAGAAAATGTTGATTTATTAGAGTCTCTGGAGTTGTCTTTTATCAATGATACATAATGTTTAGCTTAAATGGATTTTTATAAAATCTGTAAGAGAATTTAAGGGTGACGTTTAATCCCTATTTCTTTTCAAACACAAAAGTGTAGAAAAATATTATTTCTTCAGAGATTAGGGATTCAACTATAATGACCTCATTGTTTTTACCCCCAGGAATTTTAGCCAGTAATTTTATATCAAACCTAAGGTTCCCATTTTATTTCATCTTAATACGCCAGAACTGAATGGAAACTATATTTGCAGAAATCACTCTTGAATATATATTTACCAAAACTAATCTGCAAAAATGTGGCAAGTACAAAGAGATCAGGTGAGAGAACGGAAAGAGATTTAGTCAGAGATTGGCAGGGACCAGATTCTCTAAGGCTTTGAAGAGCCCAGGAAGGGCTGTTGATATTTATTCTGAACAATATAGGGAGAAACTAGAGGGCTGTTAGCAGAGTAGAAATTTGCATTACAACTATGATTTGGCTGCAGTGTTTGGAATATTCTGTAGAAAGTAAGGATGGAAGCAGTTGGACCAGTTAGGTAGCTATGGCAATGATCCAAAGAAGAGATTATGGTTACTTAGTCTAGGGTGTTAGCAATGAAGGTGTTAAGAAATGATTGGGTTTGGGATATGTTTTGAAGTTAGAGTCAGTGGGATTTGGTGTGCATACAACTTGTTGGAGAAAGAGAAGAGTCAAGGATGACTCCAAGGTTTTGGAATAGAAGATTTGTGTTTGGAAGAAGTAGATTAGGTTGATACAATGGAGTTGAGTAAAAAGAACCTTCAGTGCCAGGTGGAATAGTTTGGACTTGCTCACATATGCATTACAAAGTCACTTCAGGTTCTTGGGTAGAAGAATAACATGATGTAAGAATTGTTTTCGGGTGAATTAACCTGGTAGCGTTATCTAGCTAGACTGAAAGAAGGATGACAAGGCAGGCCTAAAGAAACAGGACTCTGCTAGTTTCTATCAGAGGGTGGTAGAACTTGTTTCTCCTCTTTCCTCCTTTGGTAATGAAGGCCTCACACCCAGTGGTTCATTTTCTCTCTTACATATGACATCCAGTTTCCTATGGAGCCTGTCAGATTGAGAACATAATAGAATATATGGTGGGACATACAAATCCCCCTAAGACACACAATATTTTCCTCTTAGGACACTTTCCAAGTAGCATAGTGAGTGGTGTAGTGTGAGCTCTCAGTCCAGACTGCCTGTGTTTGTCTCCTGGCTTCACTACTTATATTTGTGCAATTTTGTGCAAAATATTTAACTACTTCATGTCTCAGTTTTCTCATCTGTGAAACAAGGTTAATAATAGTATATAACTCACAGGGTCAAGGTGAAAACTAAGTGAGATTTAAATTTTAAAGTATTTGGATGCTGCCCAGGACATAGTAAGTTGTTCAATAAATATGAGCTGATTTTTTCCCTTATTTTTCAAATAAAACATCAATGTAGACTAATCCTTAAGACATGTTCTTTTAGTAAGCTTGGCATGAATTGATTAGGGTTTAGAGTAAACAACAATGAGAATATCACTTTAGCATTTCAAAAGAACAATGGTATTCAATACCTGGATAAAGAAAACAAAAGAGTAAATGATGATGCTGACTAAAGAGGAGAAAGTGATGTCCCTAATAACAATGGAGAAATTTGGAAAGAGCACCCTTTTAAAAATAAAAAAAAAGGAGAAGTTGCAAAATTTACTTTGGAAATGAATTTACTCAATCAACATTTTGGAATAATGATATATGTTCTATTTACACTTAAAAATGAGACTATTATTGCCAATAACAAAGTTTCTCAGTGGTTTGAATGCAGAGGCTTAGAGTTTAAAAAAAAATGAAATCCTCCAGGAGTACAAACTATGTGTGATCACTTTCCAATTTAAATGTATAAGAAGGGAAATACTAACCAATATTTTAAGGCTGTGTTTTCTATATCAAAATGCCTGAAAGAGAATTTCTCCTGAATAGAACATCTATTCTTATTGCCAAGTAGATTTGCAAGTTCTGTGTATTTGTGCTGACTAACTGATATTGTTATTGACCACATATAATTACATTATTTAATTTATGCTTTTGAGTAATTACCAGCCAGAAGTATTTTCATCTTCATTAATGATAAGAATTATTTTTATTATGAAATCTTTTATTTTAAAAAAATTAATTGACAGTTTGGGTAACTAAGCCAGTATTTAGACATACTAAAGTATATTAGAATTCTTGAGATTAGTACGGTTATTTATAGCAGCATATTTTCATATGCCTACTACTCATCTGAGGGCTTCTATTTCTAGGCATCTGTGGTAGGGAGAATAATGGTCCTCCAAAGAGGACCTATTCCTTGGAACCTGGGAATATGTTTCATGGCATAGGGATATTAAAGTATCATATGTGTAGCCATTTGGCAGTTTGATATAATTATGAATTCCAAAAATCTATATTAGATTATGCTTGTAAACTGATCTGTTCATCTGGGCATGATTAAGTTATAATTGGGGCTTTGATTGGGCCATGTCAGTAGGGTGTTGAGCCCCACCCTTTGGTGGGTGGAGGAATCAAATATAAAAGGCAAGGAAAAGATCAGAGGGAGCAGTTTTTGAGTTGCAGTTCTGAAGTTGGAGTTTTGATGTTGGAGAGAAGGCCCCAGGAGAAGAGAAGCGAGCCATTCACCTGATAGTCTACAGCTGGCCTAGGAGAGGAAACAGAGGAGCTAAGCCCGGAGAGAAACACAGCCCCAGGAAGAGAGGAACCCAAGAAGCCTGAACCCTGGCAAACATCAGCAGCTGTCTTGCTCTAACATGTGGCAATGGACTTTGGTGAGAGAAGAAACTTAACGTGTTATGTCCTGGTAACTGTGGACTTCTACCCCAAATAAATACCCTTTATAAAGACCAACCGATTTCCGGTATTTCACATTAGCGCCCCTTTGGCTGACTAATACAATATGGAATTAAAGTTGCTAATCAACTGATTTTGAGATGGGGAGATTATCACTGATTATATATAGGTGCACCCAATATAATCACTAGGGTCCTTATAAGTGGAAGAGAAAGGCAGAAGAGGGAAAACCAGAGAGATGGCAACATGAGAAAGACTTTGCTGGCTGTTCTGGCTTTGAAGATGGAAGGGGACCATGAGCCAAAGAATGTGGGAAACCTCTAGAAGCTGGAAAAGGCGAAATGACAAATTCTCCTCTAGAGCCTTCAGAAAGAACACAGCTCTGCCAACACCTTGATTTTCGCCCAGTGAGACCCATTTTAGACTCCTGACAACCAGAACTATAAGACAATAAATTGGTATTGTTTTAAACCACTAAGTTTGTGGTCATTTATTACAACAGCAGTAAAAGCAAATACAATCTTTAAAAGGGATATCACAACATGTATACAAATTATAATTTGAAAAGAAGTTTTGGACTCCCAAGAACAAATGTTATAATTCAGGATTTATAAAATCATATTGTTTCTCACCAAAGGAATTGAAAATAAATGTCCTAATCACTGCTCAAATGAATACCCCTAGAATTTTGATTCCAACTCCATTCTCACATCAGTAGTTCATGCTGTCTCTAGAATTTTTACAGATTGGTACAACCATAATGGCTGTGAATATTAAATATAAGAATTCAGAGGAAAAATTTTATAACACTATTTTTATTGCATTATAATTACTTACTTATTAAAACTTACCAAAACAGTCAGAAAACTCTACTTAAAACAAATAGCCAGGGAATTTCTTTGATTCTATTTGGATCTATACCAGTGCGTTGTATAATCGCTAGGCTACATTCCTAGCAATATCCTTAATTTACAACATTGCTTTCAGCATATCCTTTAACTTCATCGTTTCTTAGATTCCACATTCACCAAGAAATAGAGATATTTAACCCAAGAAGTGAAGGTTAATTAGATTATATCTATAAACTATTCTATACATATAATAACATCTTTCTTCTGAGTATCCCAGAGCACAGTCCATAAACATCAGCGAGCATTATCTCAATTTTACAAGGGAAAAAAAAGCAGAAGGGTTTTACTAGATTAGAAAAAGTCATAAATTACCCAGGCCTGGTAGCAGACTCTCAGGCCTATGTTTGCTGTACTTTTGTCTATCTGCTTATCAGCATTTTAATCCCTATTTTACACCACTAGGCATTTACTTGAGTTGGACTTTACCAATTTGTTCTGATAAATATTTCCTGAGCACCTTCCATGTGCAAAGCTTAAGCTAAGTAGGTACACATCTGAACAAGGCATAGATTCTGGCCTGCATGCTAATGGGAAACAAGTATGTAGAATGACACTTAAGGGGAAATAATATATGAGAAATACCATATGATACATAAATATAAATCAACACTTTATATTTCAGAGGAGAGATATACCAGGGGTCCTCAAAGAAGAATTAAAAAAAAAAAAAAGTGGCATTGAATTGAGCCTTGAAGCACTGTATCATGTTTTAATATAATTTTATAAATTTGCTCCATAAGTAAAGTGTTTATTTTATACAAGTTAGGGGAAAAAAAACCACATAGGTTTCAAATAGAAAGAAATAAAAATCACCTGTAAACTTGTCAGTCAATATTACTTTTGTGATTGTGGAAGATTGTATTATTTACCACAAAACATCATTCCCTCTGCATATCCATACCCTTTGCCATGTGACTACCATTCTTATTAAAGGGTGCATAGTCTCCTCTGCTTACTTATTTTTGGCTTTGCCATGTGGATTGCTTTGGCCAAAAGGATATTAGCAAATGTGACATAAGCAGAGGCTTGAGATGTGTCTGCCCTCTTACCCTTCTTCAATGACCATGAAAAAAAATTGTACCGCTAGACTGCTCTTCCAAATAAGAAACACACAGAGAAGATCTGGACCCAACTTGTTTGAATCCAAGTCCAACTGAGCCTGGCCTATATCTCAGCCAATCTGCAGCCAACCATCAGCCATATTACTGAGACTACATCATTATTATTTATGGCCATTGAGGTTTTTTTTTTCATTAAAAAAAAATTATTGTTAAGCCATTGAGTTTTGGATGGCTTATTATGCAGGATAATTTGTCAACAACAAACAAATACAGTGTTTTCTATACTTTCAGATTTTTTTTTTTTTTTAGAAGTTACCAGGGATTGAACACAGGATCTCACACTTGGGAAGCAAGTGATAAACCACTGAGCTACATCTGTTCCCCAATGATAGTTGGTTTTTTCATTTGTTTTGTTTGTTTGAGCCCAGGACCTCGAACATGGGAAGCAGGTGCTCAACCACTTACACTACATCTACTCCTCTCAGATAATTTTTGTACAAGAATGAGATCATACTGTGTATGCTATCTTGTAATCTGATTTTATCATCAATATATTGAGATTATCTTTCCATTCCATTATATCATTTTAATATCTTAAAACTATTTTTAACTAATTCCCTTGGATACAAAACTATATTTGTTAGTTTTTGGTTTGGCTTCAAGTGAGAGAAAACCAAACATTAAGACTGGATTAAACAAGACAATAACTTCTTTCATGAATAAAAGAAGTTATGGACTCTATGGTGGAGAAGCCCATGCCCTGACCACATTGCTGCTCCTGCTCCCGGGGAGGGAATGCAGTAAGCAGAGGATACGGACATTTCCCAGAAGTTTCACATACCTTTTTCACTTATACCCAATGGATAGAACTTAGTCACATGGTCACACCTTAGTCACATGCTCACAAAAGGAGAAAAATAGCCTTTATTTCAGGCAATGACACACCTAGCTAAAATTTAGGGGTTCTCCCCTCAAGTAAGATGTGGAGAACAAACAGAGGTCTAATATTAATAGTCTTTGTGATTGACGTCTATGTTGTCTTTCGTTTTTTTTAACATTTATAACACTGTTTAATTTTAAAGGTTTTTACAAGCAGAAATGGAGAGAAGAACAGACATAATATGAAATCATTGTAGGAAAACAAAGGGACTGATTAAAAACAGAAAGTAATATAATGTTATAATCATGTAAAAGTTGTATAGAGAAAGAAGGAAATAAAGCTTGTTTTTATAAAAGTATATTTGATGTTGTGTGCCTTGAAAGAGAATAAAACCCCAAATTCCAAGGTCAGTGATGCTAGAGTCTCATTTTCATATGGTTGTCTGATCAATACATGAAGTGCTTATGTTCGCTAAATGAACTGGTTGACCTGACAAATAAAAGTCATGCTAGAGAGATAATTTAGTTCATGTAGGCTTTTATGAGAATGCAAACTGTGTTTTTTTTTCTTTCTTTCTTTTTCTACATTAAAAGAGAAAAGCTTTCTTGGATAGTTACTTAATAATAGGTATGAAAAGATTCTATATTTTAAATAAAATTTACATTACTTGCCATAATAATAGAAATAATTGTTTACATTTGTAGAGCTTTCTATAGTTCACAAAACATTTTCACAGAAATGATCTTCTATCATACTCATAATAAAATACAGATGAGGAGACAAAATCTCAAAAAATGTTAAATACCTTACGAAAGATCACATAGCTAATGAGAGTGAAAAGTTGGAGTCTAGGATAGAATTTTCATCATCTTACTTTTTCCTTCTAGCCAGAAGCCATAATGCTTAATATGACATGTAACTGGATTTTAGTTTGATGCATTTAATGACAGAGAAATAACAGATCTTTGATTAGACCTGATGAATAATTTAAAATCATTACATTAAATAGTATTAAAATTTAAGTGGTATTAATACCACTCAATTTACCATTAATGTCTTTGCTATATGATTCTAAATTAAAAAGCTGGATAATTATTATCTCCTGGTAAGAGGTATTATCCTGTTAGTAGGCCCTTAGATAAATACAGACAAATCATATAGTCCATTTATGGGGGGTGGGGGAGAACCTTATCTGACCAAGCACCAGATTGACTCCAGAAATCTGAACACATCCTACTGGCAGCCTTTGTTATGACTGAGTAGCTGGTCTGACTGTCTTTCTCCAGATCTTGTGAAAATGACAACTTTCTAACCATATAAATAACCCTGCTTGCCTCCATACTCACACCACCCACTGGGCCTTTTACTTGGATTGTCAGTGATTCAGCTTTTTCAGATTTTACCCCATAGACCTGGAAGGGGCCTTGGATATATCTGGCAAATATCAGGTATGACTTAAAGTAACCTTCAGAAGTAGCATCAAGATTAGCAGGTCTTTTAGTCTATGAGAATGAAAGCCTCTCATCCAACTACTTTATCCCCAAGTAATCTCTCTATCTTTCTGGATTTCTTTTGAATTGTAAAATCTGTCAATTATTCTAAATTATAGGTATGGGTCTACCTTGGTAGGGAGGGGGGATAGGAACAGAAACAAAAAAACATATTGTCTTAGAATAATGGAAGAAATTGAATATTACATAAAAATTGGAAATATTTTATCTTCATTAATATTATCTTTAAATATATTATAAATAGAGATTGTCAAAAACATCTCATTTACAATGGATGATTTTCCAATTGAAATTTACATTTTCTAATTGTATTGCTTTCACACAGAAGCATACTGACTTCTCTACTAAAGATGTTTTACAGACATAGTTCTTATCATATAGCTGTGTTTCTTAAAGGTGATCTGAAAGTCACTTGGAGGATGACTATAAGTCTAATGATTTGTACTTGTTGAAATGCAGGTTCCTAGGCATAGATTCCAGGTCAATTGAATTTGAATTTCTTAAGAGTCTGCATTTTAACAAGGTCCCATTTGTGTTCATTGGATAATTTTTTTAAAGAGATAGATGCTTCTAGAACATGTAAGCATAATAAATATTAAAAGGTAAAGCTTGTGTTTATTTATATAACTAACATGTAGATTTTCTCAAAATATTACAATATTATAATATTACAATATTATTCTAATAAATGTTTTATACTTACAAAAGTTTATAACAATTTTCCTCTCAGATGGCAAGAATCTTTAATAATTAAATTAACAAAAATTGTGTATTGATAACTGTGGTGGAAATCTGCATGATGAATGAAAATTCTTAATTAGTGAATTTGCTGATGTAACTGGGCCAATATGTGTGACAATAATATTTGGCTGGGATAGAGACTCAAATACAAGGAAAGCTCCATTAAAAAGCTAATGATTTGGAGACTTCTGGGAAGATGAAGGATTAGAGAAGCAGAGAGATCACTTCTCTCCCAGAAAACAATAGCTAGAGGACAGACGAAGATAGTCTGGAGGACTGCTCTGGCATTCAAAACACCAAGGGGAGTGAGACACCACCCAGAAGAGAGAGGGGTGAAGTAAAGGAGTCTTCGATGGCTGAAAAATCCCTTGAGCTACAAAAGCAGCAGTGGGTGCCCATCCCCCACCTATGAAGGAAACAGCAGTCTGCTGACTGCAGCAGCTGTGGACTGCAGTGGTTGTGAACTGAGAGGATTGCAGGGGTCCTCTTCCCTAAGAAAGGGTAGAAGGAGGATACAGACTACAGAAAATCAAGATTTTGGCCAGCTAAGTTGGTCTGCTGCATTGGAAGGGTCACATCCTTCCAGGCTAGCTGGGGCTTTGACTTTGTTTACACTAGAGCCTGCAGGGAGCTAAAGATAATTTGTCTTCTCAAACACCCTCTTCCTAATTTCCTGGGCTGTTTGCTGAGGAGGCAGAAGAAGAGAGGGTATGGCTGGCCAAAGGTGGAGAACAGCCTCTAATAAAGTTTGTTTGTGAGGCTTGGCCAGCCCTGAGGACACTGCTTCTTTACCACCCACCCACCTGAGGTGTTACTCTGAATGCATTCCCCTAGAACTGGGAGTCTGAGCTGAGAGGTCTACCAAAGATCACCATCTGCTGGACAGATCAGTAAAAATGCATGTAAAGGGAGAACTAATAATAAATAAATTAAAGAGGCAAGCAGGTGCCTTTACTGACACACTCTCCAAGGCTCTTGGAAACTGGCCTATACCTCATTACAGGGTCCTTAGCCCTGGTTTGAGCAGTTAAACAGGGGTAATCCTACCTATCTAGAACAAAGTGAACCAGGAGTCAAAGAACAGTGATAGCACACAGCTACTTAACAATAAATCTCTAGGCAAGAAGGAGAAACTGAACATCAGCGTAAACTCAGCATCAGAATCAGAAGTCTAGACATCAGCAAAAAATTACATGCCACAAAAAGGAAAAGGAGGGGGGCGGATGTGGCTCAAATGGTTGGGCGTCCATCTGCCATATGGAGGGACCTGATTTCAATCCCCGGGACCTCCCGGTAAAATAAAAAAATATATATATATATAGAAAGCGCATGGACTGCCAGGCTCTGTGTGTGCCAGTGAGCTGCCAGGCCCCAGGCGCCATGCAGCAAGATGATGAAGTAACAGGGGAGAGACAAGACGAGATGCTCCGAAAGCTCCGAAAACCAGGAACCGAGGTGACGCAGGTGGCAGAACACCTCTCTCCTATGTCGGAGGTCTCCAGGATCGAATCTTGGTGAAGATTGAAGGAGGAGGATGGGAGGAGATGGCAGGAGACAGACACAGAGAATTGCCCAGCGAATGGACACAAAACAGCAAAATGGGGAAGGGGGGGTTTAAAATGGATAAAGTAAATAAACAAATCTTTTAAAAAAAGGAAAAGGAAAAGGAAAATATGATTCAGGCAAAGAAACAAATCAAAGCTACCGAAGACACACAGCATGAAACACTGAATCAGTGAGGTTCATTCAAATCTCCTAAGTCAAATCATGAAGTTGAAGGACAATATGGCTAAAGAAATAAAAGACATTAAGAAGACACTGAGTGAGCACAAAGGAAAATTTTAAATCTTGCTTAGAAAAAATAACAGCACTTATGGGAATGAAAGATACAATAAGTGAGATTAAAAATAAAATAGAGGCACACAATGACAGATTTGAAATCACAGAAGAATGAAGCAGCAACATAGAGCAAAGAACAACTGAAATTGAAAGGAGAGAAGAACAGAGAAAGAAAAGAATGGAAAACACTGAGCAGGGGCTCAGGGAGTTGAATGGTAACCCAAAGTGCACCAACATATGTGTTACGAGAGTTCCAGAAAGAGACGAGAAGGGAAAGTGGCAGAAACAGT
This sequence comes from Tolypeutes matacus, assembly GCA_026826555.1. NCBI lineage: Eukaryota > Metazoa > Chordata > Mammalia > Cingulata > Chlamyphoridae > Tolypeutes > Tolypeutes matacus. The sequence goes on along the minus strand of JAKSZT010054474.1, from coordinate 268,795 downwards.
ATTTGATGAAATAATGGCCGAAAATTCCCTAACACTCATGAATGACATGAACCTATTTTTGTCCGGGAAGCACATGGTAATTCAATTAGAATAACTCCAAATAGACCCACCTCAAGACATGATATGCAGATTGCCATTAAGAGAAAATTCTGAAAGCAGCAAGGGGAAAGTGAAACATTACATACAAGGAACTTGTCCAATAAGTCCAATAGAACTTAGAGCGTATTTCTCTTCAAAAAACCATGGAGCAAGAGGCAGTGGTATAAGTAAGATACTGAAAGAGAAAAACTGCCAGCCAAGAATTCTTTACCTACAAATATGCTGGTGAGTTTAAAATATTCACAGATAAACAGAAACTAAGAGAGTTCATAAACAAGCATCCATCACTGCAGGAAACACTAAAGGGAGTTCTGCAGCCAGAAAAGACAAGAGAGTGAGGGTTGGAGGTGAGTACAAAAGTGAGGACTATCGAAAGGGTAACCAAAAGGGTCAAAAGATGGACAAAAATAAGATATGTCATATGAAAGCCAAAGGATAAAATGGTTGAAGCAAATAATACCTTTACAGTAATAACATTGAATGTTAATGGATTAAACTACCCAATCAAAAGACATAGACTGACAGAATGGATAACAAAACATGGGCCATCCATATGCTGCTTGAAGGTTAATCACCTTAGACTCAAAGATGCAAATAAACTGAAAGTGAAAGGGTGGAAAAAGATATTTCATGCAAATAGTAACCAAAAGAGAGCAGGAGTAGCTATACTGTTGTCAGACAAAACCCACTTTAAAAGCAAAAAAGTGATAAGAGATGGAGAAGGCCATTATATATTAATAAACAAGACAATCCACCAGGAAGGAGAAACAGTCATAAATATCTATGCACCTAACCAGGATGCACCAAAATATATGAGGCAAACTTGGGCAAAACTGGAAGGAGAAGTAGACTCTACAATGATAGTTGGAGACTTCAATATATCACTCACATAAATTGAAAGTACAACTAAACAGATTATAAACAAGGAAAAAGAGAAGTTGAACAATATGATAAACATGACAGAACAGTGCACCCCAAATCAAATCAGAAGGTTGTACATTCTTCTTAAGTGCTCTTTCTCAGGATAGATCACATTTTGGTCCACAACACACTCTAAATTTAAGAAGACTGAAATTATACAAAGCACCTTCTCTGTTCATAATGGATTGAAGCTGGAAATCAATAATAGGTGGGAAAGAGGGAAATTTGCAAATATCTGGATGCTAAACAACGTACCCCTAAACAATCAGTGGGTCAAAGAATAAATTGCAAGAGTAATTAGTTGATATCTCGACATGAATGAAAGGGAGAACACAAGTTATCAAAATTTATGGAATATAGTGAAGGCAGTGCTGAGAGGGAAATTTATTGCCCTAAATGTCCATATTAAAAAAGAAGAAAGAGCTAAAATCAAAGATCTAACTGAACAAATAGAGAAACTAGAAAGAGAAGAGCAAACCAATCCCAAAGCAAGCAGAAAGAAATAAAAAGGATTGGAGCAGAAATGAATGACATGGAGATAAATAAAAACAACAACAACAATAAAAAAAAAACCCCGAAAATCAACAAAACCAAAAGCTGGTTCTTTGAGAAAATCAATAAAACCAACAAACCCTTAAAAAGAGTAACAACAACAAAAAAGGTAGAAGATGTAAATAAATAAAATCAGGAATGAAAGGAGTGGCATTACAACTGACTCCACAGAAATAAAAAAGATCATAAGAGGATATTATGAGAAACTGTATGCTAACAAATTAGAAAACGTAGATGAAATGGACAATTTCCTAGAAATGCACAAACAACCTACATTGACTGTATAAGAAATGCAGGAACTCAACAGAACAGTCACAAGCAAAGAGATTGGATCAGTCATCAAAAATCTTCAGACAAAGAAAAGTCCAGAATTAGATGACTTCACAGATGACTTCTACCAAACATTTCAAGAATTAATACCAATCCTTTTTAAACTCTTCCAAAAATTGAAGAGGAGGGAAAAGTACCCGACACATTTTATGAAGCCTAATATCAAAACCAGTTAAAGATACTACAAGAAAAGAAGGGGAAGTGGATGTGGCTCAGGCGACTGGGCTCCCAGCTACCACATGGGAGGTTGCTGGTTCAGATTCCCATGTCTCCTAAAGAAGACAGCGAGCTAGTGTGATGGGCAGGCATGGCAAGCTGACACAACACAACAAGAGACAGTAGAAGCAAAGAACATAACAGGAGACACAACAAAGCAGGGATCAGAGGTTCCTGGTGCTTCCTAAAGAAGACAAATAGCTGACGTGACAGGCAGACATGGCAAGCTGACGAAACAAGATGACACAACAAGAGACACGGGGAGGAAAAACAGAATGAGAGACACAACAAAGCAGGGGGTGGAGGTGGCTCAAGTGATTAGACACCTCCTTCCCCCATCAGAGGTCCTGGGTTCAGCTCTCAGTGCTGCCTAAAGAAACAAGGAAAACGAACAGACTCGGCAAGTGAAAAACAACAAGGGGGTGGGGAGAAATAAATAAATAAATAAAATCCATCTTTTAAAAAAAGAAAATTACAGACCAATCTCTCTAATGAATATAGATACAAAAATTCTCAACAAAATACTTGCAAATCAAATCCAAGAGCATATTAAAAACAATTATACATCACGATCAATTGGGTTTTATTTCTGGTATGCAAGGGTGGTTCAACATAAGAAAATCAATTAATGTAATACACCACATTAACAAATCTAAGGGGGGAAATCCACATGATCATCTCAATTGATGCAGAAAAGGCATTTGATAAAATCCAGCATCCTTTCTTGATAAAAACATTTCAAAAGATAGGTATAGAAGGAAAGTGCCTCAACATAATAAAGGGCATATATGAAAATCCCACAGCCAACATACTCATTGGGGAGAGTTTGAAAGCTTTCCCTCTAAGATCAGGAACAAGACAAGGATGCCTACTGTCACCACTGCTATTAAACATTGTACTATAAATTCTAGCTAGAGGAATTAGGTAAGAAAGAGAAATAAAAGGCATCCAGATCTGAAAAGAGGAAATAAAACTCTTACTATTTGCAGATGATATGATTGTATATTTAGAAAATCCCGAAATATCTACAACAAAGCTATTAGAGCTAATAAATAAGTTCAGCAAAGTGACAGGATACAAGATCAATACACAAAAATCAGTAACAATTCTATACACTAGTTGAACAATCTGAGGAGGAACCAAATAGACATTTTCCTAAAGAAGAAATACAAATAGTGAAGAAATACATGAAAAAGTGTTCAACATCACTGACTATTAGGGAAATGCAAATCAAAGCTACAATGAGATATCATTTCACACCTACTAGAATGGCCACTAAAATCAGAAAACTACAAGTGTTGGAGAGGACGTGGAGAGAGAAGAATGTTTATTCATTGTTGGTGGGAATGTGGAATGGTACAGCCACTGTGGAAGTCTGGAGGTTCCTACAGAAGTTAGATGTAGATCTATACTGTTACGCAGCAATACTGCTACTAGGTATATTAACCAGAAGAACTGAGAGCAGTGACATGAACAGACATCTGCATACAGATGTTCATAGCAGCATTATTCACAATAGCCAAAAGATGGAAACAACCCATGTATTCATTAACTGAAGAATGGATAAACTGTGGTATATATACACAATGGAATATTATTCAGCTATGAGAGGAAATGAAGTTGTGAAGCATATGACAATGTGGAAGAACGTGGAGAACATTATATTGAGATGAAGCAAGCCAGGCACAAAAAGACAAATATTGTATGGTTTTGCTATTATGAATTAAATATAATGAACCAACTCATGGAGTTAATAGTTAGAATATGTCACCAGAGAATAAAATGTGGTTAGAGAATGGATAGCTGAGATTTAATTTGTGTAGAATTGGTAAAAAGTTGTTTGGAAATGAATAGAAATGGTGAAAGCACATCATAGAATTTGTAATTAGTAGCACTAACATGAGGATATGATAGTGATTTGCTTTTTGTGTTTCTTTTTTCTTTTCCTTTCCTTTCTTTTTTTTTTTTTTTCTTTTAGAGTAATGAAAATGCTCTAATATTAATTGAAGTGATGAACGTGCAAGTCTGTGGTTATACCAAATGCCATTAATTGTACACTTTAGAAAAGTTATACAGCCTATGAACAAAAAAATAATAAGATGGATTGGGGGAAAATACATGAAATATTAGATACAGACTATAGTTAGTAATACTTTGACTATGCTCTTTCATAATTTGTTATAAATGTTTCACAACATTGCAAGGTATTTGTGGTAGGGTGGTATATGGGAGACTTGTATGATGCTATGCATGTTTGTTTCGTATGCATGTTATTGTTTATGTTCATGTATGAATGATATACTTCAATAATTTGTTTTTTAAAATGAAAAATAAAAAATTAAAAAAATCTTTTGCAAGGAAAAATGGTTTAGGTGGCAGGAAGGAAAGTGAAGAAAGATTTTAAATATGAGGCTTCAGGTCACATTGGTATGAGTCTTGAGAATAATGAGTTAGTTTACTTGTTGACAAGAAGGAGAGGCATTCCAAGCAGAAGTATCAAATGTAAGTAAAGGGCCTTGAGTGACATGTATACTCTCAACTATGAAATTAGTTTGAAGGAAGGGTGTTATGGTAGGAACAGTGAGAACCATCTGCTTTCACGTGATAACTTAAAAAAAAAAAAAAAAAAGCTCTTCCTATACCGTGGCCAGCCAAGATAATTCAATAAATATTTACATCTGAAAAAAAAAAGCTAATGATTTTTATCAATCTGTTTGGGACAAGGGAATAAATCACTTGGCTTACACAGCTATTTTTATTTTACAAAACAAATGAGCCATTGGTTTTAGATTTAGGCCTTTCTTTTAATCATGAAATATATGTTATATCCTTATCATCCTTTTCTAATAAAATCAAAAACAAATATTTGTTGAGTGAGCAAACACAAAAAGGTATAATGTTTCTGAATTTACAAACCATTCAAATATCCAGGCTTCAAGTTACCATCCTCTTTTCAACAATGTTGTTCAACTTGATTTTCCTATTCTTTGGAACTCTGTTTTTCGTGAATGCTTTCATAAAGTTCATCTGCCTCTTGGCCTGAGTATTTTCCTTAAAATATAACTTGATGCACCAGCAGTTTTAATACATTTATTTCTATCAAGCATATACTTAAACTATTAAATATTCATGAAACAAAGTAAGGACTTTAATACTATCAATGGCATCTAAATACTACCGAAGTTTTTTGTTTATTAATTATTTAATTTATTTATTCACTATCTGCTTTTTCCAAAAAAGGCCACTTATAAAAAATAAATACAAAATGATGGGATAAAATACAAATTTTTAAAAATATATGAAAATATTGCAAAGAAGATAAAATGAGCACAGGAGAGATATGATAAATCTAGTAATAAAGTTTCCCAAATGGCTTTATACACATTGTGCAGGAAATGTGTTGCACAATTTTAACTAAGGCCCTAAGAAGCTAATGCAAAGACCAAGATAACGGATACTTCACTTACAGACTCTAAAAGATACAGACATGCTGGTGAAGCATAAATACATGTGAAAATGAGACCTAAGAAGAATTTCTCTCATGGATTCTCCTAAAACCACATTTTATAACAGACAAAACATTACCTACAACAACAGCCTTATAGAAACTAATGCATCAAATATCCTAGGGCTTTTTCTCATATAAATTATCTTAATATTGGACAATATTCTGAAGAAAAATGTATAAAACTCACTTTGCAAAGATTGAATGTGTGATCTTGGAATTAGAGTTGCCAAATTTAGCAGGTTAATTTAGCCCAATTAAATTTGAATTTCTGATAAACAAGTGATTTTGTGTGTGTGTAAGTATGCTTGTTATTTGGGCTTGGGTGTATGACTTGTACAGGTGTACAGGACTCCACATTTGTTTAATGCTTTGCTATCTCCATCTTAAAATTCTTAATAATTTTTGAACAAGAGCCCAACATTTTCATTTTGCACCAGAACCCCAAATTTTGTAGTGGCAGGGAACTCAGTATCAGGTTCTCAGATGGTCACTCTGTTACATTGTGGACTAAGTAAATAATCTTATAGTGCATAGTTACTGAATTTGGAGGAAGAATTGCAATACTTATAGGAAAGTTGCCAGCCTAAGAAAAACTAATGCTTGAATAGAGGGCTGTATTAGTCAACAAAATGGGTGCTGATGCAAAGTCCCAAAAATCTGTTGGTTTTTATAATGGCTATTTATTTGGGGTAAAAGCTTACAGTTACAAGGCCCTAAAGAGTCCAACTCAAGGTTACTTCCTCACCAAGGTCTATTGCCACATGTAGCAGTTTCATATAATTGATGAATTCCAAAAAGAAATATTGGATTATATTTGTAAACTAGTCTTTTCCTATGCACATGATTAAATTATGATTAGGGCTTTGATTGGGCCACGTCAATAGGAAGTTGAGTTCCCACCCACCAAGGGGGCAGGGACTCAGAGAGAAAATGACATAGCAGAAGACTTACTTGGAGTTTTGAGCTGGAGTCTGGGAAGTGAACACACAGGAGAAGAACACAGAGGAATAGAGACAGCTCTTTAGACATGGCAGAAGCTCTGGGGAGAGAGACAGAGCCATTCACCTGAGAGCCTACAGCTCGCCTTGTGGAGAGAGCACAGCAGCTGAGCTCAGCGAGAAATGGAGCCCCTGGAAGAGAGGAACTCAAGAAGCCTGAACTCTTGGTAGATGTTGGCAACCATCTTGCCCCAACATGTGGCAATAGACTTTAGTGAGGGAAGTAATTTATGCTTGATGGCCTGGTAACTGTAAGCTTCTACTCTAAATAGCCAACAGATTTCTGGTATTTTGCATCAGCACCCCTTTGGCTAATATATCACGTGTTAAAACAAGATGGAGGGTGACCTCTGCCTGGTCTCTCCTTCCTTCTTCCTCTAAAGGTTCTGTTCTCTTCAGCTGCAAACTATCAAGTGAATGGCTCATCTCTCTCTGGGGATCCAGGATCAAAATTGGCAAAGTTCTTTCTCTTCTGTGTCTATGGAACTCTTGTGTTTTTTTCTGTGTATCTTCTTGGGTGAGTGTCTGTTTCTATCAGCCCACCAAGGGGGCAGGGACTCAACCCTGAGTCATGACCTAATGACTGGTTGACTCAAAGCCCTAATCTTGATTTAATCAAGGAAACGTAAAACCTTTGAATTTAATACAAAGGATCTCATGCCCAGAGGAACAGACCAATTTACAAACATAATCAATATCTTTTTTTTTTTTTTCAATTCATAAATAATATCAAACTGCTACAAGAGCCTTTCCAAAGACATATGGAGGTGGGTCCAGGGAATTACCACAGAGCCAAAAGTAAGAGCAAAGAAAATTTGATTGTGGTGGAAAATGGAGAAATTTGGAGAAAGAGATTGGGATAGAAATAGTAATCACATCTAAATTGCACAAAGGTCTTCCTGTATTGAGAAATCTATTTTTAATAATCCCTAGACAAAAAGAACTGTATTTTTAAATATAATATTTAGTTTTAATTTCTCTGGCTCTCCTTCTGCCTTGTTAACTAATTCCTTTTTTTAACTCTTGTCTTCTTAAAGTAAACATTTACTAGAGTCCATATATTAGCTAACTACTCTTTTCTCTATATACACTCTGCTTCAGAGAATTCGTTCCCTCCATCTCACCCACTCTCACTAGAATGTAAGCATCAAAAAGACAGGACCATGGTCTTCTTTCCCATTATTTTCCTAGTTCCTAACACTGTGCCTTTGCAGATAGAAGGCACTGAAAACAATTTTTGGAATGAATGAATAAATAAACGAACTTTTCCTCTATGTGTCTATATTCTGAACCTAGGTCTCTGGTCTTGGCCTTTCTCAAATGAGTTTCCATCTTCTTACAGGATATTTTTGAATGAGTGCCCAATTATCATCTCAATTTAAAATATCCTTGATTAACTTCTGTTATTCCATCAGTGATTTTATAATTCCCAAAAGAAAATCTTAATTTTCTCTGATTTCTCTCCCTCTTTCTTGCTGCCTAGACCTAATTTATCTTAAGTTCTATTTAGTTTATTTAATTGAGCACCTATTAGGAGACTGCCCTTGTGCTTACTGCTGCATAAACAACAGATAATGAGGCCAGGCCATACCCTTGAGGAACTAATTGGAAATCTAGGGCGACAAATGTGAATAAAAATAACTAAATGCAACATGACAAATACAATTCTTGGAGCAGGTTCAGAGCATTATGGAAACAGAGAAGAGAAAACATTTTTTTCTAAGTAATTCAGGGAACTCTTCAGAGGACATAATTGTTGAGCAGGATATTGGGTTAAGTGTAATTCTCTTGGCAGAGATGGAAGGAAAGTTACTCTTAGGAGAATGAGCTCAATGACTGAAGTTATGGAGGTGTGAAACTATTTTAAAGTTCCTGGAATTTTGAGGACTGGATTGTAGCCAGAACACAAGTATAAGTGTATGTCTCGGGATGGGGGTAGGAAGAAACGGGGCAGACTAAATTTGAGGATGGAAAACTTCTTTCAAATTTTCATTTATTTTATTTAATATTTATTGATAATTTAAGATAACCTCTTTTTCTGTTTACAAAATATTGCATATTCATTGTAGAAAAGATGGGAAATAGATAAAACTACAAACTGCTCATAATCTTGTAATTTTGGTTTAAAAGAGTATGTCAATACCACACGAGAGATCTCTCTTCCTCAGTGGTAAAGTTATAATTTGGTTTATATGTTACTAGACCCTTTTCTTTGATTGTGTTGATATTGGGATGCACAGACACTTGCACATGCACACACACACTTATGCATGCCAGTGCACATACACATCTCTCCTCTTTTACTACCGATGTCAAACTTTCTGTTCCAAGCCTCTGTATCTGGCAGCTGGACTCTCACAGCAGCCTCCTTCCTCATCCCACTTGACTCTAACTTGATTACCCCTAATTCATTCAACATTCCACGACTGATCATCCTACACTTTCCTACTTAATGTTACAGGTAGGGTAGATGCTGTGGGGCCATCTAGATGTAACTTAGCTAATGTGATTACCAAAAACATCAAAGCTCAGAGGCTTTGCCCCCAGAGGTGCTGATGAATTGATCTGTGGTGGGACCTTAGCATCAGTGTATCTTTAAAAAACTTTCAAGTAATGCTAATACGCAGAGAAGATGAAAATCATGGAGTAAATTGATAGCTCCTTCTTACCATCATAACTGATCATCCAAATTCAACTTGAGTATTTCTACCTTCATGAAGCAGGCTAAGCTATTTTCAAAATGTTTCTACAAAATATTTCATGTAAAGCTAAAATTGGCCTTTTCCTTTCTTTTAGCAATAGAAAGAATTCTATATTATTATGCAACAAAAAATTAGTCCATTTTCTTGCTCATGGCAGCCTCTTTCATTATTTGAACACTTGCCAATATGGTCCTCTCAGTATTCTCTTCCCCAGGCTAAACATACAGAATTGAAAAAAAAAACACAAATTAATGGTGAAACTGATTGTTTTGCTATTCACTTAACCCAGGCCTGGTTGGACATTGAGCATTTCACATTCCAAAGCCTCCAAAATTTACATTTCCAAATCCCTTGCAATCCTTTTAGACAGGATTTACAAGCAGACCTAGAAAGTTTAAGATCATGCTACAAACCAGAAAATTCCTTTTTCTTGTTATCAAATACAGGAGCATCTGGCCTTTATCAAAATTGCTGAAACATCCTGTTAGAATTCTTTACTTTACGTAATTATTTGAAGTATGAATACATAGTATAAGTACTATAATATATTAAACTATAAGCCATAATATATATAAAATATTTATATTTGTGCTATATGTTACAGAATAAGTACTATAAATTGCTTCTCTTTCTATTCTGAGACCCCAGTTATTCTAAAAGCTAGATTCCCTTGCATTTTGCTATATAATTTTAAGAAAAGTAAAAAAACTCTCACTCATCTATCAAAAAAAATGTGTATAAGTTTATTCTTTGACAATCCCTAGCCCATTCCATAGTCTTTTAATGGCAAGCTTTCTAGTTTTCTAATCACCGTGTTCACTCTTTTTTTTTAAACAATCAATTTTATTGATACATATTAATAAAGGATACAGTTCATCCAAAGTATACAATCAATGGTATTTGGTATAATCACATAGTTGTGCATTCATCACTTCAATCATTATTAGAGCATTTTTATTATTTCCATAATAATAATAATAATAATAAACAAAAAAAACCAGTCAAACAAACAAGAAAATTCTTCACCTCTCAGTCTCTGTTTCCTCTGCTGTACATAGCTGCTATTTCTGGGTATTCTTGCACAATTATTTATTTATTTATTAAGCTGTTTTATTGAGATATATTCACATACCTTACGATCCATCTAAAGTGAATAATCAATGGCTTTTAGTATAATCACAATGTTGTGCATTCATCATTACAAAAATTTTTAGAATTATTCATTACTCCAAAAAGAAAAACTCCATACCCCTTAACATGCCTTCCCTAGCTCTACATAACCATTAATCAAATTTCATCGTTATAAATTGATTTATATTTACATTTTATAAATGGAATCATAAAATATATTGCACAATATATTTAGTTCATGTACCTCAATCATACAGTATTTGTCCTTTTGTGTCTGGCTTGCTTCACTCAACATAATATCCTCCAGGCTCATCCATGTTGTCATATGCTTTATGACTTCATTTCTTCTTACAACTGCCTAATATTCCATCATGTGAATACACCACAGTTTGTTTATCCATTCATTGGTTGGTGGACACCAAGGTTGTTTCCACTTTTGGCAATCATGAATAACGCTGTTATGAACATAGGGGTACAGATGTCTATTAGTGTCACTGTTCTCGGTTCTTCTTGGTATAAACCCAGAGGTGGTGTGGCAGGGTCACATGTCAAATCTATGTTTAGCTTCTTTAGGAACTGCCAAACAGTTCTCCACTCTGGCTGTACCATTCTGCATTCCACCAACATCCTCTCCAACACTTGTAGTTCTCTGTCTTTTTAATAGTGGCCATTCTGATAGGCGTGAAATGATATCTCACTGTAGTTTTGAGTTGCATTTCCCTAATCAGAAGTGATGTTGAACAATTTTTCATGTGTTTTTTGCCATTTGTATTTCTTTTTTGGACAAATGTCTATTCAAGTCTTTTGCCCACTTTTTAATTGGGCCATCTGTCTTTTTATTGTTGGTTGAAATATCTCTTTATATATCATGGATATTATACCCTTATCAGATATGTTATTTCCAAATATTTTCTCCCATTGAGTTGGCTACCTTTTCACCCTTTTGACAACACCCCATGCTCACTCTTTTATGAACATGCTCCTATACTTCAGATGTGGTCTGCTCAGTGAAATATAGAATGGAATCTCAGCTATTTTGTTTTAGAGAGAGCCTCTATCTATTTAGAAGGCTGGGTCATTCATACCTCTTTTATTTTGTTTAAGATTTATTTTTTATTATTTATTTATTCTTCCCCACCCCCTCATTGTTTGCACTTCCTGTGTCTGTTCATATTCCTTGTTTCTTTAGGAGGCACCGGGAACCGAACCTGGGAGCTCCGATGTGAGAGGGAGGCACCTAATCGCTTGAACCACCTCCATTCCCTGCTTTGTTGTGTTTCTCATTATGTTTTCCTTCTTGTGTTTCTTATTGCATCATCCTGTTGCATCAGCTTGCCGCTCCTGCCTGTTGCGCCAGTTTGCTGTCTTCTTTAGGAGGCACTGGAACCGAACCAGGGACCTCCCATGTGGTAGGCAGGAGCTTAATCGCTTGAGCCACATCTGCTTCCCGATACCTCTTTTAAAATGTCAGAGCTGGGTTGCAGTGATAAAAGGCAAAAGGTCAAAAAAAATTTTTTTTTAAATTTTTTAAAAGTTTCTTTGCCCATTTTTTGAATAACCCAATCCTTTAATTTTATTTTATTTTCAGTTTTTTTTCTTCAATTTTCATGTATTTTATCTCTTACATTTAAACATCATTATTATTTCATTTTCCTATTAACTGTATTTGGCTATTGTATTGGCTCCATCTTTAAAGAAGCTTTGGATCACATAAGGGTTACAACTGGGGCAGGAGAGGATCATTGGTGTGGGATATCAGGGATGGGGGATGCATGGGAGGAAATTCACCTGAGCATAAATATATGGTATATAAAAATGTTCAAATGTTCACGGGGCATTGTCACAGTGGGTGGAGAATCACTCAATAAATGAGGGAATACTGAATTCCCATCCTGGAGAGCTCTGCCACATTCTCCAAGGGAGAAGCAACAGTCCCCCAAGTGCAGGGGCAGTGTCTGGCAAAGGAGGATGATCCACTGATGGGCTCTTGTTATTGATGACTAGCCTTATGAGTCTTTGCTCTTGAAATTGAAACTTAGCCTATTGTTATGGGGTGCCTAAGGGTTGCCTCGTGAGAGCCTCTTTGTTGCTCAAATTTGGCCTCTCTCTAAGCCAAACTCAGCATATGAATGCATTACCCTCCTCCCAGCATGGGACATGACTCCTGGGGATGAGCCTCCCTGGCAATGAGTGATTACTAACAAGTGCCAACGGGCAAGATGACTGGAAAAAGATCTCAAATAAAAGGGGGAAAAGGTAAAGACAAATGAGTTCATATGGCTAAGAGACTTCAAAGTGAGTCGGGAGGTCATCCCAGAGGTAACGCTTATGCACATCTCAGTAAGACCTCATAGGCTTCCAATGTGGATATCACCTCAAACAGAGGGGCTCCTGAGGGCTCTGGAGACACCCAGGTCCTATATCAGGACGGATAGCACCAGAGTTTGGTGCCTTATCAGTGGGCCCTACTTTGGAATCCTTACTCCTGAGAGTGACAGAGTTGGACCCAAATATGTCTTCCTTGTATATGGTCCATCTGTCCCTTCTATTCAAAACTATATGTGGTGCTGGAGTTTGTAGGTGTACTTCCAGAGACTGGAGTCTTTGGGCTGTCCATGTGCCAGCTGGGCCCGGAATTTCAGTGGAGCTGCTACTACTACTCTACAGCTCAATGGTCTCACCCAGGACACCTGGTGGGGAGATGATGATGGACAACGGCCATCCCAGGGAATGGAGAGAGTCTGCAGCTGCAGGCAGGATAATCCCATCCATCTTATCCATGGGATATAAGCCCCCTCTCACTTGGAGGTGGTGTGGACATCACCATCCCAGACTCCTCAGGATTGGGGGAAGAGCTATGGACTAGTGTGGACTTACTGGTATTCTGTTATAGACATATTGTGATTCAAGCAATGGAAGAAATCACAACATTAATGAGGAGCCAGTGGCCACTGGACACTTTGGGGACAGGGAGAGGGAAAAGCAGTTGTAATACAGAGGCTTTTTCAGGACTTGGGAATTATCCTGAGTGACGTTAAAATGACAGATATAGGCCATTTTATATAACATGCAGAACTGTGTGGGAGAGAGTGTGGTCTACAATGTGAACTATGGTCCATGCTTAGTGGCAAAGCCCCAAGATGTGTATATCTAAAACAGAGTCCTTATTAGATATGTAAACTTTGTCTTTTTAAATTATGCCGAAGATATTTCTTTCTGCAAATCTCATTTATACCATTTCCTCTTTCCTGGAATGATGCTTTATCCCATTCAGAACAGAATCCTTTCTTTCTATATACAACCTCACTATTAAAACACTAGCTCAAATCAGTCCTGGCCCTTCCATGAAGATTGCCCAGAATACTTGAGCTCACAGAACCTTACACTTTCTCTAAACACCTAATTGCCTTACTACCTATAATCGTGGTAGATGTAGCAGCAGCCATAATACTTGTTTAATAACAATTACCCTTTTACTGAGGATCTGCTAAGTGCCAGGTGAACTAGGCGATTCATATATATCTTTAACTCTGATGAGTAGTTATTTTACAGGTGAGAAAACTGAGACTCAAAGAGGCTAAACCATTTGCCCCATGTCACAAAATTAGTAAGAAGTGGAGCCAGGATTCAATTCCTGGACTGACACTATCGTATCAGGTCACCTTATCTTTATGGCCAGCTTGGTCCTGAATCATGTACTGACTTGTAGTATTAAACTTTTTCTGTATTTGATGTAATTTAGTTTTAACTTGTAAAATAATAATTTAGGGCTAATCAACTTCATGTTCATATTTATATGTTAAATTTAATGATCTAAAATTCATGGTTATTTTAAAGGCCTGAAGGGATTCTGAGGACTCTGTGACATTTGCTCCCTAAAGCCAATTTATAAGTATTCCTATTCAACTGGTATCTACCTTGCTTTCTTTGTTGGAATTTAATTACACCTATTCTAAATAAGGGATTGCATCCAGAAGCTCTACAACCTTTAGAAAGTGTAGAATGTCAATGGCCCATAATTGTCCAGGGTACTTCTTAAAGAGTTCTCTCTCCAGGGCTGTCTCTGAGCTGCTCTGCTCTCTCTCCCACCTTGGCCTCATTGTGACCCTCCTACTTGCCAGAAGCCAACTTCTGTCATGTCTGGAGCAGCCTTGCCTTACCCAAGTAGTATTGTATGTGCCAGGCCTTTCTTGTCACCTTTCCTCTCTGTCCAACTGCATTTCTTCTGTGTCATGTTTACTCAGACTCTGCTTTCTTCTTTCAAAGGTATGATTAAAGTGTGTGCAAATGAGAATTGTTTTCCCCTTCTCCTCACCATGGCAATCTGCACGCATTTTGCTAGATGCTAGTTGGAGAGAGTACTTGATCCAAAGGGGAGATCTGAATGCTGGCATTTCTGGCACATTAAAGGCATTTCTGACATCAAGAGCTTCCAGTCTTCTTAAATCAAACACATATTTAGACTCTGCAGAGAGTCCCACCACAACCTTTATCATGGCTTTTGATAATTAGCAGAGAAAGAAAAGAATATATCTCAGCAATACCGGAGATGTGAAGGAAGCAGTAGAGAGGCACCATGAATAGATTTGGCTTGAGTTTTCAGACTTTCCCACTCTACTACTATGCAAAATATAAAGTTGGAGCTAATCTTTCCTCTCTAATCTCTTGTCCATACAGGATAGAAGATATTGCTATATAAATATTATATATTATTTAGTATCTATATTAGCATTGACTATTGAATATTTTTACATGTCAAGTAGAGTAGCACTGAATTATCTTAGGGGTGTGTGTGTGTATAGCACTTTTCTTATAGTTTCTAAGTTACATTAAGCTTTTAGCCTCTTTTAAAAATATTACATGTATTTAAAAACAAGTATTTAGGTAGTTCTTAAGCATTCCTATAAGGCAGACCCATATTATTGATCTCATTTTATCAGAGGCAGACTTTGTTGACTTAGCCTTTAGCCCTACAGAAAGACCATGAAGAATAGCAGAATTAGAAGAATTGGAATGTAATTTTTGTAGTCATGATGTATATTCTCTCAATAAATAATAGATTTGTAATCATTGGTAAATGAGGGTGACAAATGTATGCTTAGGATTTAGCTCATATATATGAGGTCAGTGAAGTGCCTGAATGAAGTAGCATTACCAAGTATTAAGTTGGCCATTCCTGATGGTCTTCTGATTTCATCTTCTGGAATAATACATATCCAGAATATAATTTATACATTCTAACTCAGATTAATCTTTATATCTTCTTATAATCCAAATCCACTTCTATTGTTAAGGGAGGGTTATCACTTTTTCTGGGGCTAAAATTATTGCTTTCATTTACTGTAAAGTTTTAAGAGAAACAAAAAACATTCCCCCAAACCCAGCCAACCACTGATTAATATAAAGTTCATCTCAACATAAATTTAAAAATAGTGAACATATTACTGTGAATACGTGCAGTGAATATGAGATGCATATTCTCTAGAAATATTCAGCAATGAAGAAAGAAATCTTTGACTAAATGAATTACAAAGAGCCCTGCCTGCTTGATTCATTATGGATCATTAGTATGAGTCATAAGCACTAAAGCTCAGTTACAGGTATGTGACATCATGATATCACATGGCTATGCTGGCAAGCATAGCTTCGGAAGCTCTGATTTCATAATTAACTTGAAACAAGGTAAGATGGATCAGACATCAATGGTTATAAGACTTCAGCAAAAACCTGGGGATACATGAAATATTTTATTTGGTAATTTAGACTCCCCTGAGTATAGGTCATGTAAGGTAAAAATTCAATGTTAAATTGACTATCATTTTACTTTTAATATACTGAGATTGTAACAGTGTGACTTCTCTAGCTCTTGTGCTATTTTTGTTTAATGATGGCTAATATTACAACAAAGGAATACATTCTAGTAACATTTCATTTGGAAAATTCCTCCAGTGATGTTAATGGAGAAAGAAAGTGTCAATTTTTTACCTACATTCCATGCATTCCACAAATACTTTTCAGTTGATTGATTGATTGATATGCATGCAGAAACAATTAGCATATTTTTAAGTTGAGATGAGTGCATTTGGCTAACAAGTGAGGTAATTTCTTTTAACAGTTCGTGACTTGGGATTTCCTGGAAAGACAGATATTTTAAATCATGTTTAAATTACTAAATTAATATTTTAATGATTTTAAGTTTTGTCTAATAAAACTTGGTTTTACACCTTACTATTTTTCTCTCTTCTTCAATCTCTTCAATTAAATTGTCTGCACCCATGGAAAGAAATGATGGAAGAGATAATATGAAACAAGATAATTTTTTTTTAAAAAGGTATGTTTGTAATTTGGTGTTTAATTCTGACACTGAAGAATGGCCTATCTCATAGTCTGTATCATTGTAAATTTTTAAGGACACAGGCCTTGTCATATTTTACTATATCTCTAGGGAATAGCTCAATGCCTGACATTAGCAGATATTTAAAAATATAAATTGAGCAAAAAGAATATGTTCCCTATGAACGTGAATAGCACAACTAACAAAGCCCATATTGGTGGAGGAGGAAAGTTGTCCATTCCAAGTTATTCATCTCCTAGGACCTGTATGATTCACTGCATGCTAGAAACAGACTAGTAATTATTGGGATTTGATTACTTTTATTACTTGTTTGTTTTGAATATTTTACTTTTAAATTTGCAACCAGGAATGATAAAATATCAACAGGCTCCTAAGTTCTCAGTGCTGCTATAAGTTCACTACATTTTATAGCACCTATGTTCTAAATTCCATGGCAACTTTCCCAGGACAGTCCTAGTTTGTATCTTTTGTCACTTTCTCAAAAGTTTTCCAGTTTGGAAGATCAATTATTTGATATGCCTATTTGTGAACTTAAACATGATCTATGTTTGGCTCTTAATAATAAAAAGAATTGACTCATTGTTTTAGAGATGATAAAAATCCCATTATTCTGGCACTATGCCAATATTATTTCTTCATCTTCTTTCATGCCTTTTTTTGTTTTTGTCAGATGTATATTTTGTGTTCATAAATTATATCTAATCCTGTGTTCCAGATACTATCAGTGAATGATAAGCAAAAGGATTGTAAAACAATATAATGACATTTATTGGATGGCAATTTTATGAATAAAGACTTCAACCCACTAAGAAATTGAACAACATATGTGGTTTGCTATAATGTCATGGTTCAGTCACCTCTAGATTATTTGTTTTTCTGGTGATTCATATATGAGGCAGGAGACCTTACTTTTATCCAGATGAAAAGGAACCCATCACTGGATAGCCACACCATTTGGCTAAGGTAGGATTCAGGGATTGCTCCTGTGAGAGTCATTTTCTCCTAATTAGCAGCCACACTCCTCAGTTCATTCAAAGTTTTAAAGCAGTTGGATGGCAATTAATTGATGAATAAGTATTTATATATCACCTATTATGAACGAGGGAGACTGGGAAGATGAACAAAGACTAAAAGTAGAAGAGAAGGAAGGAGGATTTTTTGGCTCATATTCTCAAATAAATTACAATCTAATGATAGAAGTAAAATTAAGAACTGTGGCCTCACCTGGAGGATTTTTCAAAATGGTAGGTGCTGGGTGATTCTTCTTATATTTGGGTAAAAATGAGCCTTAGAGATAACATCATTGTTAGTACAAGTTCTTAACTTAGATCTGCCAAACTTTGACTTTTTGGCCCATGTTCAGTAAGCTATACTGTCTAGACATTAAAGGCATTTTGTAATGAAATATTTTGAGTAGCTAGAAAGGGCAACCTTGATAGGTGAAGTGTTTCATTGTTGTTCTTAAGTGAAAAACATGCTTAATGGGAAAATAACTTTGTTAATGGAAATGGAGGAATGTGGAAGAAATAAGTTGTCTTGGAAGTGAGAAAGGGATAAAATCAGTATTTCAAATTAGGGCTAAGCATTTTTTGTGAAATGGAATCCTTCTCTGTCCAGAGGGGAGAACATGAGTATAGGAAAGACACAGGGCTAAAAGTAAAAGAAACTTGGAAGCTCAGTCCAGATGGGTTTTAAAGGCATTAATTGAGGTGGAGAGCTAAAATAAGGGAGTAGGATAGGAAATTTGAAAAAGAAGGGCTGAGCATTCCTATGATCTAATTAGCAAAGAATTATTACTTTATCTATGAAATAAAATGTGCAGGAGTGGAAAGCACCTAGTTGATGTCTGACCATGGTAATTTTTGCATTTGCCCTAACACTGTTCTGGGTCCAGAGCAAACGTAGAGGAAACAGAAGTTGGAGTGATGGGGGATAGGATTGTCAGAACATGCATAACAGATGTGATTGGAGCAGCAGTGCTGCTGTGGCCAGGGAGTCCAGGGTGAATACTACTGCTCCTTATCAGGAAGGGTAATCTAGAGCCACCTTTGCATTTTCTCTCTTCTGTCCTATCAGAAGGTTTTGTGGTTTTTTGTTTGTTTGCTTGTTTTTGTTTTTAGACCAATCTCTTCTATCCTGAGCATAAATATATGTTTATTGGGGTTTCATCCTACTCTTATTCAAATGATTAGCATTATGATGTTAAGATCCTTTATATATGAATCACAAGAAAAGGAAAATGACATAGTGGAACTTTAGTAAATTATAGCATCCAGAATAAATTTATCACAGGTCTTATGGGATAAGCTATCTTCAATACTAAAACTAACACTGTGTGATATAGCACTGGGTAGCACCTAAAAAAGTAGCTCTCACAGTCCCATTTATAGAGAAAAATGTATTTCATGAAAAATTTAGGAGTTCAAAATATTATTCCAAATTAGGCACATTGTAAAGTCTTCTCTTTGACATGAAAGAAATAGGTAAAGATTTAATAAGCTTAAAAGCTTCAGAAGCTTTTAATGAAATATATATAATGACATTTAATTCTATTTAAGTGATAATCAGTGATGGTGTTGACTCAGCATGATTACAATATTCCTATGACATTGGAACATGTTGCTCCAAACAGAATTGATCTTTTTCCAATGTTAGCTACCATGAGAATTTCAGTAACATTGAATTTGAGGATTAATGTTCAGCCAATCATATGAAAATAGAAAATCTTTTGTAGAGATTGTCACTAACATAAACTACAACCAAAAAAAGTACATCTGGTTACCACCAATGCAGAATATTTCTGAACTTTGGTATAGCTGGGAAAGGTAAAATATTAATTGGTTCCTGACATTATTTATAACCTATTTAAATGTTCTTGTATTAACATATAAATTAAGAAGACTCGCAGGAAATAATGTGTCAGATATTTCCTAGCATTTTTCTGTTTTAAAGGTAAACGAAAATTGTGAGGGGCTTTCTGCCTTCAAATTTAGCCTGCAGAGATTTCAGTATTCTTTAATTCTCTGGAAATAGTATGGATCAACGCTGTACTTGGAAACAGAATTACTTGGCCCCAATTCTGACAAGTACTAACTAGTCTAAACGTGGGCAAGGTATAAAGTTTCTCTTCTTGCTTTCTTTTACAGGTGAAGCAGGTACAACACCCTCCTGTATGTGAACATTAGGAGAATCAAATGAGGTAATAGAAGGAAAGGGCTTTGAGTCCCAAGTCATTACATATTATTATTATCAACATGAGAAAAAAGAAGACAAGGAATATATCATTCACAAAATAGTTGATTTCAGTACAGGTAAAATCCTCTCTGAATCATCATTAACTGCCCAGGCATTTCAGAATCTACAGAAATACTGGGTGTTTCCCAGATCACATACTGCTTGAAAAAGAGAACTGAAACATAGATTTTGTTTTTTCATAAAGGTATCTTTTGTGGCAGTAATTAATCTAAGATTGATACAAATACATACACAAAAACATATAGAATGCATTTTTCCTATAATTAGTCTTAAAAGATAGATACCATGTCAGGCATTTATAGGTGTATTGTTTATCAGTCCACCCAATTTTGTCACAAACCCAAAAATATTTTAGAAGACCCTCCCATAATTAAATTGACCCTCATAGTGGATGGGTACCTAAGCACTGAAACAACAATAATATGAATGCTGCTAGTTTTTTGTTTGTTTTTTTCTAACTTGAGTTTTATGTTCTAGTTAATAAAATATTTTAAAACTTGTATATAAGTTGTTCAGTGTCTATGAAAATAAATAAAAGTCAAAGTCAAATAAATTGTAAGGGCTATAAGAATTTTAAGAGTGTGCTTTTTACCTGTGCTGTTTTACTACTTTTTTTTTTTTTAACATGTGTGTGTTTTCTTTAATTTTTGGTAGATCCCTCCCTTTAAAAAAGGGACCTTCTTTCAATATTGAGACAACTCCTAAATTACAAAAACAAAACAAACAAACAAACAAACAAACAAACAAAAAACAGACAAAACTTGGTTTTGGGCCTGGTGGTAATAAATCAGCACACACCATTCAGAACTGTGTGGGAGAGAGTGTGATCTACGATGTGAACTGTGGTCTATGGTTGATGGCAAGGCCCCAGGATGTGTAAGTCCATTGAGGGTGACAGGCCACACTTGTGGGAGATGTTTGTGTGGGATGTGGTGGGAGGTGTGGGAGGTGGGGAACATGGGAATCCCGGTAGGTTCCGTGTAATATTTTAGGTAATCTAAGCACCTCTTAAAATATATATATATATATATATATATATATAAATAACATTTTTGTAAGCAAATGCACATATATACATATATATTTATATATCATTTTACAAATATTGGTATGTATTGTGAAAATTTTGATTTTTACCCACAATAAAAAATAAATTAATTAAAAAAAAAAAAGAAAGAAATTATGGTGCAAGATCTTTAACTGATATTCAAAGCAAAAATATGTCACCTTAACATATAAACTGCTTAGATGTTAAGATTATTCTCTATTGGAGAAAATAATTTGGATCTTTATGTTCCTAGAGTTTAAAATTTGAAGACATTTTAAAATTTAGAATAAAATCCAAGGAATAAAATATAATGAAAATCTAATGAACAAATAAGTAACCACAGGGCAAAACAAAGTATTTTGTTGAAGTTTACCACTATGTGCGTAGGCCTCTAGAATTAACTCCCTGTTGCCTCAAAAATATTAAGAGAAAATGAAGGGAGCAGATGTAGCTCAATATATTGAGCACTGGCTTTCCACATACGAGGCCTCAGGTTCAATCCCAGGCCTCAATACCTTTAAAAAAAAAGAGAAAATGTGGTGGTTACAATTGTGCCTTGTAAAAACAGGAGAAATAAATTTGAAATATGCTCAAATTATTTTTAGAATATCTCCTAGTAATTCTTAAAATGTCTTCTATATTCAGAAGATGACAAAGATATAAGTATGATTAAAATGAACAATAATTGCATAATACACTTTTTCAGCATATTTAAAACAAAATGTTCTGAGCCTCAAGAATGAGCAAAATCAGTCTAATAAAAAAATTTATTAAGAGGTGGTAAATACCTTGACAGCATGTTTTGATTGAGCATTAAAAATATATCACATTAGATTATTCCAGAGTATGGAATATCTCTAATTTATTGTGTACTTATTAACTCCTTTGTCCTCAGCTCATATTACACATTTTTGGTACAATATTTTCTTCATATATTGTGGCAGTTTGATATTATTGATGAATTCCAAAAAGAAATACTGATTATGTTTGTAAACTGGTCTGTTCCTCTGGGCTATTGGTACTCTTAAGTTGTATTGAATTCAGAGGTTTCACTTTTACTTGATTAAATTATGTCTAGGGCTTTGATTGGGCCATGGCAGTAGGACATCGAGTTCCTGCATGCAGAGACTCACAGAGAAAAAGACAAGGCAGAGGAGACAGTTGGAGTTTTGATCCTGGAGGCCAGTAAGTAAATACACAGAGAAGCAGATACATGAGGAAAGAGAAATGGCTCTATTAGACACCGCAGAGACCTCGCGAAGAGAGACGAGCCATTCACCTGATAGTTTACAACTGGCCTTGTGGAGAGAACAGAGCTCTTGAGACTGGAGAGAAATGAGCCCCAGGAGAGATGAGATGGGAGAGACGAGACTGGAGGAAGACTGAACTCTTGCAGATGTTGGCAGCCATCTTGCGTCAACACGTGGCAACAGACTGGTTAGGGAAGTAATTTACAGCTTTCTGGCCTTGTGACTGTAAGCTTCTACCCCAAATTAATACCCTTTATACAACCCAACAGATTTCTGGTATTTTGCATCAGCATTCCTTTGACTGACTAATACATATATTAAGCACAAAATAAATCCTTAATAATTTCTGACAGAATTAATTTTTATTTAGTACATTTTGCCTAGTGCTATTGCAAGGTTGTCTTTGGATGGAACATGAGGTAACCTGTGAATAAGGCAATCCGTAGTTGGCCTATGAAAAAAAAAAACAAAACTAAAGATTTTTTTCTAGGTTCTGCCAGGGTAGATACTACTTCATGAATAACTGTCCAGTTCTTATTAGGAATTTATTGAACACCTACTCTGCTGTACCTTACCCTGCAAAAAAACAAGATAAAAAATACACATTTCCTGCTTTCAAAGGTGTTACAGTCCAGTCAGAATAATGTCAGCAAATCAATAAATACAGTGAGATAAATGATAAATTTGAAGACTTTGGTCTGACTAAGAAAATTGCATTTAAGCAGAGATCTGAGGAATAAAATGCATGTGCTAGATGTACTAGACAGGGAGGACCTTATAAGCAGAAGAATTGGTAAGTGTGGAAATAGAGGGGACTCCACACTCTTGGTATGTTTGGAGAGCTACAAGGAATTCTTATTACTGGAGCTCTTAGTATGAGGCATAAAAGGGAAGAAGATGAGGCTTGACTCATAGGGAGAAAACAGACTGCAGTCCATTCGAAGACCCAGGAAGAAAATAAAGATATTTATTTCAGCCTGTATCAGTACTTTCTAAAGGCTGTGTGAAATTACAAGAGCTTTAAGATATTAAGTTCTTTAGTCTTGAGGTGGTTGGGTGATAATTGGGGTCTCTGGAGGGGGCCGACTGGTTGAACTGGTTGAACAACTTAGGCTGGGAGTAATTCTCCAAATACTCCCAGGTGCAAAAATATTATCATTTTCTAAGTGTTTTATATTATGGAAAAAAATATATGTATATGACCAGGATGCACTGAAAGTATATGTTGAGCTGAGAGTGGCAGGACTATTATTCTCTCTTTCTGTAAATTGGGATGTATTTTACTGACCGTATTATTATATTTTCTTTAGATAAATGGATAGAAAATATAATAGCTATTCTTCACCCTCTCCCTTTCTTTATTCCCAGCTATCCTCAAATTTTATTTATTACAATGTCATCATAAAAATAAGAAGGGGCAATTTTAAAATAAAAATATTATTCAGAATTCCACCTATTAAGCAATATGTGTCTCCTGATACTTCAGTTAGTTCAATATAATGCACATTTTTACTTTAAGTTGCAATTGTAGTTCACAATGGATTTTTTTAATTGAAATTTTGAAAATATTGTATATAATTTTTACATTCATATGATTGTAAGATTTAATAGAGATCCTATGTGTATTTACACTGTTTTCCAAATGGTAACATCTTTCAAAATTATAGTACAATATCAAAGTCAGCCTAAAATTTTGTCATTTAAAAAATGTTACATAAATGGATCAAACTATATATAACCTTTGGGAGTTGGATTTTTTTCACTAAGCTCCCATGGTCACGTGAGACAATTCCTTATAATAAATCTTTCCCCCTCTTTCTGTGTGTGTGTGTGTGTGTGTGTGTGCGATGGTTTTGTTTCTCTTGAAAATCTTGACTAATACACTAATATTTTGATATCCACTGTTAAGGGTCCAAATATATTTAAGCTGTTTAAATTCTTAGATCTACACCGTAATGATAATATATATCTATCCTCATAAGTTACAACAAGACATACTATCCATAAGAGAGAATAAATTTAATCATGTCTCCATTGTAACTCATGTCACTGATTCTTGCATAACTGGTAAATATGCCATGTGGCATAAGTAGGGCAGGAGAGAGGTTCCCTTATATCCCCATGAAGAAATCATATTCAACACCAACTGCTGCCCACCCCACCACTGCCCCAGTCCAGACCTGGAGAACTTGGAAGAAAAAAGCACAATTATGTGATCATTGAAGCACATAGTTCATAAATTTAAAAAATTACGATGGTCTCCTCCTATTCTATATCTTCCAAGCAAAACAGGCTTAGAGATGCAAGAGAAATGATGCAAAATTTTCCATTGATGAATAAAAGGACTTGGAAAACTTATTGTATGGTGTAACTTGATTTAGCTATTAAATTTCTTTGTTAGATATAATGTGTTTCCTATAATGGTTAATGATGCCTATTTAGAACAAGTCTCTGACATTCCAGTGCTACTTATATTATTCTGCAAAAGAGAAAAGTCTAGAATACTGTCAATGGTATGTTTGCTCACCAGCCCTCAAAATCCTTCCTGATTATTTTAACGGGGCAAAAGGTGGCTAAAGAATCCCCAAGTCATCTGGCATAACACGACCAAAGAATGACCACCACATTTTCAGTTATGTGAATTTTTAATATGTTTCAAAAAAATGTTTATTTTCCTAGCTATAAAATGGAACAAGTATTAATTAGCTGTTAAGTTTTTTTTTAAATTTAGATGAAAGGAATTTTGGAAAATATACAAAAAATGTATGGCTATATTAAGCTCTTTTGCATAATAAAATCTATAAGGAGTCATTTGGTAATTTTTAAAAATAATTAATGCAAATATATTAAGAGATCATTTACCTTATCTTGATTTATGCAAATAGAAACAAAGCATTTTTAGTATGGCATACAGTGACAGTGTAGTCTTATAAAGAATTACCTTGTTAACCCATAATATATATTAAATAATTTAAAACATAAATAATCTACAATTATCCATATTACTAGGATTTGAAAGTTGAATTGAAAAAATTCTATTGTGCTTTAATAAACAGATTTATTGACAAAAGTTTGGAAGATTTGTTCAAGGTTCGGTTTATAGTCAAAGTAGAACTGTACTTAATCATCATGTTAATTAAATCAAGAGAAGATAATTTGATTGATGGCAATAATACTTTTTTTTAACAAATCAGTTTTATTGATACATATTAATAAAGCCTAAATACATCCAGTGTACAATCAGCGGTATTCAGTATAATCACATATTTGTGCATTCATCACTTCAATCATTTTTAGAGCATTTCCATTATTTCAGTAATAATTATAATACTAAAAAACAAAAAGCAACCAACCAACCAAACCAGCCAACCTCATCACCTCTCAATCTCTCTATGCTTCACCTGTCATACATAGCTGTTATTGTTTCCTTCTCTCTAGTTTATTTCTATTTCTATTTTGTAAAAACAGTCTTATATATGCATTATCACCCCTATTCGTATTTTAAACTATGTTATACAGTCCTATGTTACATTTTTTAGCTTTCTTTCTAGTAATATACATGTCCTTAGCCTTTCCGTTTTCAATCATTGTCATACCCATATAATAGCTCTGCTTTTCACAAACACTATGATGTGCTTTCACCATTTCCATTCATTTCCAAAGATTTACCAACAACCGTTTAACCAGTTCTGCATGGTTTAACCCTCAGCTTTTCATTCTCTACCCTCATTCTATTTTCTGATGACCTATATGCTAATTATTAATTCTATGAGTTTACATAATAGCACAATAGTTCATAATAGCACAATCATACAATATTTCTCCTTCTGTGTCTTGCTTGCTTCACTCAACATAATGTCTTCAGGTTCATCCATGTTGTCATAAGCTTCACTACTTCATTTCTTCTTACGGCCCCATAATATTCCATGGTGTGTATACACCACAGTTTGTTTATCCATTCATCAGTTAATGGGCACCTGGGTTCTTTCCAACTTTTGGTAATCATGAATAACACCACTATGAACATTGGTGTGCAGGTGTCTCTTCGTGTCACTGCTCTCAGTTCTTCTGGGTATATACTTAGTAATGGTATTGCTGGGTCACATGGCAAGTCTATATTCAACTTCCTTAGGAACTGCCAAACAGTCCTCTACAGTGGCTATACCATTCTACATTCCCACCAACAGTGAATAAGTGTTCCTATCTCTCCCTCTCCAACCTTTACAGTTTTCCAACTTTTTAATAGTGGTCAGTCTAATAGGTGTGAAGTGATATCTCACTGTAGTTTTGATTTGCATTTCTCTAATCGCTAGTTATGTTGAACAGTTTTACATGTGTTTCTTTGTCATTTGTATTTCTTCTCTGGACAATTTTCTTTTCAAGTCTTTTGTCCATTTTTTAATCAAATAGTTTGTCTTTTTATTGTTGAGTTGTAAGAATTTTTAAAAAGAAACTTTAGATTACATAAATGTTACATAAAAAATATAGAGGATTCTCATATGCCCTACTCCCTCCCCTCTCACACTTTTCCACATTAAAAACATCCTTCATTAGTGAGGTACATTTGTTACAATTGATGAACACATATTGAAGCATTGCCCCTAACCACGGATTATAGTTTACATTATAGTTTACACTCTGACCTGTGCATTTTGTAAGTTATGACAAAATGTATCTGTATCTGTCATTGCAATGTCATGCAGGACAATTCCAATGTCCTGAAAATGCCCCCATATTATACCTAATTTTCCCCTCTCCTTCCTGTCAGAACCTCTGGTGGCCACTGCCTCCACATCAGTGATAAAAGTTCTTCCATTGCTAGAATAGCAATAAATAGTAGAATAATAGTAAGTCTATTTTAGTCCATTTTTCATTCCCTACTCTTGAGGATTTTGGGTTGGTGATGCCCACTCTGCTTCTAATTGAGAGGAAGCTTAGATCTCATGGGGCAGATGGATGTAACTATCTTGATTGCAGTTGCAGAATCTCTCATTTCCTTGGGATGGGCATTGTCCATCATCATCTCCTTGTTAGTTGTCCTTGGTGAGTCCAATGACCTGGAGAGTAGGTGTTACAACTCTGCTGAGATTCAGGGCACAATTGCCACATGGACAGACCAGAAATCTCTGGACATACACCTATCAAGTATAGTATTAACTCTAGGTTCAAATGGAAGGAACAGAAGAGACATGTGTAAGGAAAACACAAATGAGTCCAACTCTGTTACATGGGGGTGCATAAATTGCAAGGTAAGGCCAATGGCAGGTGTGGCAGTTTGATATAATTATGAATTCCAAAAATATAATTGAATCATGCTTGTAAACTGATCTGTTAATCTGGGCATGATTAGGTTAGGATTAGGGTGTTGAGCCCCACCCCTTGGTGGGTGGGGAATCGAATATAAAAGGCAAGGCAAAGGACAATTGAAGCAGTCTTTTGAGAAGCAGTTTTGATGTTGGAAAGAAGGCCCCAGGAGAAGAGAAGCAAGCCGTTCACCTGATTGTCTGCAGCTGACCTTGTGGAGGAAACAGGAGCTAAACCCGGAGAGAAACGCAGCCCCGGGAAGAGAGGAACCCTAGAAGCCTGAACCCTGGCAAACGCCGGCAGCTGTCTTGCTCTAACACGTGGCGATGGACTGTGGTGAGAGAAGAAACTTAACGCTTTATGGCCTGGTATCTGTGGACTTCTACCCCAAATAAATACCCTTTATAAAGACCAACCCATTTTTGGTATTTCACATTAGCACCCCTTTGGCTGACTAATACAGAATTTGGTACCAAGGAGTGGGGAAGTGCTTTTGCATGTACCAAAATGTTGGAACGGTTTTATAAATGGGTAAGGGGTATTTTTTGGAGGAATTGTGAAATGCTTGATGGAAAAGGCCTAGATCACTTTGAAGAGACTGTTGATAGTAATATGTATGCTTGTCTGTTATTGTTTTTATTTAGAGACAAAGTATGGTTTAGAGTAATGTGTATGATTGCCGAGTTGACAAGGGGTGGACTGTGATGGTTAGGCTAATGTGTCAACTCGGCCAGGTAATTGTGTCCAGGTGTTTGTTCCAGCAAGAACTGGACTAATTGTAATACAAGAACATTTATGGACTTCAATCATCAGTGAGTTTACTGCGTGGATGGCTGATTACATCTGCATCAATCAGGGAGATTACATCATCAATGGGTGGCACTTTTATCCAATCAGTTGAATGACTTAAAAGCGGAAGTGATTTCAACATTCAGAGAGAATTTCCCAGCTCGTCGTTGGACAGGCAACTTCTCCCAGAAACTCATCAACGACCTTTCATCGGGCTTTCATCAGAGCCACTGGTTTGCAGCCTGCCTGTAGAACCTGGAGTTGTGCATCCCCACGGTCGCGTGAGAGACTCTTTTAAAATTTCATATTATTGACAGATATCTCCTGCTGATTCTGTTTCCCGAGAGAACCCTGACTAATACAGCAGGGCACCAAACTCCTGAGCTGTCTGCCTTGCCAATAGGGTCTGGATGTCACTAGAGCCTTCAGGAGCCCTGCTATTTGAGACACTATTTACTGTGGTAGTCAATGTGGTCTTGCTGAGACATGCTTAAGCATAACCTCTGGAAGGACCTCCCTACTGACTTTGAAATCTCCTAGCCATAAAAACTCATTTGTATTTACCATTTTCCCCTTATGGTCAAGGTGTTTTACCAGATGCATTGCTAGTTGGCACTTGGTAATAATCCCTTAGGGCCAGGGCAGCTCATCCCTGGGAGTCATGTCCCTTGCTGGGGGGAAGGTAGTACGTTTATATGCTGATTTGTAATGTTTTTGATGTAATGTTTCAAAACCTTCACTTGTGATTGGCTTAGTGAAGTCTTCTATTTCTTCTAGGGTCAGTTTAGGTAGTTTGTGTGTTTCTAGGAATTTGTCTATCTCATGTACATTTTCTAGTTTTTTGGAATACAGTTGTACATAATATCCTCTTATGATCTCTCTTATTTCTGTGGGGTCAGTGGTAATGTTCCCCCTCTCATTTCAAATTTATCTATATGTGTCTACCCTCTGTTTTCTTTGTCAGTCTAGCTCTGGGTTTGTCGATTTTGTTGCTCTTCTCTAAGAACCAAATTTTGGTTTTGTTGATTCTCTCTATTGTTCTTTTTTGTCCTTGGTTTCATTTATTTCTGCTCTGATCTTTACTATTTCTTTCCTTTGGCTTGGTTTGGGATTAGTTTACTGTTCTTTTTCTATTTTCTCCAGGTGTGCAGTTAGATCTTCAATTTTAGCTCTTTCATCTTTTTTTTTTTTTCAAATGTAAGCATTGAGAGCTATAAATTTCCCTTGCAGCACTGTCTTTGTGGTATCCCATAGCTTTTGTGTGTTATGTTCTCATTTTCATTTATCTCAAGTTAGTTACTCAATTATCTTGCAATTTCTTCTTTGATTCACGGATTATTTAAGTGCATGTTGTTTAATCTCCATGTATTTATGTATTTTCCCTTTTTCTATCCCTTATTTATTTCCAGCTTCATTTTGTTATGATCAGGGAAAGTGTTTTGTATAATTTCAATCTTTTTTAATTTATTGAGACTTGTCTTGTGACCCAACATATAGTCTATCATGGACAAGGATCCATGAGCCCTTAAAAAGAATGTATATCCTGCTGTTTTGGGGTGGAAAACTTTATAGATGTCATTAGGTCTAGTTCATTTGTCACATTATTCAAGCTCTCTGTGTCTTTATTTATCCTCTCTCCAGATGTTCTCTCCAATACTAATTGCGGTGTATTGAAGACTCCAACTATTATAATAGAGACATCTATTTCTCCCTTTACCTTCTCCAATGTGTGCATCCGGTATCTTGGGGCACTCAATTTAGGTGCATAAATATTTAGTATAGTTATTTCTTCTTGCTGAGTTGCCCATTTCATTAATATATAATGACCCTTTTCATCCCTTATAACAGTTTTGCATTTAAAATCTGTTTCGTCCAATATTAGTATCACTACTCCAGCTCTTTTTTGGTTACTGTTTGCATGGAATATCTTTTTCCAACCTTTCACATTTAACCTGGTTGTGTCCTTACATCGAGGTGAGTCTTTTGTAGACAACATATAGATGGCTTATATATTTTTAAAATCCATTCTATCATTCTATGTCTTTTGATTGGGGATTTCAAACCATGAACATTCAATGCTATTACTGTAAAGACATTACTTACTTCATCCACTTTGTCCTTTGGCTTTCTGTTGTCATATCGTTCTCTCATCTGTCTTTTTTACCTTTCAATTTACCCTTTCAAAAAATCTTCATTTCTATACTCTTCTCCAAGTCTCTTGCCCTTGTTTTTTTCCTTTCAGGCTGCAGCACTCCCTTTAGTATCTCTTGTAATTCTGACCTTTTCGTAATATATTCTATCAGATTTTGTTTGTCTGTGAAGACTTTGAATTAATCCCCCTCCCCCCTTTTTTTGGAGGTACTGGAGCCATAGATTGAACCCAGGACCTCCTATTTGGGAAGCCAGCACTCAACCACTGAACTATACCATCTCCCATCATCCTCATTTTTGAAGGACAGTTTTGCCAGATACAGAATTCTTGGCTGGCAGATTTTCTCTTTCAGTACCTTAAGTACATCATACCACTTTCTTCTTGCCTCCTTGGTTTCTGATGAGAGGTTGACTCTTAATCTTATCGAGGTTCCCTTGTGTGTGATGCTTTGCTTTTCTCTTGCTGCTTTCAGAATCCTCTCTTTTTCTCTATTTGTCATTCTGAATAGTAGGTGTCTTGGGATAAATCTATTTGGATTTATTCTGTTTGGGTTGTGTTGTCCTTCTTGGATACTGATATTTATGTCTTCCATAAGGTTTGGGAAGTTTTTGGACATTATTTCCTCAAATATTCTTTCTGGCCCTTTTCTGTTCTTTACTTCTGGTACACTGATAATGTGTATGTTTGTGTGTTTCATGTTATTCAATTCCTTGAGAACTTATTCCATTTTTTCCATTCTCTTCTCCTTCTGTCCTCCTGTCTTTTCCAGTTCAGATATTCTGTTTTCAAAATCACTAATTCTGTCTCTGAGCAATTCAAATCTGCTCTTATGTTCCTCTAATGTATTATTAAACTCACCCATCATGTCTTTCATTCCCATAAGATCTATTTCTTTTCCTTGAAGGCTATCAATAGTTCTTTATGCTCACCCAGTGTCTTCTTAATATCTTTTACCTCTTTAGTCATATTTTCTTTAAATTCTTTGAGTTGATTTAGGAGAATTTTGTGATTATCATTGATTTATTGTCTTAAGGCCTGTATGTCTTCAGGATATTTGGTTTGTTCCTTTGGCTGGGCCATCTCTTCTTGTTTCCTAGTATGGCTTATAATTTTTTTGCTGATATCTAGGCATCCCGAATATGTTGCTGATTTTACACTGATGGCCAATTTCTCTTTCTCCTGTCTATGTTTTTCCTCCACAGCTCTTCTTTGATATTTGGTTCAACTTAATCTAAGCCTTTAAAATTGTCTAGTTTAAGTTAATAAAATTGGGCCACAGACTCACTAAAGGGGTTCAGGTTTTCTCCCAGGAGTTAGGGTACCGAGAGAACCAAAAGCAATTTTTATCCATGCAATTTCCAGACCAGCTAGCAGATGGTGCTCGTCAATGTACCTTACCATGGAGGTGTTTCAATCTCAGTTTTTCTGTGTTTTCATTTGGCCAGAGCAGAGATTCAAATTTGGCTTTGCTGGCCAAATTCACTGAAGAAAAGCCCCCAACCCCCAAAATCACCCTACCTTTTTCCTTGTTAATAAAAGAAAGAAAACAGGCTAAATGATATAGAAATAAAAACCAGAAAAATTGAGGACTAAACAAAGAGAGGTGGAGTATAAGAACAACAACAGAAAGCAGAAGATAGAAAGATGAAGGAAGGAAAAGAGATAGCGTTAGTAGACAAAATTGGTATACACAGAAAAGGGGAAATTAAGGAAGAGGAAACAGAGCAACCAAGAATAAAGCTAGCAGCACCTTGAGGACCTTATCTGTTTGTCCAGCTCCCTCCAGATCGATGCCCTGAAGCCTCCTACTTTGTGGCTTCCCAAAACAGCTCACTCAGGCAGAATCTTGCCCCGACTCAGCTGTTTTTTTTTTTCTGTTTGTTTGTTTGAGAGAGAGAGATCTGTCTATGTTCCTTTGAAAGAAAAAATATTACAACCAGAGAAAAAGAAAGAGATAGGAAGACAAAAGAATAATAATAATGATAATAGTGAAAGGTAGGAGAGCAACTGCACAAGACCTAGGAAATCGAAAAATTAACATAAGTAAGATTAGGAAAGTGGAATAGAAACAATGAAACAAGAAACAGAATAGAGAAAAAAGTTATAGAATTAATTAAAAAGCTGGAATGGTGAAAAGAGGGGAAAAGAAAAGAGAAAAGAGAGAAAGAAAAAAAGTGAAAAAGAGAAAGTAAACAGAGAAGAAAGGGGGGAGAAATACAAACAAGAAAAATTGGAGACCAAATAAAAGAGGTGGAATGAAAGAACAACAATGGAAAACAAAAGATATAAAGATGAAGGAGTGAAAAGAAATAGCATAGGTAGAATAGATCAGTAACCAAAAGAAAAAAGAAAATAAAACAAGGGGAGAAACAAAGGAAGGGGATACAAAACAAGCAAGAAAGAAGACAGCAGCGACTCGATTTTTTTAAAAAAGGAGACAGAAGGAAAAAAAAAACATGGAAAAACAGTCTTCTCTCTTAGACCTCTAAGGATCTTCTCAGGCTGCTGGTGTTCCTCAATCACTCACCCTGCAGCCTGCCCTCTGCAGGCTTTGAACTGGCTTTTAGTGAGTAAAGTAAGGGAAATAAAAGAAAAGGAACCTTTTTTTTTTGTTGTTCCAAAAAAATAAGAGATCCAAGAAAAGTTAATACAAAGAAAATGTCTATATGTTCCCTGTCATAAAGTTTCAGTTGGATGCCTGTTAACCTGGTGAATCATTTCTCAAGGAAGAGCCAGGAATCAAACCAGGGGTCTCATATATGCTAGGCAGGAATTCTTCTACTTTTCTATTCCCCTTCCTTGAGTTAATTAGCCTTCAGAAGGCTATTCACCCCTTTTCCCTTGGGCAGGTTAGATCCCCTGCAGTCAGCTGGAGTGGTGCTGATCGCCGCCTGTCTCTGCCTCCTCACTGATGTAATTCTTCTCTTTACCTAGGTGGCTGGGCATGACCGCTGACCTGAGACGATCGCCCTCCCCTCTCCCTGTCGAGTTGGGGTCCCTTCTGATATTCAAGGGGGGCCCAAGTGGCTAAGCTCACCACAAAGAAATCACTCTCCACCCTCCCAGAACCCTCTTCCTCGCAGGGAATCTGCTGTCACACTCCCATCTGGAGAAGGGGTCTAGGGTCTCCACCTAGTCTGTCCACCCTGAGGACCGCGTATGTGTGCCCCTTCCAACCACCCAGGTAAGCAACCCCGATTATTCCTGGCTTCCCTATCTGTCCAGTACCCTCCTAGATAACTCAGAGCACCTTCCTGTGGAGGTAGACATCTGCTCTACTCTCAGATAGATACAATTGGCAGGAGTTTTACCTTCACTTAATGTCTCATGAGTGGGGGAGGGGAGGCCTTCCTGGCAGCTGGGAGGTTTAATAACTCACAATTACTTGTTTTGGCTTCTTCATGTCTCTGGCCTTCACTTTTCTGGGAGTTGGTAAGCAGTGTCCTGGTTTGCTGTGCCCCAAAGCAGGTCCCCAGAGCAGCCTCTGGCTTTTTCTTTGTTGTTTTAGTGAGAGCTAAACCTTATCTGCCCAACCTATCGGCCATGTTTCCACAATCCTCACATTTTCCCTGTAACAGCTGACAGTGAGGAAGATATTTGTTCCCCTCTCAGTGAGGTGCAGTGAGCCAGGGATTTTACCAAAGCTTAATATCTTAAGGGTATGGGAGGGGAGCCCTTCCCATCCTCACCACAGGGGTTTGTAACTCATGTTTGTTGTTTCTGGTTCTTCGTTTCTCTGTCTCTCACCCTCCTGGGAGTTGTGTAGCACTGTCCTGGTCTGCTGACCCACCAAAGCAGGTCCTTTGGACAGCTTTTGGCTCTCTCTGTTGTTTTGTGAGAGAGTTGGGTCCTGCCTGCCTAGTCCAATGCCATCTTCCCACAATCCTCCAATACTTTTCTTTAAGCATCTTTCCCTAACCACTAAGGTATCTATTACAATATCATTGCACAATTTCTTCTTTTTTTTTTACAGTGTCCTTGGAAGAGAAATTTTCTATAGATGAATATCAAGGGGACTTCTCTGATAGTCTTACTGATGTTTGAAATTCTATGAACCACCTGTTTAAAGGCAGTTAATTGTCATTAGATAAAAGCAAATCTTTCTGAGTGCTCACGTGGGCCCAAGCATTGTAAGTACACGAGGCAACAGACATAAGAATGTTCAACTCTCACATTTGGCAAGTGCCAGTTGTTACACTTCATAGCCCTGTTCTAATTATCCATAATGCATAGAGATTTTTCTAAATGTGTTCTATCAAATATAAACATGCATTCATCTATTTGACTAATTACTTATCTTCTTCACATTTCCATGTGGGGAGGCTTTTTTTTTCCATTTTTCAGATGGAGAAATAAAGGTACAATACAATTCAGGAAATTCCTCATATTGTCAAACAAGTCTTTAGTAAGCCTGAAATACTATAATGAATAGTATTCCAGGGACCTGAAAGATACTCACATATTATGTATATGTCAGCAGAGGGAAGGAAAAAGCCCAGTACCAGGAGTTACATAGCTTTGCTTTGTGCCCTGTGCTCTCCCACCATTGTCAATATTTGGTGACTTTTCTTGGGACTTTGGTTTTCTAATGTATAAAATGAGAGCACTTGATCAAGAATCATCAAGGCATTATCCAACTCTAAATTTCTATGTTTCTATGACATCTAAACAGAAATATATGCATTGAAAAATGCTATGTAAACCATTTAGAAATCTTTGAAATAAACATATCTATTACCCAACTTTGACTTGGAGAAAGTAAAGAGAGTCTTCTTATTATATAAATTTTTAATTTGAAAAGAATGTCTTTTCAATGCTTGTGGAAGTGTTCAAACTGAAATAAAAGTCATTGAATAGAAGCTTCAACTATATTTCAATTTTGTCTTCCCTTATTTTTTACTTCTTTGATGTCTTCTTGATTCAGTATAGCTGTTAAATTCTTTCTACAAACCAAAAAAAGAAAAAAAAAAAAAAAAAAAAAACACAGACATGAGGACAGTAGGGAGACAAGTAATAGTCTTGTTGTGAATATTTATCTCATCCTATAATATTTTTTACCCAGTGGGAATGACATCATATCCCCATTTGGTATTAAATATACCAGGAATGTGAATGAATAATTACAAATAACCTGAAACTGTTTTATTGAGTTCTAATTAAACCACACCTTATTTGGTATTGATTTTTTTAATATCTGTGACTCCTTAGGTACTGAGTCTAGACTTATTTCAATGACTAAATACACTATAATTCACACCCTTTCCTGATGTCTTTTGAAATTAGGTATTATGTCTATACATGAGAGGAATAATATAAACCTAATATTTGTTTGTTTTTAAATCATGAATTTTGAATAATGTGGCTGGGTATCTGATATCATAGTAGGGAAGATAAATCAAAGTAGTCATACAGAATATTTTCTTTTGCAAATGTCTCACAATGTATATTGAATTGATCATTTTTGTGAACCAATCATGCCATATTAAAATCTGATCAACAAAATTTGTTAATTCAATTTAGTTTTACTTTCACTATTTCATTATGACACTTCTTTTGCTCAGAAATAATTTTCAGGGCCCATCTACTTTCTCAAATTATATCTCCAACAATGGGTCACCAACAAGGTCAGGCTAGTTTTCTTGTGTTCTTCACTCCCTACCCCACAATACACATATGGAGCATGGATGCTCATTATTGCCTTTGTTATTTTGTCCAGGATCTCCCTGCCCTCTTTCATGGTGCATAAGAGGGACTCCTCTCTGTTCTTTTTGCTACTACCTTTCTAACCAGAAATGGGAATCTGTTTGGGCCATGATGACCCAGTTGCTTCCTCCCTTTTCTTAATAAATCAAAAGGATTTTTAACTTGGTGTCTATGAACCACCTAATTCTATGTATTTTATGTTATGTGTTTAAAATTATTATTCTAGGTATAAAATGTTTAAGAACTCCTGTGGTACTATCTCCAGTTGTCACAAGTATACATGACAACTAGTCTTCTCTCTCCAAAAAGAAAGGAAAATCATTGTGGACAGCTATTTCATTTTACATTCATTAAATCAAACTACCTAGCTACTGGTGATAAAAATAAAAATAAAAGACTCAATCCCTGCCTTAAAGTCTATTATTATGCAGTATTAATTATTCATGTGAACTTGTACAAAGTGTGTTGGGGGCAGGGATTTATCATTTGAGAAAGAAGAGGAAGGTTATTGGCATAGTGGGAAAAAAGAAATAGCCTTTGAAATAGCACATGAATGGATTTTGTGCTTTGTGTAGGTAACAATTCCTATGAGTGAGGATGTGTATATGTATGGTGTGATATGATGTGTCATGAGTAACTCTATAGCTTTGCTTCTCAACATGTGGTTTTAGGATCACCATCAATATCACCCAGGACCTTGTTAGAAATATAGAACTTTTTTTGTAAATTAGAGAAGTTGTGAATTTACAAAATAATCATGCATAATGTACAGACTTCCCACATATCACCCCTCCAACAACACCTTACATTGTTGTGGAACATTTGTTACAGATTTTGAAGGAACATGATTAGACTATTACCACTAACTATGGTCCATAGTGGTATATTCGTATATTTTTTCATACACCCCCTATTATTAGAACTATGTATTAGTACTGTATGTTTGTTATAGTTTCTGAGGAAACACTCTCATATTTGTACTTTAACCACAGCCATCTACAGGAAAGATTTTCTTTTTTAAATCAATTTTATTGATACATTTTAAAAGCAGAAATCCATCCAAAATGTACAATCAATGGTATTTGGTATAATCCCATAGCTGTGCCTTCATAACTTTAATCATTCTTATTTTCATTATTTCAATAATAATAATAAAACAAAAAACAAACACAAAAAATTCATCACCTCTCAATCTCTCTATGCATCTCTTGCCATATATAGCAATTCTGTTTCCATCTCTCTAGTTTATTTGTATTTACATTTTGTAACAACAGTCTTATATATGCAATATCACCCATATTTGTATTTCACATGAAGTTTCACTGTTATACAATCCTGTGTTACATTTTTTAGCTTTCCTTCTAGTAATATACATGACCTCAGACCTTCCCTTTCAACCACTGGAAATATAGAAATTTTGACCATACCCCAGTCTTACTGAATAAGAATTCTCGTTTTTATCAATATCTCTACCTACCTCTGCCCCATGATTTGTATGCATGTTAAAGTTTGAAATGCTCTGGCATATAGTGTCTATGTGGTGTGATGTGTGTTTTCTAGATAGGGTGGTAGTAGCTGTATATAAGGCTAGAAGTGTAAGTTGGAGCAGAGCATAAAACATATATTTGCTCTGCTAACCAATTTTATGAAGCTAGAGATCCAGAAAAATGTATAAATCTGCACAATTTGGCATAAACTTTCAGGGAGGTTCACAGTCCTTGTAAAGCCCAGAAATGGAATATACTAGTTGGTTGTTACTCAAGGAAATGGCAAAATCACATTTGTGCTGCAGAAACACAAATGGCTTTAGAGTGAAAGGAGAAAATAGAAACAGGCAGAGTAGTTGGGGGCTGTATTAGTCAGCCAAAGGGGTGCTGATGCAAAATACCAGAAAATCAGTTGGTCTTTATAAAGGGTATTTATTTGTGGTAGAAGTCCACAGTTACCAGGCCATAAAGCATAAGTTTCTTCCCTCACCAAAGTCCATTGCCGTGCGTTGGAGCAAGACAGCTGCTGACGTTTGCCAGGGTTCAGACTTCTTGGGTTCCTCTCTTCCTGGGACTGCATTTCTCTCCGGGCTCAGCTCCTCTGTTTCCTCCACAAGGTCAGCTGTAGACTATGAGGCTCTCTAGGCTTTGCGTCTCTCTGCAAGGCCAGCTGTAGACTATCAGGCAAATGGCTTGTCTCTATCCCGGGGCCTTCTCTCCTTCCTCACGACCAAGCTCCTATGTCTGCTTGCTTCCCCAGGCTCCAGCATCAAAACTCCATCATAAAAACTGCTCCCTCTGTCCTTTGCCTTGCCTTTTATATTTGATTCCCACCCAAAGGGGTGGGGCTCAACACCCTACTGATATGGCCCAATCAAAGCCCCAATTATAACTTAATCATGCCCAGATGAACAGATCAGTTTACAAGCATAATCTAATATAGATTTTGGAATTCATAATTATATCAAATTGCCAAATGGCTACAGGGGCTATTTTCTAGGATCTGGATAAAAGAAAAATAATTTCCCAACATGTATTTAGTACCTTCAATATGCAAAACCCAGGAAAGAACATTCAGAGTTTAGATCTTAACGTTAAGTGCTAAAGATTCAAATTAACTGAGGATCAGAAAGATCTAGCTAACTGCCAGGTAGAAATATGCATTCTTAATCTAATCTTGTTTCCTGCTCCAAGGCTGGAATGGAATACTTTCTCTGTAATTCATCAGGAATCTTCATGGATTTTTCTACTGCTCTATAGATTTGCAGGTTTACCTGGTACCAAACTCTCTGTAGCTACTCTTTTGTCACCGGCTTCGCCTCTCTCTTATTACCATAGGCTGCCTTTCTCTTCCAGGGATACTCTCCACCCCCACAGGGTTCCACCTCCCCTTCATTCCTGTAGGTTGAAGAAACTGCCTTCCCCATTGATAAGGCAGAGTGTTCTGCTTACTGTCCTAAAAGGTGAAACCACATGATGATCCTTTTTTCTCCAAAATTTTATAACTGCTTTTTCTTTTCCTTCTGAAATTCCTAGGTGACCTCTTTCCATCCCTTCCTATGTAGTTACCCAGTCTGATTCAAAAACAAAAATAGGAAATAAGTTCTGAATGTGGCATTTGAAACAAAATCTTGTCACGAGAGACACTCTCTCCTCAGGCTATTTTACTGCTTGCAATGACTGTAGATGTTACTTATATTTCCCATTTTAACTCTTTCTTTAGTTTTAAACCCAGAATTAGAAATGATTTTCACTATCTCCTAATGCTCTTGAGTGATTGATCAGTACCCATGTTCTCCTTATTTAGTTGTGAAAACATCTCTGATAGGTACAATTGCTATCTCCATTTTATAGGAGATTCAACTGAAGCAAAGAAATACTTGATGCCTACTTAAACAGTACACAAATACCAAGTGTGGGAGCCAAGATTTCAATGAAATTAATAAGGCTACAGTGACCATGTCTTAGCCATCACCTTACACTGTATCTCAGTGGACACCCCATGCTTGGCATGTTCAAAGCTTCACTTGTTATCTTACTATCTTTTTCACACCACTCCACCCAAAACTGGCTTTTCCTCCAGGGTTTTCTCTTCAGGAGACTTCAAGAGATCATAACACTAAAGAAAACACTAAAGAGAGGACCGTGCTTCTCCTTGGTTTAAAAAATAGTTATAAAAAATTGCAATGTGATAGTGAAAAGCATCTGCAAATAAGAATAATGTTATGAATCTCTTTGTAAAGTTTTAGGTCAGTTTTGCCACAACTCATTGTGCAACATCTGTCAGGTTGTTGGCATGTGAAAAGTCTCCAGAGAATAAAAGAATATTCTGCTGGAAAAACTCTCATCCAATTTTCCTTTCAAATAATGACTTGGGTCAAAATCATTCTCTCTAGGTCACTGGTAAACACTATTTCTGATGTTTGACATGCTGCTCTGCATTACATCAAGTCAGATTTTGATTGTACGTTTAAAATTTCTGATATGTCTGATGCAATGCCATTCTCTCAACAAGCATTAATGTGGTAATTAATGATGTCCAGGACCATTTCCCATCATTTTAGTTGCTTTTAAAAAACGTTTTTCTCTAGGCCTTGACATTACTCCGCAACTTACTGTGACTGTGATCAATTACTTAATATCCTCATCAGGAAAATGGAAATACAATAGTACCCACATTACACAGTTATTATGAGGATTAAATAAGTTAATAGGTATAAGGGCTTCAAAGTATATTATTATTAAAATATGGGGTTGGGGGACGGGTGTGGCTCAAATGGTTGGGTGTCTGTCTCCCATATGGAGGGACCTGGGTTTGATCCCTGGGATCTCCCGTTAAAAAATAAATAAATAAAGTGTTTCTTGTTTAAAAAAAAAAAATGGGGTTAAAAATGAACTTGTTCCTTTGATTAGCACAATAATGCTAACTTAAGGGGAATCATTTAAATTCTTTACCTACTTCTATTCATACATTGCAGGGAAATGAATGCATGCTAAATTACCAGCATTACTTAATTCATCGATGTGCGTAGTCACCTGTATTTCACTTTTTTAATGTGTTTTCCTGTATCTGTAGAGTTTTTTTTCTCTCCTTTCACATATTGCTTTACATTTGTTCACATAATACATCCACCCATATCATATGCATTAAAATATTAAAGTTTTTGTTTTTTTCATGCAGTCAAATCCAATAAAACTTTTGTAATATGAAAATTTAATAGGTAAAAACTCAAACTTTTATGGATAAAGATACTAAACCACACTAGCAATAGGCAGATCACATCTGCTCACACCCAAACAGGAGAAGTAAGCAACTCTTCCTCTAACCCCACATTCTTTCTTCAATGGTGGGGTGTTCTAGATCATATCAGTCTAGCTTGTTACTAGGATTGCCATCTGATCCTTACTGAAGCCTAGATGGATGACATCATCAAAATAAATTGTATTAGCTGACATGATTGTTCTCCACGTAATCTTTTCATTTATTGGGGGTGGGGGAGAGGGTTAGTTTTCCTTAGTGCTGTAACCCAATGCTCCCCAACCAACCTAAAAAGCCGTAAATCGATACACTGCATCGGTGCTAGCTACTGTACAGCTTACCCTAAATGTGCAGCTCTTAAACTGCCCTCATTTTCTCTTTGGAGGGGACTTATTGAATGAAAGCATAATGCTGCTGCAGCTGCAGTGAAGTTTCTAAAAAGCAAATGTCATCATGTTGCTTACATCCTTAAAATCCTTCAACGCTTTCCTGCTGCTTATAGGATAATGTCAAATCTCCTTTATGTGGCAACACAGCCCTCCCTGATCTGGCACCTGCCTGCCTCTCCAGCCCCACCTACCACCTCTCCCTGAACACATCTTGGACTCTATCTGAGACATGGTGCTTGGACATTCTGTGTATCACATTCTCTCTGCATGTTCCTGGATTTTTTTTTTTTTTAAATTCTCCCTTGTCTTCCTGGAGAAAGAGCAGCTGCACAAATACCATTCCCTTTTACCCTCCTAAGCAAACTTCACTGACCTTTCAGGTCAAGTCTTTGCTGCAGCATTTTTGTCCCTATTTGTTTCATGTCAGCTATAGCCTGTGTGCCCTGAACATGGCATTAAATTCTTTGTCAAGAATTGTTTAAATTGGTAAGTGATTTTTCTCTATAGATTATATTAAAGAAAAAAAGTAGTTCTTGAATATTTAAGGAGAAATTAAAGAAGCATGTGGATTTTTAAAAACATTGTTGAATAGGGCAATGATAATGTTGTGCAAGTTTGGAGAAAAGCTAGGATAAATTAAGATGGGATTTAAGGAGGTTAGTTGGGTAATTAGCATTTACTGAGTACCCCCTATGTGTTAGGCATTTACTGGGTTCTTTTATGTGTTAACTAATACAATTAGATAGAATTGTAAAGAACTTTACAAATAATGATCAAAGCTTGAGTATAAAATGAAAATAAAAAGTAGTTCTAGTCATTAGAGTTTTCAGTGGTTACCCATTGTAAACTTGAAACAATGTTATGTCCATACTGACCAGATATTCAAGTAAATAAAGCATAGAAACAGATTTTTATCACCTAACTCTTGTGTTTAAGTCCCAGGACTCAGTCTTAACTGGTTAGGACTGTTTGTTGATTTGGATAGAGACACAATAAGACCTACCTCTGTGTATATGTATATTTAAAATCCTATATTATATAATCTTATATTAAAATAAATTAAGATATGATTGGGTTCTTATGGAAGAAATTTAATTTGAATGACATTGACATTTTCAAACCCTCTTATAAAATAGCATTATGGATTGTTTGTTAAAAGTCATTAATCAGTTTTGGGTTTTTTTTTTTTGGTATTTTTTTGAGTGGACATAAGAAATAAAGGTTTAAGGAGTAAATTCTTTGATATACTATTTTCATCCAAAATTAGTATAATCAACCATCATCTGTTCCTTAACCTCATGCTAATTTTATGCATACATATAAATTGAATATGATTGTGAATATAGACAGATTTAAAGCTGATATGTATATGTAATCAGGTTTAAGTGTTTATATATTGTGTATGCATTTTTATAAATATCTGTGTGTGTATGTCTGCATATACACATGAAAAATCTACCCATGATTCAGCACAGTGTGAACCATGGATATTCATCCAGTAAACTTGATTTTAAAAAATAGACAACTATATTTAAATCGGAAGAATAGATATCTACCAAAATAAAATTACCTGAAGTCTAATTATAGATATAAATTTCTAGATTAAGGTTTTAAGGTCTAGAAATGAATTATGTAGTTATGATTCCATCTTATATTCAGAACCAGGAAGTCCTTCCAGGTACAATTCTTTTAAGTCAGTGACATACATGTGGAAATTGATGAGATCTTGTTTGGCCCATTGTGTCTTGAGCCCTAAACAATATGTAAAGTGGTTATTTGAGTGACCAGTTGTAAAAGAAAATATCAGAATGACTGTCCTTCAGAGCTTTTTTGTTTTAAGAGTTCCAAACAGCAGAGTTTTTATTCAATAGAGATTAAGCTACTATAAATATTGTCATCCTCAGAGCATGTTTCCAGTCCCCATATTTTAAAATAAGAATATAGGATAATGTAGCACATAATTTTACCTCCAAATTTACAGTAACTATCATACCACAATGTGTGATGTTAAACCGTAT
Source organism: Tolypeutes matacus (assembly GCA_026826555.1). Lineage (NCBI taxonomy): Eukaryota > Metazoa > Chordata > Mammalia > Cingulata > Chlamyphoridae > Tolypeutes > Tolypeutes matacus. Next base: position 225,329 of record JAKSZT010054474.1, on the reverse strand, counting down.
GAGTGAATTATAGTATCGCAAGAAGGAAAAACATTTTCACTTGAAGAAACAAAGATCACCTTTGAGATGAAATAGTCTGTATGTTGAAGAAAATTTAATTAGGTCCATTCTTTAATGGGCAAACATAATTTCATATGAAGCCAAAGTACATGCATAACTTGGAGACTTTCAAATGAATTATCATGTCATTTAATTAAGCTGGCATGACATATTAATAATTTCATTTTTTCTGTTCTTGGCACATTCTCTAAATAATAATAATTAAGATATTATTAAAGTGAATTGTATACAGGTATAGAAATAGAGAAAATAATAAATCATTCATTATTTTAGAATATATTTCTGCAGACACCAGCACTAAAAGATTTACCACTCTAATTCGATTGCTCCAAGACCAATGGTGAAAAACCCATTGAATTAGGCCAGATGTGTGATTAATGTCTGCCAATGTTCAGTCATCTTAGAGTGTCATCATCTATGCAGAATTTTATAACAATGCAAAATTAAGAATCTAGTAATTGCAGCTAATATTCTACTAAATGTTTATACCATTTCTATGTTTCTAAGTGGATAAAATTCTGGTATTTCAAGTTCACATATATAAAATTTCTACATGGATAAAAAGTTTACATCCATTAAAATTTCGCCATTTGACCTTACTGCTGTTGCTAATTCAATCCAAATTGCTTCCTCAGTTGACTTAAGCAAGCTATGCTTTTTCATATGGAATTTCCATTCTACCCATTTCTTTATATGCATCTTTGCTATCATGAGGCCTTTGTTGGATGTACTCTCATTCTTTCTTAATCTTGCAGCAATGTATCTGAACCTCTCTTTTGGCATTTACTACATTTTAACTAGAATTAGAAAGTGCATTTGTTAGCTCCTCTGATACAGTTTGACCAACTGTCTTCAGTTCTTTATGAATGAATATTTATATTTGTTTATTTATACTCCACCTCTTTTAAAAAAATATTGGCATCAGCTTGCAAAGGAGCTCCTGTTCTGGTTAATATAGATATTGTGATTGAGTTAAAATTGGTTTTCTGAGGGGAAAATGAGAAATTACACAGTTCATTTCAGACAGGAAGATACAAGCAGTTCCTCAGGGAAATAAAGCTTTCATTGCATTAAATTTTAGAGGAAATTTGAATATGATATTTCATATAAAATTATGCAATGGACAAACACATTTTTTTTTAACAGAAAATGTAGAAGAAAATGTGTTGGGCATTGCTCTATAGTAAAAAGAGCATGGAATTGGATTTTACTTCTGGTTCTGACCCTTCCAAGCTTCATACTTTTGGGAAAATATTTAAGTTTTTTTTTTTTTTTTTTTTGCTTTTTTTATAATTTCATGAACTATAAAATAGGGAGGCTAATATGTAATCTAAGGGCTTGGATTTGAATGAGGCAATGTAGAAAGCATTTGGCACATGGTGGACATTAAGCAAATGTTAGTTCACATCAATTCTATTTCATTATGATTTTCAGTAAAACTCTAGGGCATACCATTAATATGTACCTCAGTGAAGGTAATTCTTCAAAGAGCTGGCAAATATCTTCAAGGTCTCTACCGTTCTGGGAATGTGACATAAACCACAGGGAGAAATTAAGTAGCTGGATGAGAAGATGAAAATGTGTAGCTTAGAATATTTTCCTTGAACATTGTTCTCTCAGTTGTATGCTAAAATCTGTATAGCAGTGTACAAAGGTTATGATCACTAATAATTACAGCTCATATTTAATAATTGCTTACATGGTGCCAAACACTGTTCTGAGGATTTATGTGCATATTTACATGTATATTATCTCATTTGATTCTACAGCAAACTATGGGAAAGATACTATCACTATCCCTATCATAGATATGAGAAAATTGAAGTCCAGAGAAGCAAGTAAAAGATCATTAGGTACTAAGTGTAAAAGCAGGAACTGAACTCAATCAATCTATTCCCAAATCTGTGCTAGTAACCAGAACACTCTGCTGCCTTCCCATAAGAGCCCCGAATATTGGAATCTTCTTGAAGGCATGATCTCATAAAATCTTGTATTTTATTCATTCTTTTATTCATTCATCATTCACTCATTTGTTCATTTAAAAAATAATCAAGCTGTTTGTCTATAGCAGATATGTAATAAATAATCTATTAATGAATGAATAAATAATGTGTATATAAACAGATAAGCCTAATGTGACTAGAACCTTACTTCATAACTCATTCAGATTGCAGCTTTAGGCATTCATTTCAGAGGCAACAAAAACAAGGTGGCACCTACTATTTTCCATCAGATGATAGAAAAGAGTGGCAAGTAAAATAAACATGGTCCCTAATTTTGAGGAGTTTACAATTTAATAGGAGAGAGAGATATTAATTAAAAAACCACAAAATGCATGAATATTTGCAGTTATAATTGCTCTGAACAAAAAGGGAATAGTTATGAGAGCTTATAACAAATATATCTAACCTAGACTGGTGGCTCAGCAAAATTTTCCCTGGCGATATGTTGTTTAAATCGAGATATTCTGTAGCAAGAGTAGCAGCTAATTTGAGTTCAGGATAGGGGTGGGACTATGTTAATATTTCATGCATATGGTTATAATAGCGTGTACAAAAACAACTAGCAAAGACAGCTAGTGTGTCTAGGTTACAGGAAGGAAGGGAGAGAAAGTTGTAAGATGGATTGGAGAATTAGGACCATGCATACCATGTGGATTTTTTTTTCATCCTAAGAGCAACAACAGATTTTTGAAGGGCTTAAAAGGACATGACATGATCAGAGTTGCCTTTTTCTAGTTCAGAGTTGCCTTTTTAAAGATCACTCTCTCTGCTGTGTATGCAATAGATTGTGCTAGGTCAGATTGGATGAGAGAAAACCAGCCAAGTAAGACGTAGCTACTGTTTTGGACTTCAATGGAAGCAAAAAATAGAAAATAAAATAATGATGATTCAAGACATGTTTAACAGATCAAAATAGCATGTCTTGGTGATAGTTGGATATGAGTTTGTGTGTATGGGGGGGAGATATTTCAAAGATATCTAGATTTCTGAGTTGTATAACTCCATGGATACTGGTGCCAATAAATGAGGTAGGAAACCCTGGACGAACCTGGATAGGAAAGTGAATATCATGGATTTGATCTTGAGCACATTAAATTTGATGTGATTTTGATACTGGATATATGGAATAAGTAATTTTTCCAGATGGGATAGGCACAGTTGTAGTAATTGGTGCTCCTATGCCCTATGTTAATTTGATCAGAAAAATAGTGATAAAGGACAAGGGATTAGGACCAAAGTTTGAGGAACTCACACATTTAATAGCTGAAACAAAAGAATAAATTTGCACAAAAGACTGTTAAAAGGAATGACCGTAGAAATTGTTAAAAATAATAATACTCAGGAAAAAGAGATGTCATGCAAGTCAAGGTAAGAGAATACTACAAGAAATAGGAAAAGTCTTGCTGTGTCAAATGTAACAGATTAACCAGGTCAGATTATAGTAAGGATAAACTCTACCTAAGACAAATAGTATATTTTAGATAGAGCTAGATAGAGTGACAAAACCTCCAATCGGGGGCGTAATCTCTACCCCCTTAAGAAAAGGCGAATGATTAGAATCCTAATGAGAATGCAAAGACTTGCTCTGCAAAGAAAGTGAGTGTGTCACAGAGATCCAACAGAATATTAAGCTCTTTCCTAATGCCTGCAACTATTGTTAATGTTGTACTGACTCTTGTTGGAAGGGTGTAGGATTAGAAAAATACAATACTCAATTTGGGGGAATCATGTGAGAAATAGTCATTGTCTTGGGTATATACATATAGTGCCGTGCATCAGTAAATGTTCTAAGTGTAGAGGTAAGATTCAATTCCAAAATGAGATGAAAACAGCTGGCTCGGCTGGTAGTGGAAGAGGCCATCAGCTAACCAGCTGGTGTTGGGATGAAGTCATCATTTTAGTTTTCAAAATGTTGAGTATTTAATTCTTGAATTCACCCCTCCCTTGGTTTTCATGGCAATATTCTTTCCCTATGTTCTTCTTAGTCTCTGTTTCTGACGATTACGACTTGGACTTTTAAATCCAATAATATTTGTTGGGTGATTCCACCAATATTTTGCAGGCACCTAAATCTCAATATGTTTTGTTCTTCTCATTTTCTCTAAAAGGGATGCACCAATTTGTTGCATTAATAAAGGAGTGTTTTCCTCTCTGTGAATGCTTGTCATGGTGCTGGCACATTTTAGTTTTTGGCCCCACTAAACAAAGAGTCTAGTATAATTACGAAAACTAGTTTCATACACAAACTAGCATGAATGTAAGGGGAGGTTGGCTGTTTGAAATTTATCAAAAGGATGTGTAAATTCTGGTCCTCTTCCTTTTATCAACCAGAAACCATAATCAACTTCCCTATCTCCTTGGTATCTCTCTTCCTCATTTGTGACGTCTGCTGGGCATTTTAACTTTTCACTGTCACCTCATCATTCCCATGATCTCTTACCAGCTACCATTCCCCTAATCCTTCCCCAAACTTCTAATGCTCCTTTTGGTTGTAGACACAGCTTAAAGTATCTCTGGAGCCTTAAAATAAAGCTACACATCTGTTAGCAAGGGAAAAAGTAGCCCACATGCCTGCTCAAGTCCGAGGGTTTAAATGGCATCAGGTTTTAAAAACTATATTTTTGCCATATAAAACACATTTTGCAGAAATTCTCTTTTGGGTCCTAAGAACTGAAGTATTATTCTATTGGCATTGACAGAGTTATGGCAGTTTGAGATTATTTATGAATCCCAAAGAGAGAAAGATTATGTTGTAAACTGTACCTCTGGGTGTGATACCCTTTGATTGTATTAGATTCAGCTGAGATGTCTTTGATTAAATTACCTGTTAAGATTAGGGGTGTGATTCGACCATGTCAATAAGGTGTGACTCAGGTTGAGTCCCTGCCCCTTTGGTGGGCTGATATAATGGACACTCACTCAAGAAGACACATGGAAGAGGAGAAAACTTGGTCATTTCAGTCTGCCATGTGACAGAAAGGAAAAGCCTCAAACAGCTAACGTCCCAGGAAGAGAGATGAGCCATTTGCCTGATAATTTGCAGCCAAAGAGAACAGAGCAGCTGAGCAGCTGAGCAGCTGAGAAGGCCTGAGAAACCAGGCAGAGATCAGCAACCATCTTGCTTCAACATGTGGCAACTGACTTTGGTGAGAAAGCAGCCTTGAATTGGACTCTTTAGAGCCTTGTAATTATAAGCTTTTACCCCAAATAAATACCCTTTATAAAAGCCAACAGCTTTCTGGTACTTTGCATCAGCACCCCTTTGGCAGACTAATACAAGAGTTATTCATAATCTTTGTTGAACCATGTTTCCAAAAATAAAGCTGGGATTTGGAGTAAAGAAAATATTTCATATCTTTCATTTTCTCATGAGAGTTTCTAAGGATAAACATCCCAATAGCCCATTAAATAGGAGGTGCAATAGAGCTTTTGTCATCATGCATTTTCTATTTTTGTTTATCTAATAAACCACCTATTTTGAAAGGTAGAATAATTTTTTTTTTTTTTTTGAGGTACTGGGGCCAGGAATTGAACCAGGACCTCATACATGGGAAGCCGGAGCTTGACCATTGAACTGCATCAGCTCCCCTAAGTTGGTATTTTCATTCATTTGCTTATTATTTGTTTTGGTTTTTTTTGTTTGTTTTTAGGAGGCACCAGACTGAATCTGGGACCTCCCATGTGGGAAGCAGGTGTTCAACCGCTTGAGCCACAGCCACTCCCCAATTACTCTCATTTTTAAAAACACAGGAGAAGGGAAATAATTGGGATACACTGGATAGGGTTTAGACTCCTGGCAACCATAAGCTTGAGGAGGAGTTGTGCCCTTCTCAGGGCCATGCTTTGAAACAAGGTGAAGCTTCAGAGATGGAACCTAATTTCTAAAAAGCAATGCCTCGATTAATGTCACTATACTTATACCTTTGGAAGCAAGGACCAAAGAGAAAACCCTGTGCTCCCTCAAACAGTAACCTACTTGTTTAGTTATCTTGGGTATCTTAGTATTTTTGTCAGGTATACCAAAACTAACCCGCCCCCTCTCAAATCTGAGACTCAAAGAAACTCCTGTAATTCTGAGTAGGGACATACTAGAAAGCATGGAATGAAAGTTGATGGTTCTCTGTGGTAAAAATCAGTAGGTGTTACTGATCAGTAGCCACTTTTCTTGACCCCTTAAATGGCTAGTGACCCAGAATGATTGCCAAGCCAGAAAACTGACTGTCATCTTAGCTAGTTCCCTTTGCGTCATGCACTGCGTCCATGATAACACATCCTAAACTATCACCAATTACTGAACACTACATGTATGGTGTCATCAAAACATATTGAGTTTATATTCTAAATAGTTTTTGTATTTATTCCCTCCTTTATGCCCTCACTGATACTGACTTTTTAGGGTCTCGTCACTTTCCACCTGAAATATTTCAACAGTCTCAAATTAAATGCTCTTTCTGTATCTTATTTTATACAGGTATAATGCATTCTTCAGACTGCTTGTCAGAGTGGTCTTTCTGAAATGTAAATTGGATCAATCACTCCTTTTCTTGCAAACTAGTAATGGCTCCACAATGCTTACAAAATTAAATCTAAATACCATTTCATGGCCTAGACAGTCCTTATGATACTGTAAGCCAAATCCTCCAAAGGCACCTGTTTTTAATGTCTTTTTTCTTCCCACCCCCTACCAAACTACATTTAGTTCAGCAGATACAGTATGTGATTTCATACACTCCTGTGTCCTGTTTCTTCTCTTTGGATCTTTTTGCCTTTACCTCTTCCCTGCTAGTTTATCTGGCAAATATCTGCTTATCATTTCAGAGAAAATTCAAATATTATGTTCTCAGTGAAGCATGTGAGACTCTCACAGTTATTTATTTTTTCCTCTGTGCCACCATGGAACATTGCACATGTTATTAAATACTATAATCATTCAAACCTGATTCCCTCTTTTTCACCCCAGAATTTAAGAAAACATGGGCACATAGCACAAGCAAACCCAGTGCATTATCAGTACTCAGTAAGTAACTCAGCCATCATTTCAAACTCAATATATCCAAATCAGAACTCTTCATCTTTCACCTTTTGTCCTCCAGTCCACTGCGCCTGGCAAGGTTACTATCATTCTTCTTTTCATTTAGGATTAAAATCTTGGAGCTGCTCTGACTCAGCCTTCTCCTTAATTTGAGATTTCTATCAGGAAATATGCTCACTATAATAAATAGGCAGAAAGTTCAAGGTTTGCCTCTCAAAGGAGTCTCCTGATGAAGCCCCCAAATATCCATGTTTCATTTTTCCGTGCTTCTATTACCTCAGACAAAAAAAAAATGCTGCAATCACCAGGCAGGGAAGCACTGTTCCCTTTTAACACTGCGGCCTAAACACTGGCATGATCCTTCTCCTGATTTCATTTAGGGGAGTCAAAATAAGTTGGAAACTTTAAGAGATTACCTAGCTAGCTACTTTTTAAAAAGAAAATAAACTTACTAGGTTAGAAAAATTATAAATACAGTATGAATTCAGAGCAGATATTTCGGATGCTTCCAAACAAATTTGAGCCCTAGGTTTATGGGACCTTTTATATTCCACATGCAAACTTGAAGCAACCATATCAGCCCCAAAGGGTTGGTACCACTTCATAGGTAACTTGCCTGAGTTCCTTGTTTTTGACCTCCAGCCTGCCTGTGTGAAGAGCGTCATCTTATCATCTACCGTCTAAGATCTGCTGTTAGTTATTTTGACCAAGAAGCCCTCTTGACAGTCCATCTAGATATTTTTCTGCACATTCCATTTCTTATCTGAGGACCCCTTTCTCCAGGCAACATAAATGGCAAATGTCCTTTATGTGAGACTCCACTGCTCTTCAAACATCACTTTAGCTTACATTTCATGGATTTAAACTAGTGACATGGTCTCACATTATTGCAGGGAGCTAGGATATCTAGGCTTCTTGTGTATCCAGGAGGGAACAAAGAAACAAATGCGGGTGTGCGCTAGTCATTTCTCCAGTTGAGCTGCTTTGGTTTAGTGAAGTGTTTTAGTTTCCCAGATGCTAAAGTCAATACCGAAAAAAGGGCTGTGTTAACAGCAGGAATTTATTGGCTCAGTTTCAGAGGCTAGTATCTTCTACTGGCCAGCAATCTTTGGGGTTCCTTCGCTTTTCCATCACATGGTGATGCACAAGGCAGCATTTTCTTCTGGGTTCCGTTGACTTCCAGCTTCTGAATGCCCACCATGGCTTCTTTTTCTGTGTCCAATTTCCTTTGCTTATAATGACTTTGGCCGTATTGGATTAAGGGCCACCCTCATTCAGTTTGGGCACACCTTAGCTAATAACATCTTCAAAGGTCCTAGTTACAAATGGGTTCACTCTCACAGGACCAGGGGTTAGAACCTGAACACGCCTTTTGTGGGGAGACATGATTCAATCTCCAACATGGGGTTTGAAACATATCTTCAGAAACTATGTACTTGCATAATTTTGTTTTTATGGGGGAACATGTACTTTGAGCTCCAAACCATTGACTTCTTAAACTCTTATAACTCAATCTTTTTGAACACGTTTTTCCCAGTGAGATTGTAAGCTTTTTAAAGGCAGGAACTTTTCTTTAATTTCCATTATATATTTTAAAAAGTTCTAATTTAGCATGGAAGATGTTCAATTATTAGTTCATAAAATAAATTAATATAGTCTGAGAAAACAAATGCCTGACCAGATCTTTACATGAGGAGAATTTCCTGCTTCTTGAATATAATATTTGCTTTATAAGACTCTCTAATTGTAATGATAGTATAAAGATATAGCAATATTGTACAATCCATTGAATTGTCAACCCAGTGAGTAACAATTTAATGCAATTAGGTGTTTACATTTTTATACATTTAACTGATAGCTCGATTCTAGTCTTTTAATAATTTTTGTTAAGGTATATAGCCAATATATTAGTATACCAAAAGGGTGCTGATGCAATGTACCAGAAATCTGCTGGCTTTTATAAAGGGAATTTATTTGGCATAAAAGCCTACAGTTATGAGGTCTTAAAGAGTCCAATTCAAGGTTGCTTTCTCACCAATGTCAGTTGCCATGTGTTGAAACAAGATGGTCATTGATCTCTGCCTGGTCTCTCTTTTCTGGGTTTTCTCTTCCTCTTGAGGCTCCGGGAGCCCAACTTCTTCTGATCTCCGCTGGAGGCTGGCATAGGGTTTGTCTCTCAGGGCTTCCTGTATCAGTCTGGCATAGGACTCATTTCTTTCTAGGCTTTCTCAGCTGCTCAGCAGCAAACTATCAGGTGAATAGCTCATCTCTCCCTGGGGCCCAGGATCAAACATGACAGAGCTCTCTCCTTTCCGGTGTGTCTTCTTGAGTGTCTGTTTATATAGGCCTACTGGGGGTAGGGACTCAACCTGAATCACTCCTTACTGATATGGTGGAATCAAAGCCTTAATCTTAACAGGTAATTTAAACAAGGGCCTCTCAACTGAATCCAATATAATCAAAGGGTATCACACCCAGAATAGATTAGTTTACAAACTTAATCTTACTCTTTTTGGTATTCACAAATAATCTCAAACTGCCACAGCCAATCATTGATTCCTCCTGATGAGCATGGTTTTAAATTAATATATATGGATACTCATTCATGGATCAGTATAGAATTGCATGAGCCATAGTGATCCTACCTTTATTTACATTTGGATATTTTTATCATCATGGATTTTTGTATAATTTTGAGACTTTAAAATATTGCATTAAAATATCATTTCTCTTGACTACTGTATTTTCTGGCACCCCATTAAATTTTGCTCTAGAAGCAAGTGCCTCACTTACCCTTACCCTAGTCCTGGCCCTGTGGTCACACCTAATTTCTAGAGGGTGGGGAACTGCAATTCTGTCTTGTATCCCACTGGGTAAATGGAAAAGAGGACAATCAGTGTTAGTGACTAATATATAGGCTGATTATGGACAAGTCATAAAGCAAATTGCCAGAGATCACTTTATTCCTCATCAAATAAGAACGTCCTCAAAATTAGAAATTTAACTCTACAGATATATATTTTATAGTCCAATCATTAATAAACATTTATTTTTTTCCTCAAAGTCTGACGGATTTATTTTAATCTGAAAAAATCTCCATTTGAAAGTTAGAATCAGATGCTTTTTTCCTCAATCAACTGAACTGCAATAATTGCATTTCTGTTATTTTAAAACTCCCTGTGGATTTCTAATTTTCTCATTTCTTGAGTTTGACTTCTTCAGGTGCTCTAAAATGTTAACTTTCACTTAGTTTGAGTTTTTAACATATTTTGACTCATTACTCCTAGTTTAATGACTTTTCTGTCTGACCAACAGTGGAGGAATAGCCACACACACAAAAAAAGTGCAGAGAATTTTAAAGAGTATCTGGGTTTTAAGAAACATAAACAACCACCTAAATAACGCTCATTCAAATGCCCTCTAAGATTCTGTATTAAAATGCTTTAGAAATTTATATTCCATAATGTGCATGTCGTTTTTTTTTTTCCTGAGGAAATGTTTTGAATGTGCATAATAAGGCTTTCTTTTAAGTGCTGCTGGTTCTTAAAAACAGTTTTTGTTTTGGAGCCAAGTGTAAAAAAAATGCTAACTAACACAGCACTTAAATATTTCATCGGCTTTACAGATATGGGTTTTCTACATATAACTTTAATGTCTAGTAGAAGCTTTAATGACAGAAAAGATCAAATTTCCCTCTCAAATAAAAGCCAGCTTTTTCCCCTGCAGAAGGTACTAATACTCCAAACCCATTTTCCTATGCATCTCTGTATAATGGTGGATGCCAGGGCTCTGTGTTTGGTTTATGACTCCCACTACCCTGACAGCAGCAACAGCATTTCCCACTAAAGAGTGAGAAAATCTTAACTTCATCTTCCTGTATCTCTCAGCTTCTTACTCCAAAATGGAAACATGGATGTTCAACCATAACTTAAAGGCCTCTTCTACTTACTAGGAGACTCTGAGAGAGATGGTATCAAGGGAGATTTTTTTTAAAACACTTCGCAATTCCATGTCTTGACAGGCAATGGATTGCAGTTCCGTCACTTGAGAAACACCTAAGCAATTTTATTAATCCAAATGTTTATTCTTTCTTGTACAGAACACCTTTTGAGTAAGATTAGGTCCTGAGACATTTTAAAGAATATATGACATAGCTCCTTTATTTTTTAATTAGCATAATTTTATGAATTAATAAAATTTATTTTATAAATTAAATGGGGATAATTTGAAGCTATGTGGTCTTAGGACACCACATAAAAAATTTTAGCTGCAACATGTTGTTCTGAACAATTATGTTAACTCTGCGTAATAAATGGAATATTTTTTATACTGTGATTCATTTTCTAAATGGAGTACAATGACCTTCCATCCTGGCAAGTGGTCTAAAAGGATATTGCTTGACCTGAAAGTCACTGACTGTCCAGTACAAGTTTTATTTGGATTTTTACCTAATTTATTTTATGGACAAATAATAGTAAATTTGATTAACTGGTTTGGCATATAGTCAAGGAAAGAGGATTAAACATTCATTTTTAAATGCAAAAGTTTGTGAACATGGTTTTCAAAAAGAAAAAAAATGATATATTATTAAATAACATGCTACAATACTTAAGACAAACTTTTAAAGGCTGATGAAGAATAGTTTTCATCTTAGAGAGAGGATAAAATAGAGTCAGTAACTGACAATTTACAGAAAGTTTATTTTTAATATACTCTGGTCCACAGATTTTTAAATTTAGTTTCCAATCAAAAATATTTAAAAGCCTAAGGTTAGATTTCTCTCTATGAAATACTCCTGGCAAATTATGTTTCAAGGCATTCTGTTATGCTAAAAGAAGCATATGACTAAATTCCTTTGTGCAAAAAAAAAAAAAAGAAGATAAATCTAAGCAATTATTTGCATGAGTGTAGATAAAAGGACACTTGATGAATTTAATTTATTTTAGCTAATTTTCAATATGACTTTAAAACACAATTTCTGTTACCCAAAGTTCTTATTGTTTGTTTGTTTTAAATGCTCTCCATAGTACTAATGTAACAATTAGGTAAAGGTTATTGGGGTGAATGGATGGGTAAGTATAATCTGAAAGTATTTTTACAATATCTAATTCTTTGAAACTGAAGCATATCTCTGTTATTTATCTTTCCTTTTCAACCGGCTTTTCCTTTTAGATATGGCCAGCTACTCGGCATTAATAATATCTTGTATTTTGGAGCACTTCACAGTTTATAATGTACTTTTACAAACATACTCCCTTTCATCTTCTATAACAACCTATGAGTAGGCATTATTATTCCCATTTTACAAATGAGGAAACAGAGGATCAAGTTAATGTTTCTTAAGGTCAAATAGTGACTCACTTTCCCCCTCAGGGAGATAGGGACTGAGCGGGGGGGGGGGGCGAGGAGGGGATGTGATGGGGAGGTTGGAAACTTGACATTCTGGTTCCAAATACAGTGCTCTGAAATAATAATGGCATGATAGCATGTGAGATCTGATAAGGACTAAGGACCTTAGATTACGCAGTCAACTTACTTCAGTATTTCCCAAATTAGAATGTGGAAATGATTTTTGGTAGGTTTAAAAGTTCCCTAGGAGAATTTTATTTTAGTGAAAATAAAATGAACCCATTCTGATTTTATTATATGTTAGCTTTACCCAAGTACTGTAAATGTCAGTGACACTTACACGTGATGTCAGTGCTTGTATGTGTGCTGGGAGTTATGATTTCAATGTCACTAATCAGTCCTTTTTAAGTGCCCCAGAGAAATTCAGGAAATGTCATTTCCACAAAATGAAGGCCAAATGGCATCACAGTACATGGAAATGGAGAATAACAGAGGGAGCAGTGACACATCTTTAAGTACAGGAAGTGTAGGCAGTCAAACAGAAGAACTTGCACTGCAGCTGTCAGTACCATATTTACTGGGTGAACAGCAATATGATATTGGGAAAACATTTTTTTTTTTGTATTAGGTATTGAGTCAAGTTTGTAAATTAGAACTTTCTTAGTTTTTAAATTGTTTTTAATTTGTAAATTAAATTATAAATTGAATAATACTCATGAGCTTAAACTATGAATAAATGTATGTGCTCTCTCTGTCCCTCTCTCTGTCTTTCTCTGTCTCTCATCTGGTGATAAAAATGATTTAAGTAACCTCGGAGATAATTCATTGTGTTGCTATATAAATGGAGAAACTGAAATTAAGAAATATTATGTTCAAGGAAATTTGCTAGAAATTGATTAACTTTATTAATATAACAGAAAATATGTTTTCTGCTTCACAGTCAAGTGTAATTTCTGATATCATTTATAGAAGAGGAATGTATGTAAATAAAGAGAAACAAAAAAGTTGAGACCATAGAACAAGCTACTGGTAGAGCAGAAACTATACTGAGTCCACATCCTCTGGCTTCCAATTCAATGACCAATTCAGGGACCATTAGTTTCCTTCCTTAATAATGAATATCTATTTTGGTTTGCTAAAAGCTGCAGAAAGCAATATACCAGAAACGGGTTGGTTTTTACAATGGGGATTTCTTCACTTATAAGCTTACAGTTTTGAAGCTGAGAAAAATGTCCAAATCAAGGCATCAGGTAATGTTCTTTCCCTGAAGACTGGCTGCTGGCCATCTTGGACTCCTCTGCCAAATGGGAAGGCACATGGTAGCATATCCTGTCTCTTCCTCTTCTGGGTATTGTTGCTTTCAGCTTCCTCATTTCCATGGCTTCTTCTGGTTTCTCTCTGTCTCCATAGCTCCTTCTCTCTGTATTCATCCCATTTATAAAGGACTCCAATAAGAAGATTGAGACCCACCCTGGGTCATGCCCTACTGAAGTAACTTAATAAAAAATGAAGATCCCATAAACCTGTAGGTTTACACCCACAGAAATGGATTAGCTCTAAGAACAGGATCTTTTCTGGTGTCCATAAAAGCCTCAAACTACCACAGTCTTAAGGCATTAATCTAAAGAGGCATTTCCAGTTTAAGAAATGAATTCTGGTATTCAAAACCCAAAACTTAAAGTAGAGGTTTTTCACTGTGTATTGTTTAGAAGGACCTAGTCTAGGCTTCAGAGACTTTAAAAGAGAGGGCCAGGGGGCTATAAATGAGCAGGTGTCTAGTTCCCTCTGTCCAACCAGAGAAACTTCATTCTGTTTGCTTTATATATTGAAATTATATTTAAGATCTCATTTGTTAAAAATCTTCTGAGGCTTATTAATGTTTATAAACTGCTGCCTTAATGGCAATATTTTACATAAGATCGAAGATCTTAGATCACCTTTTAGGTGACTTCATCACAAAACCCTTGTTTCATATATTGAAATGTCAATAGTCTTGGAGTTGATAAGAATCACAATTAACTAATGGCTAAAAAAGTAAGGAACAATTCAGTTTACTTCTGTGCATCAATTTTTGAGCTAAAAGAAATCAGAGATGCCTCCTTCTTTTGATTTTCATATAACCCTTGTTTAGATTTATTTTTCTAGGCAACAATCTAGAAATCCTGATAGTTAAATGATATTCAGATGGTTTAAAATTGAAAAGGGAGCAACATGATAGGCTCAGATGGAAAACATTCTGATGTATTATTATGACAATCATGTGAAAATTACCTGGAGCATCCATAGTATTGACTACAGGGAACTCTATACAATTATACAAGGAAGCAGTCAAGTAAAAAGATTTTCAGATTTTTAAATTATTTTGAATAAAAGTCACATCAATTCTTTGCTTCATTTAGTATAAAATGAATGTTCAATTATCATTAAACCATTATATAACTTTTTGGAAATTGGAGAAATAAATACTGACTTCATTAATCCAATTAATCCTTCATTAAAAAGAAAGTAGAGAGCGAAGCAGTCGTAGCTCAGTGGTTGAGCACCTGCTTCACACATATGAGGTCCCAGGTTCAATGCTGGTACCACCTTAAAAAAAGGATGTGGCCTCTCTCTAAGCCAAACTCAGCATATAAATGCAATAATTTCCTCCCAGCATGGGACATTACTCCCTGGGATGAGCCTCTCTGGCACCAAGGGATTACTACCAAGCAGCAACCAGCAATGCAACTGGAGAAAAACCTTGACCAAAAGGGGGAAAGGGTAAAGACAAATGAGTTTACATGGATAAGAGACTTCAAAGTGAGTCAGGAGGTCATTACACAGGTTACACTTATGCATGTCTCAGTAGGATCTTATTGACTGTTACAAACAAATAGTGGGGTTCTTGAGGGCTCTGGAGACATCCAGACACTTTAGGCAGGGCAGACAGCTTAGGAGATTGGTGTCCTGCCAGTGGGCACTGATTTGAAATTTATGCTCCCTAGAGTGACAGAGTTGGACTCAGTTGTGGTTTCCCTACACATGGCTCTTCTGTCCCTTCCATTTGAACTTAGAGTTAGTAGTAGAGTTGATAGGTATACATCCAAGAGACTTAAATCTTTGGTCTGTCCATGTGCCACTGGGGCCCTGAATCTACTCTCCAGTTCATTGGAATCACCCAGGACAACTAACAAGGAGATGATGATGGACAAGGACCATCCCAAGGAACAGAGAGAGTCTGCAAATGCAAGCAAGATAGTCCCATCCATCTGCCCCCATGGGCTCTAAGCCCTCTCTCAATTAGAGGCAGAATGGGAATCACCATTCCAGAATTCTCAGGATTGGGGAATGAATGATGGACAAGAGCAGACTTCCTGGTATTCTACTATAGACATTTTTGTGATTCAAGCAATAGAATCAATGGAAGAGCTTTTATCATTGATTTGGAGGAAGTGACCACTGGTGGTTCTGAGGGGAGGGAGAGGGAAAAACAGGTGTAAAATGGGGGTATTTTCAGGACTTGGGAATTGTCCTGAATGACATTGCAATGACAGATACAGGCCATTACACATCTTGTCATAACTTACAAAATTGTGCAGGAGAGAGTATAAACTGCAATATAAACTATAATCCATGCTTATAGCTTAGTTGGCAATGCTCCAAAATGGGTTCATCAGTTTTAACTAATGTACCACACTAATGAAAGATGTTGTTAATGTGGGAAAATGTGGGAGGTGTTGGGAGCCAGACATATGGGAATCATCTATATTTTTTATGTAACATTTATGTAATCTAAGTATCTTTTTTAAAAAAAAAGTATATATATAAAATAAATGCAGTGGCCACCAGAATTTCTGAGAGATAGGAGAGGGAAGAATAGGTATAATATGGGGGTATTTTGGGGACATTGGGTTTGTCTTGCATGACATTGCAGTGATGGATACAAGCCATTGAATATTTTGTCATAACTTACAAAATTGTGCAGGACAAAGTGTAAACTGTAATGTAAACTGTAGTCCATGGTTAGTAGCAATACTTCAATATGGGTTCATCAGTTGTAACAAATGTCCCACACAAATGAAGGATGTTGTTAATGTGGGAATGTGTGGAAGGGTGAGGGAGTGGGGCATATGGGAATCCCTTATATTTTTTATGTAACATTTATGTAATCTAAAGCTTCTTTAAAAATAAAAATATTAATTATAAAAAAAGTAGAGAAAAACAAAGGAGAGGATATACTTACAACATGTATTACCATTAAATATAAATTCCCATATGGCATAATATTTTTACATATTATTTTCACAAATTTTCATATTTTTTGAAATACAATATTATACAACTAGCCTAAAAAGACAGTGGAAAAACTGGATCTAAATTAATTTAAACAAGTTCTTTCTAAGAAAGATTAGTTTATAATCCAACATTATTTGGGACAAATAGATTTTTTAATTTTTTTTAACTTTTAATTTTTTATTATAATTATGATTTAAATAAAGTCCTTTGGTGTCCATGCTAAAAGCTACATATATTTTTAATTTTTATTTTGGCCTCATTAGCTGTGTAAAAGAGGACATTGTAATTTTATTCTGACTAAACCTACTATTGATCATTAAATTAGAATATAAGAAAATATAGTTAGATAAATATCTCTGTAACGTTTATTATAATCTATAATAAATTAAATTTTAATAAAATTAGTTATTGAATTAACTCAATTTCCTGTAGTACATGAATCCATAGGTTGAATAAAGTCAACCTGAAATATCAGAAATACACGTGAAGTACAAAGACATGTTTTCTACTTCAAGTTATTTAACTTCTGACATAGTTGAATACACAAATGAGATCCATTTTATTTAATGAGATAATAATGAAAAGGACCATCAAGTTGAGACTATGTGACCATTTTTGCCTTGGGCAAAATCAATGGCAGATAAATGTGGTCACAAAACAATAACTCTCATGCACAGCATGTTTCATGGATCTTCATTTAAAGAGCATCCCTTCTGGTTCAAAGTGTGTTGTTGGGCTGTCTCCCCGACAGCACTGAAATACTGCAATGTCCTTTTCATTTCTTTTCTTTTCACGTTGTTACCAAGATGAATCTCTTGGATTTGTCATTGACACTGATGGTAGCTGTTGATGTGGTAGACACTCGACAGTATTGGTGTCTTTGTAGATTCTCCTCCATTCCATCCATTCTAATAGTCAATACCCTTGCAAGGGTGCAGTGTCCTCATATGTCTGTTGTATTCTGCCACTTGTTGGAGCAACACAGAATAGTGATTAAAAGCAAGGAGATCAGAGAGCCCTAAGATTGCCTTTACACCATCATTTATTATCTATTTGATCTCAGACAATTATATTACCTATTTAAGTCTCCTCTTCTGAAAATTTGACAGATCAATATAGCTCATAAGAGTAGTAATACTTAAATGAGATAATATACAAAATAGTATCAGGGCTCTGTTTGGCAAGTAGTAAAAGTGTACATAAATGGGGTCTGATTATCTCATGAATGTCAAAATCATACACTGCTTTGGGATATCAAATTCCTTTTATTCTGCTAATGTCAGGGTTCTTGAGTTGTTTTTCATTATAGCTCCTTTTCTGAGGCCCCATCAGAATAAATCCTAAAGGGTCTGGGACGAAGACATTCTGAGACAAGTTTTCCTCTGCTTTGATCCTAACCATTATCTCATGACCTCACTGTTACAAACAATGACTTAAGGGGCAACCTGTCAGTCTCAGTAGTTTTACTTATAGTTTCTCCTTTGAGGACTCTCAGGTCTTTGTGTAAACAGTTTCCAAGTTATCGTGACCAAACACTTCACTGGATAGGTCTTAACATTTTTATTTAGCATTGCTTATAGGTCCCAAGCCTACTATATATACAATGGGTTAGGTAGGAAATTGAGGCCATATACAATACCTTTAATTTATCAAATTATTTTCTCATCAACCCAAAAGCCATAGGTAAAATCAGGCTTATTTAACTTAAAAGGTTTCCTGCTTTTCAACTATCCCTCCAGGATCACTGCACTTCTGACCATCCTATAAACTTGCTAGATTAAATTTTCTTAAAATGCCATTTTTGCTGATCATTATATTACCTCTGGTGGGCCCTCAAAGCATACCATGGATCATATCCAGATTCCTCATTCTGGCACTCAACACCCACCCTCGAATGACCATCCATAAATAGCCAGTCTTTTTTAATGATGTTTTCTTACATAATTCCTCAATAAGGCTGGCAACTTCATCTTTAAAATAATACTTGTCTTCATAATGTAGCTTTGAGAATCAAATGAGATAGTGTATGTAGAATATTCATCATGGTATCTGGGATATTAGTGTTCAGTTAATAATTGTTGTCAGGATTGAATTACGTCCCCTAGAAAGACATGTCAAATCTTAATTCACTTTCCTGTGGGTATGAACCCATTTGTAAATAGGACATTTTGAAGATGTTATTAGTTAAGGTGCAGCCATATTGAGTCAGAGTGTTTCTAAATCTGTATGACTAGATACCTTATAGAGAGCGGAAATTTGGACTCAGTCAGTCAGAAGACGCCAGAAATCTGAAGCCAGAAGTTTAGGAGATAGCCAAAGCCAGAAAAAGCCAGAGAGCAGAGAGAGATTCCTGCGTGACAGAGGACAGCCATCACCAGAAACTCTAGTGACTCTGAGGGTAAGTGTGGCCTTGCCAGTATCTTGATTTAGAATTTTAGCCTTCAAAACAATGAGACAACAAATGCTTGCTGTTTAAGCCAACCCACTATACGGTATTTATCTTTTTTATAATTCATTTTCTAAGACTGAAGATTTGTGATCATTGTAGTCTCTTTTCTCATATATTTGTCCTTCCCTGGAAATGATTTTTTTCTGTTTTGATGTGTCTTTCTAGTGGTGTGACTAGAGCTGCATAGAAGTTTTCTGGTATGGAAGCATTTTGTTTTTATTTCAATTATTCTCAAATTGAATATAGGTAGAAGCAGGAGTAAAACAGCAACAGCAGGGGAGGGTTGTTTTTTTTTTTCATTTTTATAATTATAACTCTCTTCTATACCCCCTCTCTACTTCCTTCTTTTTGAGGACACCTCGTTTTTGAAACAAGGAATTTTTTTTCTTGCTGGATTGTTTCCACATCCTTTATCTGACAATGATATGTGGAGACCTTTGGACCTAAGCAGGCTATTGTTTCATTTGCTGCAAGTTCCTCTCCCTAGATGGCAATAGAGATAGCATGGCTTTCAGCAGATACATGTAGTTTGGATCATATTCCTCATAATAAAATACATGCTAATTTTCTACCCCACTCACAACCACATAACCTTTCCAGCAGTAAAGATAAGGGCCAATTTTGTAGACTACTGCCAGATCAATCTCTCTAATCTTTGGAAATTCTGTAGTTTGGCTATTTCAACACTGCGGTTAAGCAGCTTCAGTGGTTCTCCATTTTATTCTAGTTCAAGTGCAAATCTGCCACAACTCATTACAAACTCAGCTGACCAAACTTATGTCCTTGTACTTCATTCTATGTTACTATGTGCTCTTGTTAAACTGGATTAGTGTTTGCTCTTGAACAACAGTATATATTTTTTCCCCCTTTCTATGCCTTCACATGTGTTTTGCTAAGCACCTTAATATATTCCTTCATCTTCACATGCCGAGGATTCATTCATCCTTTGAGGCCCAACCAAAATGCTTTGACCTCTGAAGACTTCTACCTTCTTTAATCTACTTTACTATAATACTTTGTAATTGCCTTGTGGTATTTATAACCCACTTTCCATTTATAGCTTCACTAATCATTTTTAAGCTTCTTAAGAAAATAGATGCTAGTAACTGCTTTATAAATATTTGTTGAATGAATAAATGACACAACCCTTGGAACTGGAACTCCCTGGCCTAAGAAAGTAAGAAAGGAAAGCAAATAATCAGGAACCGGCTGGATCATCACTTCCTGAATTAACAGAAATATGGCATTTTGTTATATGGACGTGCTTCTTTGTTATATGAATGTGCATATGGCAGGGAACCGCGATTCGTTGGATGTCTAATAGCCTTAGCAGAAGCCACCATCTACATAAATGTTACAAGAGGAGATTATGTTCTTTAAGTATAGCCATAACCCTTCACTTAATCATAGTCCTTCACTTCCCATGATTGCCTCTTTGTTTTCTTTGATACTGTCACACAGAAACACAGTTTTCCATATCTTGTCAATGGTATTTCAATAAATAACTTAAAATATTCTATTAAAAAGCTTTAACGACTAACTCACATTACAGAGTGTTTCCAAGGGACTTTAATACTTCCTGTCAGTAGGATAAATCAATAGAAATATTAGCATCATGATCTTTCTTTCTGAAGACCTCTTATTTTGATAGTGTTGAAGCTTTTCATATGAATTGAAAGTTATTTCAAGAAAAGTAGTGAAATTCTCCAAAATGTTCAGAGAGGATATTAAAAGAAAATATCTCAAGAGAGACATTTTTGTTACTGTTAATGAAATATAGAACACTGAAGGAGAGGGTGAAATTTCCTAAAGACTGAATCCCTTTAGTATAAAAACTATTCTTAAATTTATAGCACATTATAGCTTCTAAAGCACTTTCACAACTATTATTTCATTAGATCCTCAGGAAACCCTGGAAGGCAGATAGGAAATTATTGTCACTTTGCAGATGAAGAAATTAAGGCTATGAAATGCTTAAATACTTTTCACCTGCCACATGGTCACTGTCAAAATCATAATTGTTTATAGATTCCCACCAAACATTAGAAATACTATCTAGAATATGACAAAAATACATTAAATAAGTTTTACCTTTATTACTATTATTCTTTTTTTCAGTGATTATTAAAACTACTTTAATTCGGAGGAAATTTTCTAAGGAAATATTTTATTTCAAGAAAAATAAAATATGTAGACAATACTGCTCCAAAATTGACTCTGTTACAAAATTATTTGTGTCAACAATAATAATTGCAATATTTATAATACAAAATACAATGAAGTACTATTATAAACAATTTAACCTAATTTATTCACAAAATGTGTGGGCATTGTAGTGAATCAAGAATAAATGGTGGTGAGTATAAATAATTCAAAGAATATACAAACAGATCATTAGGAAAATAAATAGATCTAAATGGAACTAGCTTTAATTAAAAATGTTAGTAGTGTGTATAGATGATTGCACAAATATTTTCTCATTTTGTTTTCACAATAACACTAAGAAACAGATAACATTATCTATGGTTTACATTTGTGGAAACTGAGACTCAGAAAAAATTATATTCTTTGCTGAATATCTCATAGCTGGAATCAGAAATGACTCCAAACTCCATGCTTCCCTCTCTCATATTACAGTACACCATTATATCTTTCTTCTATTAAGCCCCTTGAATTTCATAACCTCCTTACCCAAAAACCATCCTTGATTTTGACAATTCCCACTTAGTCCTATAGCATGGCCTCCCTTCAAATTTCCTAACTGCAGAGAATTTCAGCCATCCCCTCTTACTGACTGAACCTTCTTCACCCACTTTCTTCTGGTAAAACGGTGATTGATTTTCTTCCACTAGCCACATTGAAAGGAAGTTCTAGGGATCTGCAGGGGACTCCCATCACCAAGGAATTGGTTGGGTAGCCATTCTCAGGTGAATGAAATCTATCATACACTATATCTCTCAGAGGGCAGCTATAGATTTTTTTTTTTTAATATACTTTTAAATTATTTTTTCAAAAGATATGCCTCACTCCCTACTGCTCCCACGTTTTCCCACATCAACAACATCCTTCACTAGTGTGGTACATTTGTTATAATTGATGAACACATTTGAAGCATTGCCACTAAGCATGGACCATAGTTTACATTGTAGTTTACACTGTCTCCCACACAATCTTGTATTCATGGCAAGATATATAATGGCCTGTATCTGTCATTGCAATGTCATTCAGGACAATTCCTAAGTCCCCAAAATGCCCCCATATTACACCTGTTTTTCCCTCTCCCTCCCCTCAGAATCTCCAGTGGCCACTGCCTCCACATTAATGATATAAGTTCTTCCATTGCTAGAATCACAGTAGGTCAGCTATAGATTCTTATAACCCATAGCCCAGTTCTACAGACCTCTAATTCAGGCTTGAGTCAGAGTTACTAAGTCAAAGTCATCCCTTTGTGGGACAGCCGTGGTATTGCATTCTCTTGCTTATCAATAATATTTAATAATGCATTCTGTAGTTTGAGTAAAAACCATAATAGGTCATGGCCCCCTCAAAGTCTAGATTTGGAAATGCATAATCATCAGTCTCATCAATTTCCATAATAGTCTCAGATTTTAGTCCTAGCTTTGCCACCAACTTTTCTGGGTTTCATTTTTCTAATGTCTAAAATGAAGAGTTTGACCCTTCCAATAATTATGGAACTTTGTTATTTCTAAATGTTTTAGAAACATTATATCATGGGTTATTCATAATAGTCCTATCAGGCAGATAAAATTTATTATAAACTGTACTTGACAGAAGAGGAAAATTAAAATTAGAGAGGTTTTATGACTACCTAATGTCATACAAGTAATAAATTTAGATCCAGTGGTGAACCAGAGATGTTTAAGGTACATTCAAGCTCTAAAAGATGCAAATCTACTTATCTCTGCACTTTCCCAACAATGCAATTATATAAAACACGGTATCTTCTTTTATCCTCTTCAGAAACTTTGGTTAATGAAAAGGCTACAACCTGTATTTTATTACCTGAACACTGAAGTATCAGGCCAAGGATTTTCCATTTTAATCACAAGATGTCCTTGGAACATATTTTCAATTTCATAGGCAATTGTCTGGCAGCCACTGGATTAAGTGGGTAAGTACCCTCAGAACTGGATAAAATAGTCAAGTGTAGAAGAACAACTTGATGCAACTGGGAAATGACTGGTCTTGTTACGTTTGAGATAAAACTCCAAACATGTCTTTGCAGATCTTCACTATTAATGCTCATCTTGAAAAGTAATTACTTGCCCTTGACAAAGGAATGAGGCTACATAGTTAAAAACACCTCTGGGTCAAGAATTGCTCAAGTAAATACTTGTTCAGACAATTTTACAAATAGGCATTATTTGTTTAGTGCCATATAATTTTCTCCTGAGGTTACACTTCACTAGGAGTAGCTGGTTGCGATTGGCTAATGGGCTTGTATTAAGATAGCTAGAAAATCTTAGGGCTGAGGAAGGCTGTCAATATATATTCAGGGGGAATCACAAGGGTTAGCAGTTAGCAGATGTTCTGTCAGTAGCTGCCTGGGCAAAATGCTGTAGTTCATTTTTTTGTGTGTGTTTGAAAGAACAAGTGTCCATAACTGATAGAAATACCTTTCTGACAATCAAGGATGAAAGTATAAAGATTATATGAATGTAGAAACTCAAAATTGCAGAAGGAGGTCCCCTGTGAATTTGGTTTGAGACACCTCAGTAGGAGAGGGTGATGGAGGTTTAGCTGTGGCTATACATGCTGGGTTTGTGTTATGGAAAAAGAACTTCAGACTCAATACATTGATTTAATGTCAGCCACAATCACTCTATTCAGCTTGTGAAAAACAGAGTTTTGACTCAAGAGATGAGAAATAGCCTTTTAAGGAGTTTAATATAGTTGCTGTTTTCTATTAGTCTGCCAAGTTCAATTTTAAACTGAGAGAAAAGGGGAGAAAGCAAAACTGTACTTTGGATTAATTGATAACTTGCTATAGTTTCATAGGCTCATAAAAGATATAAGAATATCACATTTTGTCAATCTCATGTAAACTTTATTCATAACTCGAATAAGGGATGCAAAGAATCCTATAAGGAAATTATCTGACAAATTTCAACTCAGGATAAAGATTCATAGAAAACGAGGACATTCAACAAGGGATAGATTTTTTTCATGGAAAAATATCTAGGATAAAATGACTAACTTACCTGGAAATGTTTTACTTTTAAAATTTCCGGTTCTCAAGTTCTAGAACATTTCAAATAAAATAAGTTGAGTTTTCCTAAATTTATGAAACAACTGACATTAAAGTAATGGTATATTCTAAAAATGATGCTCTTAACAAAAAGTCAGACATATATAAAGTGTTGTTTGCAAGAGTCCTTGGCCTTAAACTCTATGTAATTGGCACCTCTCTCCCATCCTTTAGAAGAAAGTAAGAAAGCCATGCTGCCTGGTTACACTCCTTTCTATCTTGGCTCCACATTCTAGAAATAATCATCATAACCTTGCCCAGATCACTTGTTTGGTCATGTAAAGAACTTGAAAAGGGAAAAGAAAATTTTGACTCACGTTTTTGTCAGATGCATTCAAATGATGGAGAGAGTAGAATTAAAAATTCCCACCTCAGTATAGCATGTTGATATTAACTTCAAATATCCCAGGTCTGGTTGGGGCAAACTTCCTAAAGACTGGATTTGAAGTCCTGACCCTTCCTTCCCAATAAGAAAACTAGATGAACATTTTTTTTTTTTTTGCAGTGACACAAAGAAAACCCAGATAGAGTAGGTATGGCAATTTAGAAGATTATGACTTCTCTGAGAAATTCATCAAGCTGCAGAGATCCTTTCTAATTACATTGCTGTTCTCCACACACTTATGCTTAAGTAATATATTATTGAATTTATGGAAACACTTTATCTAAATCCTTAACCATTAGGTGGTTTCTGTTGATACATTCTCATTCTTATAAAATGCATGTTCTGATATTCTGGATTTACCTGGGGGAGTGGGGAATAGAAAAGGCACTTTCTGCCTTTCTACCTATTCTCACCATGGACACAGGAATAATATTCTTCCACTGATGTCTTAGATCATGTACAAGGTAGGATAAGGAATAAGACAAGGAAAAGGCATCATATCGAAGGACATAAAGAAGCAGTGTGACAACACCAAACTTAGGGGTAGATATCTGTCTTAAAACATTTCTGTTCCACTTATTACTAGTTCTGGGGCTTTAAGTTACTTAACCTGTTAAGACTTCATTTCCTCCTCTGAAAATCATAATGAATGCATCTGTCTTGCAGTGACATTGTGAGAATTAGAGATAATACATGTTGAATGCCTAATACAATGCCAGACCCAGCAAGATAATAAATAGTAAGTACTTGCTACTTTAATCTCAGATCACTTATAGTAATAAAAACTGACCTTTATCAAGAACTTTGTAAAAGAAAGGCAGTGTGAAACATGCTGTCATTCCAATTTTATATTTGTAAACACGAAGACCTGTCCAAGTCAAGCAACTTGCCCAAGGTCAAATAGCTGAAAGTGGATGAGTAAGAGCTCAAACTCCAATTCCCATACCAGTAACCTGATAAAGGCTTTTTGGTTAAGTGCAACCCAAGATATTTATTATATTTTAACTATCCAGCTCCACTAAATACTTGAATGCAGCAAGATGTTCTTTGTATTTGTTGATAATGATTTTTGATAAAACTTATGCGGGTAAGAAATGACAAAATGAGTCAGAGTTCATCAAGTCTCTTAGAGAATCCTTGTTCTGTCTTATTATCTTCTTTCTGTCCCCAGACAGGACTAATTTTGTTTTAATTGCACCTTTGGTCTAAACTAGAGTTGTTCCTAAAATTTCTCCCATGCCCCATAAAATCATTCTATTGCTTTTTCATAGAACTTGTTTATATCTCTGCCTGGTCCAGTCACATATAGTCACCAATATCCACTACCAAGCAAGATAGTCCAAGTTTGGGGATGAGCTCTGACCTCCTTAGCAGGCATGGTATCGTTCCATAGGGTCTACTTTTCCACTCTAGTCCTGGCATTACATCTGCCTGGTAAGTCCTGAGAATATGAGTTCCCATTGAAATATGGTCTTTTCAAAACATACGGAAACTACCAAGGCCCTGTCATATGTCCATTGTCACCATTTCTGTTTAGAGTCTGCTCCAAGCCATGGCTATGCAATGTCTACATCAGAGCCCTTGTTACAACTCAGAATCCTGAGTCCCACATAATCACAGTTTCTGGGGGTAAGGGTCAGGAATTGGAATTTTAAACAAATTCACTAAAGCTTGAGCCCTACCACCACAGAGCCACAATAACAGTGTCTGCCTAACATTGAACTTTGCCACTGCTGGAGTCTCCCTCTGCTGGGATCCGGCAGCAATGATCCCTTGGATTTTGGATCTGGACACTCATCAGAATCACTTGCCAAGTTAGGCCAATCCTTTATGTAATCTCTTGTCTAGCTGTCTACCCACTGTCCCTCCTGAGTGAGTCCTGCTTTCCCTTTGCCAGTTAGTCCCAGCTATAAAAATCTCTTCAGAAAGAATTTCAATATTCCTATAAAACTATTGTTTTTTCCCCAAAATCAGTCCCCTTTTCTTTCTAATTCTCTGGTTAGTCATGCCACTCTAATGTCTAGAATCCTTCTGCCTTTTGAACCTAGTTTTTAGCTAACAGCAGCTAGGCTTCCATAGTTTTGTGCTGCCCATTACCAAAAGGAACACATGATTACATTTCCACATTTCCACTGGGAAATTCACATCTAGTTTAGAAGTGCAGCCAAGAAATATCATCAGAGAGAATTTTCTTCAGTTTTTCACATGTAGGAAAAAATTTCAAAGTGTGGTGAAATGTAATGTAACTCTAGACAGATGACAAATAATTGGATATTGATGTTCTTTAATCTTTTCTCTACAAACCAACTTGATTCTCAAAATGCAGGTTATGACTTGTTGGTGGGTTTTGAAATCAACTTATGGGTCCCTAATAGCACTTAAAATATAGAATAAAATGAGAAATATTAGAGTTTATCCCATGTAGTAAGAGTAAATACTGTGTAGTGAGAATTTTTCATGAATATGTGTGTAATTTTGTGAATATTAGGTCATAATGGAAAGTGTTTTAATTTTCAGTTATGATATATGGTTATCAAAAATAATTAAAACCACACCCCTCAACTTCAGAGGGTTAAAATTGTCTTCTGGGGACTTTCAGGAAGATGGCCGACTAGAAAGGAACAGAATTCTCTTCTTCTCTGAAAAAATAACTAGAGGACAGGCTAAAAAGGCGTAGAAAATTATCTTCTAGGGTTTAGGACACCAGGTGAAGGCTGGACACTGACCAGAGGAAAGAGGGACAAAGGAGGGAAATCGTAACAACAGAACTGTGAGTTGAAACCAGGGGCTGCTGCTGCCAGCACCTTCCCCCATGCTAAAGACCTTTCAGAATTCTCAGGTTTCTGGGCCTGTTGCTACAGACAAAGGGGGCTCCAGAGATCTACCACCCCAGGAAAGGGGAGAGAGAGGGACACAGCTTAAGGCTGACTCAGGTTTTTACTAGCAAATTTGGTTTGCTGTGTCCCAGACTGGGTGGTGCCATTGTTTGTCTTGGGTGCTGGTAAGAGGCTAAAGATACACTGATTGGGACTGATAGTTGCAGACTCAGAAAGAAGTGGAAATATTTTCTAGCCAGAAAAGGGGAGGGGGCTGTCAGAGAAGGCTGGAGAACTGTCTTAGGGAAAGTTTGGATTACAAAGCGCCTAGCCTCCAGACAGGAAGCACTATCACATTGATTCCATCTGTGTTGAAACAAACACACTCCAACCAGGCATTGAACTGAGAGGTGTCAAAGAGTGTCATCTGCTGGCAGACCAAGGAAGTGCAAGTGGAAAAAATTAAAAAGAAGTAGGAGGTTCTTTTTCCTGCCTCTGTAGCCTCCCTCCCCAAGGCCCTAGGAAGTGAGTTTACAACCATCTACTGGGCCCAGTGCCCAGTTTTAAACAACCAGCAGGGACAATGCTAACAATCCAGGTTGAGGCAAGAATCAAAAAGCAGTGGTAACACACAACCTCTTGCAACTAAATTACTATAGAAGAGAAAGAAATTGAGCATCTGAATATACTACATCTTAATCAGATGCCTAGACATCAGCAAAAAATTACAGAGCCATACAAACAAAACAGAAGACATGACCCAAGGAAAGGAATATATTAAAGCCCCAGAAGAGATGCAGAATTTGAGAGAACTTATCAACGAAATGAGCACAAATTTCCAAAATCAAATTAATGAGTTGAAAAACAATATGGTTAGAGAGATAAATGACATAAGAAGACATTAGGTGGGAACAACCAGCAAGATGGTAGTAGAGTAAAAAGCTCCGAGAATCAGCTCCTGCTACGGGGCAGTTGGTGATCAACCACAACTAACTAGAACACTAATTTGGGGGCTGCAGGAGACCAGAAGTGCATCCTGTAACATCCCTGAAAGAATGGAAGGAGGAGATTGCCCATCTGCTGAGAAGATTCATAAATAGAGCACTCCATGCCAGGGAGGCCAGTACCCATTCTCCACTGGAGGCACAAGCCACCTTGGGAGCTGTTCTGTGCCTGGAATTGAAAGCTCCACTTCCAAAAATGGGGGAGGAAGACAGTTGGACACCAACTTCAGCTACTGATTAGTAAATTCAGCAGGCTAAAGTATAATCCTAAGAACAGCTAAAATTTGAAACTGTCCAAGTAAGAAAGAGGCCGGTGGCCTCCATCTTAACTCTGCGCCTGACATGAGGGGAAGTGGAGCTGACTGAAAATCATAGTGCTGGTAGAGACCAGCTTTTTTCCATCTATATCAGATTGCTGCTCTGACGTAAGCCCCAGGCTCACCTCGGGCAGGAAGGAAGTGGGGGAAGCTGTCCCAGCCTCTCTGGGAAATTACAGGCCACACCACAGAGGCTGGTGATCATCCTACTCTGGCAGCACGGGTTGCCCCAGGAGCTGTTCTGTGGTAGGAATTGGAAGCTCCATTTCCCAAAAACAGGGGAGGAAGAGATGGTTGGCCACTGATTTCAGCTATTGATTAGTCAATTCGGCTGGATAAAGTATAACCTTAAGAACAGCTAAAGTTTGAGCCTTTCCAAGTCAGAAGGAGGCTGGGAGCTATTGTTTTGACACCACCCCCAGCATGGGGAGAAGCCGGGCTGACTGAAAATCACAGTGACAGTAGAGACCAGTTTCTTTCACCCAGATTGGCCTGCAGCCCTAACCTAGGCTTCAGCCCCACCTCTAGCAGGGAGGAGGCTGGCAGTACCTGCACCAGTCTATCCAGGTAACTGCAGGTACATTTAGCTGGCACACACTGAATAATTGGAAATCTACTGATGCAACTGTGGTTATCTAGGACCTGCACTGCATAGATTGCTGTCCACACCTGCAGCTCCATGCCTGCCCCAGGCAAGGGAGAAAGGGACATGAAGCTTCATCAGTCTCTCTGGGCAACTACAGTCTAGGCCTGCATGACCTGGATTATTCCACACAACTGTGGCTCTGTCCCTACCCCTGGCAAAGGAGAAAGTGGGGAGAAGTTTCATTGGTCCTTGGGGCAATGAGGATAGCTTGAGCCTCCACTGCTTATAGCACCAACTATATCCTTGGCTCCTACTACACAACCAGCAAGGGAGAAAGGGTAGGAAGTCCTAAACTAAAGAGAAAAACTGCACCCAGAATAAATACTCTAGTAAGCCAGATGCCAAGACACCAACAAAAAATTACAATCCACACCAAGAAGCAGGAAGATATGGCCCAGTTAAAGGAACAAGATACGTGTCCAGATGAGATAAAGCAGTTGAGACAACTAATTATAGATGGTCAAACAAATCTTCATAATAAATTCAATGAGATGGCTAAAGAAATTAAGGATATTAAGAAGACATTGGATGAGCACAAAGAAGAATTTGAAAGTATTCATAGAAATATAACAGATCTTATGGGAATGAACAGTGCAATAAATGAAATTAAAAATACACTAGAATCACATAATAGAAGATTTGAGGAGGAAGAAGAAAAGATTGGTGAGCTTGAAGAAATGGCCTCTGAAAGTGAACATACAAAAGAACAGCTGAAGAAAATATTGGAAAAACTTGAACAAGGTGTCAGGGAACTAAAGGATAGCAAGAGATGTGCAAACATACATGTTATGGGTGTCCCAGAAGAAGAAGAGAAGGGAAAAGGGGCAGAAGGAATATTGAAGAAATAATGGTAGAAAATTTCCCAACCCTACTGAAGAACATTGATATCCATGTCTAAGAAGTACGATGTACTCCCATCCGAAAAAATCTGAATAGACCAACTCCAAGACATATACTAATCAGAATGTCAAACGCCAAAGACAAAGAGAGATTTCTGAGAGCGGCAAGAGAAAAGCAATACATAACATATAAGGGATACCCAATAAGATTAAGTGCTAATCTCTTATCAGAAATCATGGAGGCAAGAAGACAGTGGTATGATATATTCAAGATACTGCAAGAAAAAAACTTCCAGCCAAGAATCTTATATCAAGCAAGACTGTCTTTCAAAAATGAAGGTGAGTTTAGAATATTCACAGATAAACAGAAATTGAGAGAGTTTGTAACCAAGAGACCTGCTTTGCAGGAAATACTAAAGGGTGTGCTACAGCCTGAAGAGAAAAGACAGGAGAGAGAGGTCTGGAAGAGAGTCTAGAAATGAAGATTATATCAATAAAAGTAACTAAAAGTATCAAAAGAGTGGTGAAAATAAAATATGGCAGATAAAACCCAAATATTCAGGAATAAATTTAACCAATGATGTAAAGCACTCATACTCAGAAAACTACAACTCATTCTTAAAAGAAATTTAAAAAGACCTAAATAATTGGAAGAACATTCCATGCTCATGGATTGAAAGACTAAATATCATTAAGATGTCAAGTCTACTCAAATTGATATACAGATTCAATGCAATCTCAATAAAAACTCCACCAACATTTTTTAAATAAATGGAAAACATGATCATCCAATTTATTTGGAAGGGTAAGGTCTCCTGAATAGCCAGAAACATCTTAAAAAGGAAAAGAAAAGTTGGAGGACTCTCATCTCCGGACTTTAATTTGTATTACCTAGCTACAGTGGTAAAAACAGCAGCGTACTGACATAAAGACAGACACATAGACCAATGGAACTAAATTGATGGTTAAAAAACAGACCCTCGCATCTGTGGTCAAGTGATTTTTGACTAGCCTGTCAAACCCGCCCAGATCGGGCAGAACAGTCCATTCAACAAATGGTGCTGAGAAAATTTGATATCCATAGCAAAAGATGGACAGAGGACCCCCATACAAAAATTAACTGAAAATGAATAAAAAACCTAAATATGAAAGCAAGAACCATAAAGCTTCTAGAAGAAAATGTAGGAAAATATCTACAAGATCTGGTGGCAGGTGTTGGATTCTTAAAGGAGATAAGAGGAAGACTGAGATGGACTACTGATATTTAATGTATGTAGATGTTTTAATTAGATTTACTGTAAAAGTGTGGAAATGTACAGAGTTGATTTTAGTGAGTAACAGCTGGTTTATAAATGGGGATGTGGCTGAAAATGGTAGTCTAAGGATGTAAATGCCAAGTGACAGAAAGCTAGAGGATAATTTAGGGACTGAACAGCACAGTAAACCCAGAGGTGGATGAGAATAGTGGTTGATGATACAGATGTAAGAATGTCCTTTGTGAACTAGAGCAGGTGTACATCAGTATTGCAGGGTGGTGGCAATGTGGAGAAGCATGGGAAAAATATAACTGGAGTGACCTATGGAGTGTGGTTAACAGTAATAATGTAATATTCTTGCATCTATGCCAAAGATGTACTGTGCTGATAAGGGGGGAGTATGGATAATGTGTGCCAAATGTATGCTGTGGAACTGGTAATAATCAGATGATATTATCTCATAATTTGTAACAAATATTCTACCACGGTGTGGTGTGTTGATAGAGGGGTGTTGTTTGGAAATTCTGCACATGTGCATGATTGTTTTGTAAGTTTACAACTTTTGTCATAAAAATATATTTAAAAAATGATGATGCGGTTGGTTGGGGGAGAAATACACCAAGTGTGGGATAAGACCTATAATTAGTAGTAGGATTTTGACAATATTCTTTCATAATTTGAACAAATGTCTCATGACAATGCAAGGTTGGTGGAGGGTTGATGTATGGGACCCCTGTATGATGTTATGAATGTTTGCTTTGTGGGTTCACAACTTTTGCTGTACATTTGTTGTTTATGTATGTTCATGTATAAATGATAATAATAATAATAATAGGGTGGGTTTGGGGAAAATACTTTTGTTAGTAGTAATATTTTGAGGATGCTCTTTAATCATTAGTTAAAAATGTTTCACAAAAATGCAAGTTATTGGTGGTAGGGTGAGGTATGAGAGCCCTGTATGATGTTATGTATGTTGGTTTTGTAAGTTCGTATCTATTACTATACACTTATTGTTTATGTTTGTCCATGTATGAATGATATATCTCAATAAATTAAAAAAAAAAAAAAAGACATTGAGCAAGTGCAAAGAAGAATTTGAAATCCTGAACAGAAAAGTAACAGAGCTCATGGGAATGAATACACAATAGGTGAGATAAAAAACACATTAGAAACATACAACAGCAGACTCGAAATGATAGAAGAAAGAATAAGTGATACCAAAGACAGAACATCTAAAATTGAAGAGAGAAATGAACAGAGAGAGAAAAGAATGGAAAAAAAATGAGCAGGGGCTTAGAGTTGAATGACAACATGAAACACAACAACATATGTGTCATGGGAGTTCTAGAAGGAGAAGAGAAGGGAAAAGGAGCAGAAAGAGTATTTGAAGAAATAATAGCTGAAAAGTTCCCAACTCTAATGAAAGAAATGCACTTACATGTCCAAGAAGTGCACCATACCCAAATCAGAATAAATCCAAAGAGACTTACTCCAAGACTCATACTATGCAGGATTCCAAATGTCAAGGATAAACAAACTTGTCAGAGCAGCCAGGGAGAAACAAACCATCATGTACAAGGGACGTCCAGTAAGACTTAGTGCAGATTTCTCTTCAGAAACCATGGAGGTGAGAAGACAGTGTTATGATACAATTAGGATGCTAAAAGAGAAAAACTGCCAGCTGAGAATTCTTTATCCAGCAAAATTGTCCTTCAGATATGAAAGTGAATATAAAATATTCACAAACAAACAGAAACTAAGAGAGTTTGCAAAAAAAGAATCCAGTTTTGCAGGAAATATTGAAGGAAGCCTTAGAATCTGAAAGAAAAAGACAGGAAAGAGAGGCTTGGAGGAGAGTATAGAAGAAAGAATAGCAGAAAAGATAACCAAAAGTATATAAAAAAAAGACAGACAAAAATATGATATGACATATGAAAACCAAAGAATAAAATGGTGGAAGTAAGCAGTACATTTAGAGTAATATCATTGAATGTGAATGGATTAAATTCCCCGATCAAAAGATACAGGCTGACAGAATGGTTTAAAAAAAAACATGAGCCATTCATATGCTGCTTACAAGAAACTCACCTTCAACCCAGGGATACAAAATGGCTGAAAGTGAAAAGCTGGAAAAAGATACTCCATGTGAATAGTAACCAAAAAAGAGCAGGGGTAGCTATACTAATATCAGACAAAACAGACTTCATATGCAAAAAAGGGACAATCCACCAGGAAGATATAATATTTATAAATATCTATGTACCTAACCAGTGTGCCCCAAAATACATGAGACAAACTCTGGGAAAACTGAAGGGAGAAATAGACATCTCTACAATAATTGTTGGAGACTTCAACACCCCACTCACAACATTAGATAGAACAACTAGACAGAAGATCAACAAGGAAACAGAGAACCTGAACAATATGATAAATGAGTTAGACCTAACAGCCATATACAGAACACTGTATCCAAATTCATCGGGTTATACGTTCTTCTCAAGTACCCATGAATCTTTCCCCAGGATCGGCCACATGTTATGGCACAATGCATCTCTCAATAAATATAAAACAGCTGAAATTATACAAAGCACCTTCTCAGATCATAATTTAATGAAACTGGAAATCAATAATAGACAGGAAAAAATAAATTTGCAAGTGTGTGGAGGCTGAACACCACACCCTAAATAATCAGTGGGTCAAAAAAGAAATTGCAAGTAAAATCAGTAAATATGTTGAGACAAATGAAAATGAGAACACAACTTATCAAAACTTATGGGATACAGCAAAGGCAGTCTTGATACGGAAATTTATAGTCCTAAATGCTTATAGTAAAAAAGAAGAAAGAGCTAAATGCAAAGATTTAACTGAACAACCAGAGAAACTAGAAAAAGAACAGCAAACCAATCCCAAAGCAAGCAGAAGGAAAGAAATAATAAAGATTAGAACAGAAATAAATGACATTGAGAACAAAAAAAAAACAATAGAGAAAATCAACAAAACCAAAAGCTGGTTCTTTAAGAAGATCAATAAATTGATAAACCCCTAGCTAGACTAACAGAGAAAAAAGAGACAAGATGCAACTAAATATGATTCATAAATGAAAGGGGGGATGTTACAACTGACCCCATAGAAATAAATAGAATCATTAGAGGATATTATGAGAAACTATATGCCAACAAACTAGACAACATAGATGAAATGGACAAATTCCTAGAAATGCACAATGAACCTACAATGATGCTACAAGAAATACAAGAATTTAACAAACCAATCACATTTAAAGAGATTGGATCCGTCATCAAAAATCTCCCAGCAAAGAAAAGTCCAGGACAGAGGCTTCATAGGTGAATTCTACCAAGCATTTTGAGAAGAATTACACTAATTCTGTTGAAACTCTTTCAAAACATTGAAGAGGAGGGAGAATTAACCAACACATTTTATGAAACCAACATCACCCTAATACCAAGGCCAGATAAAGATATTACAAGAAAAGAAAATTACAGAACAATCTCTCTAATAAACATAGATGCAAAAATTCTCAACAAAATACTTGCAAATCGAATCCAACAGCATATCAAAAGCCTTATACATCAAGACCAAGTGGGATTTATTCCTGGTACGCAAGGCTGGTTCAACATAATAAAATCAATCAATGTCATACACCACATTAACAAATTGAAGGAAAAAAAAACACATGATAATCTCAATCAATGCAGAAAAGGCAATTGATAAAATCCAGCATCCTTTTTTTGATAAAAAACACTTCAAAGGATAGGAATATAAGGAAAATTCCTCAATACGATAAAAAGCATATATGAAAAACCCACAGCCAACATCATACTCAATGGGGAAAGGTTGAAAGCTTTCCCTCTAAGATTGGGAACAAGAAAAGGATACCCACTGTCACCATATTCAATATTGTACTAGAAGTCCTAGCTAGGGTAATTAGACAAGAAAAAAAATTAAAGGCATCAAATAGGAAAAGAAGTAAAACTCTCACTGTTTGCGGATGACATGATCCTGTACTTAGAAAATTCTGAAGTATTCAGGACAAAGCTACTTGAGCTAATAAATGAGTTCAGCAAAGTGGCAGGATACAAGATCAACATGCAAAAATCAGTAATGTTTTTGTACACTAGTACTGAACAATCTGAGGAGGAAATCAGTGTGGAAATTCCATTTTCAATAGCAACAAAAAGAATCAAACACCTAAGAATTAATTTAACCAAAGAAGTACAGGATCTATATGCAGAAGACTACAAAACAATGCTAAAAGAAATTTAAAATAAATGGAAAGACATTCTGTGTTCATGGATTAGAAGAATAAATATCGTGAAGATGTCATTCTTACCCAAACTGATTTTTAGACTCAATGCAATACCAACAAAAACCCCAATAGCTTACTTTACAGAATTAGAAAAGGCAATCACCAAATTCATTTGAAAGGGAAACTGCACCTGAATAGCCAAAAGCATTATAAAAAAGAAGAGTGTGGTGGGAGGAATTTCACTGCCTGACCTTGAAACATATTACAAAGCCACAGTGGTCAAAACAGCATGGTACTGGCATAAAGATAGACACATCAATCAATGGAATAGGATTGAGAATCCTGAAATACATCATCACCTATGCAGTCAACTGGTTTTTGACAAACCTACCAAGTTAATGTTAACAGGACAAAACAGTCTCTTCAACAAATGGTCCTGGGAGAACTGGATATCTATAACCAAAAGAATGAAAGAGGACCCCTATCTCACTCCTTATGCAAGAATCAACTCAAAATGGATCAAAGGCCTAAATATAAAAGCCAGGGCCATAAAACTTCTAGAAGAATATGTAGGGAAACATTCTTCAAGACCTTGTAATAGGTGGTGGTTTCTTGGACTTTACACCCAAAGCACGTGCAACAAAAGAAAAAACAGAAAATTGGGCCTCTTCAAAATTAAACACTTTGCCAAAAGTGTGAAAAGGCAGCCAAATCAATGGGAGAAAATATTTGGAAATCACATATCCGAGAAGGGTTTAGTATCTAGGATATATAAAGAGATGTTACAACTCAACAAACAAAAAGAAAAATGACACAATTAAAAAATGGACAAAAACTTGAATAGACATTTGTCCAAAGAAGAAATATAAATGGCAAAAAAATACATGAAGAAATGCTCAGCATCCCTAATGATTAGGGAAATGCAAATCAAAACTACACGAAATATCA
Source organism: Tolypeutes matacus (assembly GCA_026826555.1). Lineage (NCBI taxonomy): Eukaryota > Metazoa > Chordata > Mammalia > Cingulata > Chlamyphoridae > Tolypeutes > Tolypeutes matacus. Next base: position 188,414 of record JAKSZT010054474.1, on the reverse strand, counting down.
TTTCACACCTATCAGAATGGCCACTATTAAAAAGACAGAGAACTACAAGTGTTGCAGAGGATGTGGAGAGATAGGAACACTTCTTCACTGTTGGTGGGAATGCAGGATGGTACAACCACGATAGAGGACTGTTTGGCAGTTCCTAAAGAAGTTGAATATAGACTTGCCATGTGACCCTGCAATATCACTACTGGGTATATACCCAGAAGAACTAAGAGCAGTGACACGAACAGACATCTGCACACCGATGTTCATAGCCACATTATTCACCATTGCCAAAAGTTGGAAACGACCCAGGTGTCCATCAACAGATAAATGGATAAACAAACTGTGGTGCATTCACACCATGGACTATTATGCAGCTGTAAGAAGAAATGAAGTTGTAAAGCATATGACAATATGGATGAACCTGGAGGACATTATGTTGAAGGAAGCAAGCCAGACACAAAAGGACAAATACTGTATGATTGTGTTACTATGAAACAAATATATTGTGTAACATATTGTATGATTTAAAAAAATTTTATATATATCCAGTACATCTAATTGAGAAATGTATGTTTTATTCAACTGTGTTTTGTTTTTAGTTTTTAATTGTTTATATTTTCAATTATTGAATGTATAAAATAAAGTTAAAAAAATTGCTTTCTGCATGCTCTGAGGTCAGAGTTTGTGTTTATATAAATATTGTCTTTGCAGGGAATCAGGCTTCTCAATTTCCTTTTCCAAATAATGTATGCGTCCTCTACAGTCTCTGCAGATTAATCAGAATTAAAACTTTACATCCTGATGGTACCTCATCTAATTTAATAAAGGTATACAATGCTGTTACACATTGTATTTCACCTAGTATCTATTGAATTTTCCTCAGCCTCAGTTTTGTCTTCTGCAAAATGGAGATAATAATGACTGTTTTTATAAAGATTAAATAAGATAATGTGCATATAATGCTGAGAATAAGTATTTAGTATATAGAAAGCCATCCATAAATGTCAGACATAATTACTATCATATTCAATTACATAAACAAAATACAGTTTTTAGCCCAGATGAATGCAAAAAAAAGTTAAAAAGAATACATTCAGCTCCAGGATCTTGGGAGTCTAAAACTGCTGTATGTTTGTGCAAAGACTTTCTAAAAGGATGGTTCTTAGGCTTCCTCGGAGGGAATTTTTAAGGAAAGAAGGCCCCTGTTCAAATTCAAAACAAATTGTTTAAGGCTAATTAGCTATTGAGTGTCAAATATGGATTTCCCCCAGGGATCTAAGAACAAGCTATCCAATACATTGAATATTTGCAATTTTTCTACTTCTGACAAACAGGGAATTGAAAGAGAGTTAGAAAAGGAGAAAAGGAAAGAAAAACAAAGAGAAAATCTAGTTGGTTTTCATAACTGTTTTCACTTCATTAATCCATTATTGCTTTTCTCTGTGCAACTTCCTCCTACATTCTACCTGTGTAGAAGCAACAAACCAATCTCATGTGAAGAGACAAACACAAACCAATGTGTCTTCAGCTATCACTGTTCATGTTTGTTTGCTATAATTTAACCTTTGTATTCAAAATGCTTATGAGTCACTATCAGGGCAATTAGGCTTTGATTATACAGTAGTGAGTATGAATTTAAAGAGCCATCACCCTTTTACCACTCTGTGTTCATCCCTCTATTTTTCCTGGATGTGTGAGGCTTCTTAGATACAACATTATTTTATAGCAGGTGAATTGGTTAATGTTTAGAGAGTTTAAAAGAACTAGATTTCAATATTGTCCATGAAAGCAAAGTTTACTGACAGTTTTTGATTGCCCAGTGATAAGTCTTATTAAACAATTATTCCATTGTATTCTCAATAAGTCCATTAAACTGCCTAGGCTTGCCTTAAACAGTTATGAATCTGGTTCAATGTATTTTGCTGATTGGACCATTCAAGTGCAGATAGAGGAAATTGTAATTGTTCTATAATCAGCTTAGTTCAGTTTAATTAGAGATTGGATGTGGAATTAAGGTATTGGGGAGGCTGCAGAATATTAAGTAAGAAAGAGCTGAGAAAAATGTGCTAATTCAAGTAGTGCGTTGATTGAAGATAGCTCAAGCCTATTAACTTAAAACAAGTTCTGTGTTCCTAATGCACTTATATGGGTTAGACTGGGGAAGCATAGCAGAAAGAAACAGAGAAATGTATATATCTAAACAAAGAGAAAATCTGGAAGATATGAGTAGATAATGTTAATCATTAAAGAATTCATAGAGGGCAACACCATCTGTTAAAAGAGTAAAATTAGGGGAAAGTAAGTTTGGTTATTCTACAACATGGTACTGTAAATAAATAAGCTCTTTTTTGATTGTTATTTAGTTTAGACTAAAAACTAATGTTAAAGTTAAACATTTTGCTAAAAAAAAAAAAAGGCACCCTAAGAGTTACTGGATGTTTCTGAATTTCTTAATTCAGATCTAAAATTGACCAGCTATAAATTATTTATAGTGCCACCTGGTGTTAAAGTACTTACACTGCACAGTCCTGGGAAGAGCCTACTCTGCACCCCTGAGTTAACACACAGGAATGTCTGTGGAGTTTATAAGCACAAGGTTACATAAAACAGGATGTACTTTATGGGGGAAATGGCTAAATTTAAGTGCTGCTTCCTGGGATAGAAGCAGTGAATTCATTACCTCTTTCCTGGTCACTATGTTGAAGTAAAAAACAATAGCTACCAATTAAATAAATGAAACTATAAAAAAATAGATTGAAAATAAACATATTCTAATTCATAAATCTCAAGGTTATGGGTATTAGCCACATGTCTACCCTTTACCTATTCTCAGAATTGTAAATGCAAGCTGAAATTCCCTTAACACTAATGTACCTTTGTGCTGTATTCTGGCAAAAAAAAAAAAAAAAAGTGGAGAATATGACAGTGTAGAATTAGGCAGTTTAATATCAATTTAAAAATATAATAAAAGGAAATAGTCAAAAATCTTTAAAAATCTCAGTTAATAAGATGATTATGATTTACATAAGTATCTCTTATTAACAATTTAGGGAGAGTGTGCTACTATAAAATGGTCCATCAGAAAATATGAGCACTATAGGACTGAAGAACCAGAAAACTGACTTTATATGCAATGATTAAAAAAAAAATTGTCCTCCTCTTAGTCATATTACTTTTTTCCTAGAAAATAATAACTAAGTTTTTTTAGAAATACAGAATTGGAAACTTTCCATTTTTCCTTCTGGTGGGGAGGGCTGGACTATAATACAGTCCACTTCACTTCATTACTCATATGCTTTGTATTTCTCTCCTGCTTTCCCCTTAGCCAAATGGAGAACTTGCTCCTAGGACTGAAAAGACCAGCTTGTTTTATATTCCGAGGATGATGAGAGATGGTGGAATAGAAGAAAGGATGGTTATACAGACAGAGCTGTAGATAAATAGCCTCTCTCATGCTTTGTAGAGAGTAAATATGAGAACCTCAGGAAGACCCACATCCTAGAAGTAGCTGCATAGAGTGAACTCAAGGATAAGCAGTAACAAGTACAGAAGAAAATGTATGTGTGTGAAGACTGAGAAGTTTGAGCAGCATGAAATTAGAAAGTAAGCCAAATGACTGTAGAAGAAACAAGAGTGGCAAGCAATAGCAGCCATGAGAGAATATGTATGAAGGAGTAGGGAATATGTGCCTACAAGAAAAGAACTCAGGAAAGGGCACAAAGAAGGAAAGTTATAAAGGCTTACAGAGGGGATAGCAAAGCCTTGATAGAAATAGTAGTTATTCTGATATGAACTAAGGATATTGAGCAGACTCACAGAGGTAGAGTCTGGAAGATAGGTTACCAGGAGATAGAAAGAGAGTAGAGAATGGTGGCCTAATGCTCAATCTGGGCAGAATTTATGATAAGGTGGATGTGGGTAGTTTGACATAGAATGGGGGTGATGGTGCTGCAAGGATGTGAGTGGGGCTGATGGTACTGGAGTTTGAAGGTGAGCGGAGTCGTGGGTTGGGCTACCATGGAACTGGGGGAGGACTGGAAGAAGGAACAGGTAAACTCTGGGGAGGTGGAGGTCTATGGTTGAGAATACAACAATGGAAATGTTGTTTTGGCAACATGGCAGGGAAGGGTCACTGGTTCAGGGTGTCGGTGATGAGATTTGTGGGGAAGGTTGCACCTGGGGCATGCCTCTATGGAATATGAATGTGTTCATCTTGTCATAGGGTGTTATCTCAGTGGGTGGAGACCAACACAATAAACAAAATATAAACTCCCATACTGGGGAGTCCTGCTACATTCTCAAATAGAAGGGCAAGAATCTCTCTAGTATATAGGCAGTACCTAATTAAAGACAACAGACCAATATGCCAAGCCCTCAATATTCATGCATGTAAGTATGAACCTTATTCTTGCAAAATTGAAACAGCCTAGTAATAACTATTGCTTAAGTATTACTTCCTGAAAACCTCCTTCTTACTCAAATGTGGCCTCTGTCTAAGCCAAACTCAACAAATAAACTCACTACCTTCCCCCTGGCATGGGGCATGACTTCCAGGGATGAGTCTGCCTGGCACTGAGGGACTAATACCAAGCACCAACCACTGATGCATTTGGAAAAAGACCTTGACCAAAAGGGGGAAACATTAAATACAAAAGAATTTTAATGGCTAAGATATTTCAAAGTGAGTTGGAAGGCCATTCCAGAGTTAACACTTATGCATGTCTCAGGCAGATCTCACTAACTGCCACAGTAAACAAAGCCTCAAAACAGGGGTGCTCCTGAGGGCTCTAGAGACATCTGGACACTATAGGCAGGGCACACAATTCCATGAAATCAGCACCCTGTCAGTGAACCTTACCTTGGAATATATAACAACCTATTTCCCCAAGATAACAGAGTTAGACTCATTTATAATTTCCCTAAACATGATTCTTCTACCCCTTTTACTTCAACCTATTATTAGCACTATACCCATTAAATATATATCCCAGAGACTTAAATTTTCAGTCTCTTCATAGGTTGGTTGAGCCCTGAATCTCAGTAGAGTTATGGTCTATACCTACACTCCAGTTCATTGGATTTGCACAGGACAATGAACAAAATGATGATGATGAACAACCCCCATCCCCCAAAACAGAACACATCTACAACTACAAGCAAAACAGTACCTTCCATCTACCTCACATGACCTAAGCCCCTCTCAATCTGAGGCAGAGTGGACATCACCATCCCCAAATCCTCAAGGTTGAGGAATGAACAAACATAAGGGGTGAATGCAACCATAGATCAAAGTAAACTTATTATTATTGTAGTAACAGAAGAACATATAACTTTGATATAAAGATAGTGTTTACCAAAGGTTTTGAAGGGAGGAAGAGGGAATAATATGTGAAGCATAGGGCATTTTTAGGACATTGAGATTGTTCTGCATGATATTTCAAGGACAGATATAGGCTATTATACATTTTGTTAAAACCTTTAAAACTGTATGATGCAAAGTATAAAACATAAGATAAACTATAGACCTTGGTTAGCAGCAGTGCTTCAATATTTGATCATCAATTGTAATAAATGTACCACACTATTGTAAGATGTTATTACTAGGGGAAAATGCAGTGTATATGGGAATTCCTTATACTTTTAAAAAAAAGATTTATTTATTTATTTATCCCCCAACCCCATTCATTATTTGCACTTGCTGTCTGTTCCCTGTGTCTGTTTGTTGTGTGCTCTCTGTGTCTGCTCATGTCCTTTTTAGGAGGCATGGGAAACTGAACCTGGGACCTCCCATGTGGGAAGGAGGCATGCAATTGCTTAAGCCACATCCACTCCCTGCTTGTTGTGTCTCTTGTTGTATCTCCTTGTTGTGTCATCTCATTGCATCAGCTCACTACACTAGCTTGTAGTGGCAGCTCACTGTCTTGCTCATCTTCTCTAGGAGAATCCGGGACCTCCCATGGGGAGGCAGGTGCCTAATTCCTTGAGCCACATCTGCTTCCCTCCCTTATACTTTTTTTTTTCAATCTTTAAAAAGATACTTAGATTACATAAATGTAACACAAAAAATATAGGGATTCCCCATATGCCCCACTCCCCACACCTACCACACCCTCCCACATAAATATCCTTCATTAGTGTGGCACATTCATTGCAATTGATAAACGCATCCTGGGGCTTTGCCACTGAGCATGGACCATAGTTCACATTGTATTCTATACTCCTTCCCACACCATTCTGCATGTTATGTGAGGATATAAAATGGCCTATATCTGTCATTGCAATGTCATTCAGGACAAGTCCCCAAAATGCCCCCATATTACAACTGATTTTCCCTCTTCCCTGCCCCCAGAGCCTCCAGTGGTCACTGCCTCCACATCAATGTTGTAATTTCTTCCAATTCTAGAATCATAATATGTCTATAGTAGAATACCAGTAAGTCCACTCTAGTCCATAGCTCATTACCCAATCCTGAGGATTCTGGAATGGCGATGTCCACTCCACCTCTAATTGAGAAGGGGCTTTGATCCCATACAGCTGATGGATGGGATTCTCTTGCTTGCAGTTATCAGCTCTCTCTTTTCCTTGGCATGGTGGTTGCCAATCCTCACCTCCTTGTTAATTGTCCTGAGTGAGTCCAATGAACTGGAGAGTAGGTGTTGCAACTCCAGTGAGGTTCTGGGCCCAGCTGGCACATGGACAACCCAAAGACTCCAGTCTCTTGGATGTACATCTACAAACTCCAGCACTAAGTATAGGTTTAAATAGAAGAGACAGATAAGTCATGTGTAAGGAAGCCATAATTGAGTCCAACTCTGTCACTCTCAGGAGCACAAACCCCAAAGTAGGGCCCACTTGGGTAAGGTACCAAACTCCAGAGCTATCTGCCCAGAACATAGGGCCTGGGTGTCTCCAGAACCCTCAGGAGCCCCACTATTTGGGGTAGTATTCACTTTGGCAGTCTATGAGATCCTGCTGAGATGTGCATAAAGATTAACTCTAGAATAACCTCCCAACTCACTTTGAAGTCTCTTAGTCATATAAACTATTTGTCTTTACCTTTTCCCCCTTTTATTCGAGGTCTTTTTCAAGTTGCATTGCTATTTGGTGCTTGGTAGCAATCTCTCGGTGCCAGGGAAGCTCATCCCTTGGAGTCATGTCCCATGTTGGGGGGAAGGTAATACATTTATATGCTGAGTTTGGCTTAGAGAGAGGCCACATTTGAGCAACAATTGGGCTCTTAGGAGGCAACTCTTAGGCACTGCACAACACTAGACTAAGTTTCAGTTTCAAGAGAAAAGGCTCATAAGCATAGTCATCAATATCAAGGACCCTTCAATGGATCATCCTCCTTCACCAATCATTGCCCCTGCACTTGAGGGACTGTTGTTGCTCCATTAGAGAATATGGCAGAGCTCTCCAAGATGGGAATTCAATATTCTCTCAGTTATTGTGTGAGTCTCCACCCACTGTGCCAATGCCCCGTGAACATTTGAACATATTTATATACCTTATATGTTATGTCCAGGTGAACTTCCTCCTATGTATCCCCCATCACTGACACCCCACACCAATGATCCTTCCCTGCCCAGTTGTAACCCTTCTGTGATCCAAAGCTTCTTCAAAAATGAAGCCATTAAAATAGCCAAATACAATTAATAAGAAAATGAAATAATAATGATAAGTTTAAATATAAGAAATAAAATACATAAATTTTTTAAAAAAATAAAAATTAAATTAAATTAAAAGATTGGGATACTAAAAAATTATGAAAAATATTAAAATTTTTTTTGACATTTTGCCTTTTATCACTGTAATAGCTGATATCCTATATGTACAGTGGCATTTTCTTCTATTTATTCCCCAATGTCTTGCTTTTTTTCATTTTGTTTTCAAAGAAGTTTTAGGTCACAGTAAAGTCACACACAGAATACAGGAGACTCTCATATACCCAAAATTCTCTCCATTTCCCCCTCCTGTATTAATACCTTTTTGTATGTGGATGGTACCTTTGTTGTAACTAATATATAAATAGTGAAACATAGCTACTAACCATGGTCAATGGTTTACATTATGGTTTACATTTTAGACCATACACTTTTATAAATTTTGGTGATATTTAACATGGCTTGTGCCCATCATTGCAAGATCATGTAGAACACTTCCATTGCCAACTAAATACCCCCTATTCAATTTATTCAATCTATTTCCCCCCCCCTCCCCTTGGGGCCCACGACTACCCCCTGGCTTCACTCTTTGGATGACAAGGTTCATAGTTACTTGCAACAACACTGAGGTCTTGACACACTGATTGTCCTCCCCTATTAAGAACTGCCCATGCTCTTGAGAGGCTTCTGACTTTCTGTGAACAAATCAGTCCTCCCCAGGATGGGGGTCCGAATCCTTTCCACTCATTATGTAGGTCTCCACTAACTTATACAACACATTATGACACTCCATAGAAGCCCACTCCAGGTGTGCCCTTTCCTGAATGCCCCCCCAACGGGGGGGGGGGGGGGGGGGGGATTCAATCTATTCCCCCTCCCCTAAACCAGTAATCCTTCCTTGTCATATGGTTGTAAGAGCTTTCTCAACTTTGTACTTTCAATCACACACCTGCAAATCCCCAGTGTTCACTTGGTCCTTCTCCCAACCCTCCCCCCAGTTCCCTAAACTTTCCAAACCACCCTTCCCAATATACCCACTTGTCAAACCTGCACCATGCAACCCAATAATATCACTACCCTTCAATGTTCAACTACACACTTTCATCTTATCATAGATTACATCCGTATGGGTGTTGGCTCACAACCTTCTTCTCCCTTTCTCTTTCCTGTAAACCTATCTTCCACACAATAGCTCTCTGAGTCTGATCGATTTGGTTAATTTATATCAGTGAGGTAATGTAATGTTCATCCTTCAATGTATGGCTTGCTTCATTCAATATAAGGTCCTCAAGATTCATGCATGTTATCCCATGTGTTAGCACTGTATTCCTTCTTATAGCTGAGTAATATTCCATTGTACCACATTTTGTTTATCCATTCATCTGTTGATGGGCACCTGGGTTGATTCCAACTTTTGGCAATAGTGAAGAATGCCACTATGAACACTGGTGAACATCTATCTGTTTGTGTCTTTGCTTTCAATTCTTCTGGGTATTTACCCAGCAGTGGATTTGCTGAATCCTATGGAAGCTCTATAGTTAGTTTTTGGAGGAACCATCAAACTGTCCTCCACAATGGCTGGACCATTCTACATTCACACCAGCAGTGGATGAGGGTTCCCACTCCTCCACATCCTCTCCAAAACTTAGTCATCTGTTTTTTTAATAGCCACCAGTCTAATGGGTATAAGATGGTATCTCATTGTAGTTTTGATTGGCATTTCCCTAATAGCTAGTGATGTTGAGCATCTTTTCATGTGCTTTTTAGCCATTTGTATTTCTTCCTTGGAGAGGTGTCTTTTCAAGTCGCTTGCCAATTTTTTAAATGAGTTGTTTGCCTTTTTATTTTTGAGGTGTAGGATTTCTTTATATATGCTGGATATTAGGCTCCTATCAGATATTTGGTTGCCAAATATTTTCTCCCATTGGGTAGGCGGCCTTTTTATTTTCTTGATAACATCCTTTGAGGTGCAAAAGTTTTTAATTTTGAAGAAATCCCATTTATCTATTTTTTCTTTCACTGCTTGTGCTTTGGGTGTGAAGTTCATGAAACCATTGCCTATTAAAAGGTCCTGAAGATGCTTCCCTACATTATCTTCCAAGGTCTTTATGGTCTTGGCTCTTATATTTAGATCTTTGATCCATCTTGAGTTGATTTTTTTTAAGAAAACGATTTATTGAAGTATATCATTCATACATAACATACATAAACTAAAAGTTTTCAGTAAACATCGTGATCTTACAAAACAAACATGAATAACATCATAAAGCGCTCCCACACATCACTCCTCATAAACATCCTGCATTGTTGTGAAACATTTGTTAATAAATAATGAAAGAGCATCGTTAAAGTATTACTAGTAACTATAGTCTGAATCTTCCTCCCCTATACATTGTTTAAGGATTTATTTATTTATTTATTTACTTTTATCCATTTTTAACCACCGCCCCCTCCCCGCCCTTTTGCTGTTTCTGTGTCCATTCACTGGGCAACTCTCTGAGTCCATTTCCTGCCCTCTCTTCTTATTGTTCTCCTCCTGTCTTCACTGGGATTCGATCCTTGGAACCTCCAATGTGGGAGAGAGGCGTCCTACTACTGCCTGCACCACCTTAGTTCCTGTTTTTTGGTACGTCTCGTCTTGGCTCTCCCTTGTGTCACTCTCCCGTTATGTCATCATCTTGCTGCATGGCTTGTGGAGCCTGGTGGTGCACCTGCGCATGGGGCCTGGAGGCTCACCCACTCACGCGGTCTGGTGGCACACCCGCTCACGGGGCCTGGTGGCTCACCCATGGATGGAGCCTGATGGCTCACTTGCTCTCATGGCCTGCAGTGCACCTGTGCATGGGGCCTGGCGGCTCCCACTTGTGGAGTCTGGTGGTGAACCTGCACACAGGGACTGATGGCTCATGTGCCTTCTATATTTTTCTTTTCTTTATTTTTACCAGGAGGTCCCAGGGGTCGAACCCAGGTCCCTCCATATAGGAGATGGACGTCCAACCACTCTGTCCTCCTGCTATATCTCTTAAGGTTGACCAAAGATACAGTCTTTTTCCACACAGGATGGTCATATAATAAATCAGGTTTAGTTTATCACCAGCATTTTAAAAACCAGACCGAGGGAGAAAAACTAGGTCTGGGGACACATGCGTGGTTTCTAATATACCAAATGTTTAGCCTACCCTGATTTTCACAAAATCAGGTCAGCAAGAATATTTGTAGACTTGATTTTTGTATAAGGTGTGAGATGGTGGTCCTCTCTCACTCTTTTGGTATGGTTATCCATTTCTCGAAGCACCATTTGTTCAAGAGACCATTCACTCTCAGTTGAGTGGGTTTGGTGACCTTGTCAAATATCAGGTGACTGTACATGCAAGGATCTATATCAGAACTCTTGATTCGGTTCCATTGGTTGATATGTCTATCCTTGTGCCAATAGCATGCAGTTTTGACCACGGTAGCTTTCTAGTATGTTTTAAAGTCAGGTAATGTAATTCCTCCAATTTCATTTTTCATTTTCAATATGTCTTTGGCTATTCGGGGCCTCTTACCCTTCCAAATAAATTTTGTAGTTAGTTTTTCCAATTCATTAAAAAATGCTGTGTTAATTTTTATTGGGATTGCATTAAATCTGTAGATTAGTTTGGGTAGGATAGACATCTTAATGATGTTTAGTCTTCCTATCCATGAACAGGGAATATTCTTCCATTTATTTAAGTCTTCTTTGATTTCCTTTAACAGTGTTGTGTAATTTTCTGTGTATAAGTCATTTACATCTTTAGTTAAATTTATTCCTAGGTATTTGATTCTTTTAGTTACTATTGTAAATGGTATTTTTTTTTCTTGATTTCCTCCTCAGATTGCTTGTTATTGGTGTATATAAATGCTACTGATTTTTGAGCAGGGATCTTATAGCCTGCAACTTTACTGAACTCATTTATAAGTTCTAGAAGATTTGTTGCAGATTTATCAGGGCTTTCTATGTATAGGATCATGTCATCTGCAAATAGTGAAATTTTTACTCCTTCCATTCCAATTTGGATGCCTTTTATACCTTTTTCTTGCCTCAGTGTTCAAGCAAGTACTGCTAAGACAATGTTAAATAGGAGCAGTGATAGTGGGCATCCTTGTCTTGTTCCTGAATGCTTTTATGATTTCACCATTGAAGATGATGTTAGCTGTGGGTTCTTCATATACACCCTTTATCATGTTCAGAAATTTCCTTCTATTCCTATCTTTTGCAGTGTTTTTATCAGGAAAGGGTGCTGTATTTTGCTGAATAAAATTTCTGTGTCTATAAAGGTGATCATGTGATTTTTTTCTTTCGATCTGTTTATGTGGTGTATCACATTGGTTGATTTTCTTATGTTGAATCATTCTTGCATACCCAGAATGAAACCCACTTGGTCATGGTATATAATTTGTTTGATGTGTTATTGAATGTGATTAGCAGGTATTTTGTTGAGGATTTTTAGCATCTAAGCTCATGTAGTTTTCCTTTCTGTGACATCTTTGTTTGGCTTTGGTATTAGGGTAATGCCTAATTTTGGTATTAGGGTAAGTTCATCATAGAATGAACTAGGCAATGCTCCTTCTACTTCTATTTTTTTGGGAAGAATTTAAGCAGGATTGGTGTTAGTTCTTTCTGGAAAGTTTGGTAGAATTCACCTGTGAAACCATCTGGTCCTGGGCTCTTCTTAGATGGGAGGCTTTGATGACTGAGATTTTTATGACTCTTTACTTGTAATTGGTCTGTTGATTTCATCAATTTCTTCTTTTGTCAATGTAGGCTACTTTTGAGTTTCTAGGAATTTGTCCATTTCTTCTTGTTGGCATATAATTTTTCAAAGAATCCTCATGTGATACTCTTTATTTCTGTGGGGGCAGTGGTGATATTCCCTTCCTCATTTCTTATTTTGTGTATTTCCATCTTCTCTCTTTTTTTCTTTGTTGGTCTGGCTAAGGGTTTGTCAATTTTATCAATCTTCTCAAAAAACAAGCTTTTTATTTTGTTTATTTTTATTTTTTATTTTTTATAGTTCTTTCTTATTTTCTATTTCATTTAGCTCTGCTCTAATCTCTGTTATTTACTTCTTTCTACTTCCTTTGGGGTTAGTTTGTTGTTTGTTTTCTAATTCCTCCAGGTGTGCAGTTAGGTCTTCAAATTTAGCTCTTTCTTCTTTTTTGAGATATGCATTTATGGCTATGAATTTCCCCCTCAGTACAGCTTTTGCTGCATCCCATAGATTTTGATGTGTTGTTTTATCATTTTCACTCATTTCAAGGTAGTTATTGATGTCTTTTGAGATTTCCTCCTCGACCCACTGTTTGTCTAAGAGTGTGTTGTTTAACTTCCATATTTTTGTGTCTAATCTGGTTCTCTGGCCCTTACTGTTTTCCAACTTCATTCCATTGTGGTCAGAGAAATTATTTTGCATAACCTCAATGTTTTCTGTAATCTAAAACCTCTTTAAAAATAAAGTTTATTATATATATATATAAAGGAAATAATAATTATAGGACACTGAGTCAAAAGGAAGAGTCTACATGTCCTCTGTAGCATTCTTAAGAGGTCACTAGACAAGGTAAGATGGTAAATAGAGACACCTAATCATCCATGTCTAAAGACTCTTAGGTAGCTTGGGATTTGTTGGTTTAAAACTAACTCATAAGGGGAGCAGAAGTAGCTCAGTGGTTGAGCTCCTTCTTTCCATGTACAAGGTCCTAGGTCCAATACCTGGTACCTCCAAAAAAAAAAAAAAAAAAAAAAATCCACAAAACAAACTCATAGGAATTTGGTACGTTTAAATTATTGTATTTTTTAATGTTTATTATGTTAAATGATTATATACTCTCACTTATATATTTTAATTCTTAGGATTTTAATGTAGCTATCTAGTATATGTAATTAAACATTAAAAATTTTCAAGCAAGTATTTTTTCCTCATAAATTTCTGTGTAAGATTCCTAACTATTTTTATGTGAATAAAAATCTAATTCAAGATTTGAAAACTCAAATGCCAGGGGTTGGGTTGGTGGGGATGCTGGGTGTGAAAAAATGTTGGGAATGGAGGGAAGAATGCATAACTGAAGAGTCCACAAAGGAATTAATATTAATTGAAAACAGCAAATTTCTACAATCAAACCAACAGCAACAACAAAAATCCACTTTGCTTTTTGTTGAACAAAAATAGGCTACAGAACACACTAGTAGCCTGTTTGGCTAGTGAACTCTCCGATTGTGATCCCCTGCTCTGATTTTACTACTGAATGTTGAAGTCTAAATTGAACATCAGCATTACTTACCTAGTTTATCACTATCTCAAACTATCTTGTGGAGGGCTTTGACATGAATTGGCAACCTAAATGGGGAGAGACACAGTTATAGCATCTTCTTTGTTCCCAGGCAGGCCCATTCAAACATAAGCTGCAATCACAAGCACATTTAGGAGATATTATTTTGCTTATATCTACACATCGCATTGGACTGCAGAGTTGAAACTTCTCTGGCAGCAGTTACTTAGTAGCCTATTAAAAAAAAATGAAAGAAGTATGAACACGGTATTTCTAATTCCAATAAGCTTTCCCTAGCTCTAAACTTTATCATTCTCATTTTACCTATTTTCACTAGCTGCAGAAATAACCATAAAATCGAAATGACCTCTTATTATAGTAGCACTTCCTGCTCTTGGTAGCTCACTTTTTTCTACCATTTCATATACTATTGGGGAATGTAAAGATAATAAATAAATTCTAAGTTACAAAATATGCCTAAAAATTCAACCTCTGAACAAATGAACTGGTTATTATGTAATAAGAAGCAATAGAAGGTCAGATTTAAAGGAGAAGAATGTTTCAGAAAGCACTTCACCAGAAGTCACAGCAGAGATGATAGATTTTAATTTGGTTTTATGCCCTTCAGTTTCCTAAATAAGGAACTATGATAATATCTCATGGATGTGTTTTCCCCATTTAGCCTTGCATAGCTGCTCAAGATTAGTTTAGAGCAATGTCCTTAATTTAGAAAACTTTGAGATAAAGCATTTTTGATGAACTTCTACAAAGGAGATTGCTTTTTCCCCCAAATTGAAATATATGAGATTGCTTTTGTATTTTCCTATAATTTTAACATAGTAACTTGCATTTCAATGTGTCTGCATCTGAATTCTAGTGTGTAAGTGGGTACAAATGGTATAGAATACACTTAGTAATATTATTTTCTACTACTGTGTTGGCTTTGAAGTGTTAATAGAATTTTCTGTTTTGATGCAAATGTTCTTTATCTGCACTCTCCATTATGGTAGCCACCAGTAACATGTGGCTATTAAGCACTTAAATGTGGCTAGTCTGACCGAAGAACTAAATTTTTAATTTTATTTAACTTTAATTAATTTAAATTTAAGTAGCCACTTGTGACTAGTGTTGTATTGAATGATACAGCCCTAGACTAAAACATCTTGAGAGATGAGCCCATGTATATCCTTGAATCTCCTATTCAGTTGTTGTATAGTAAATGCCTGAGAAATGATGATTATATTTTGAGAATGAATTTGGCAATACTGTAACTCATACTTATTATTCCTTAGATTATTGAAATTTCAAACTGTAGCACTCAATAGCATCTGGAATGGATAAAATAGCAATTAAGGGTACACACTTTGTATCAAACAGAGTTGAACACTTATTAATGTTTCCCCTTTGATAGTTACTAAAACTCTGAGAATCTTGGTTTGCTCACCTGCAAAATGAGAGAAATTGTTATAGCTACATCATTGTGTTGTTATGATGGTTAAATGATATTGCTTGTAGAGAGTTAATGACTGTCTTATGCTCACTAAATTTAGCTCTTGCCCGTGACACAGAATACTTTACTCTGCTGCCCGCATGGAACCTACAATAGAAAGGGGTTCACTATAAATTGAAAGCTAAGTAAATGTAAATCATAGTAAAAGTATCATGCAGACTTACAAAAAAATGGAAAAATTATAAGGAGCCCTCTTAAGTTTTGGGATTTATTAGAGTCAAAATAATCATTGAACTGTCCAAAGGATTATAACCCAGAGCAAAAAGATAAGAAGCTATTTTTAAAAGCAACTACAATGTTTTAAGAGCTGTATGAACAGCAGTTGAAGTAATTATAGCATAATTTGTTCCAAAATATCATCCTACATTTTCTGACAGGTAAAGCATGTTCACCAGTCTCAGTGTTTGGGGTGAACTAAGAGGAGAAACCAGAATTTTTGTAGATCACCAGTTTTCTGCAACCTGATGTCTGTGAACAGAAAATAAATGTGTTGTTCTCCACTTTTGTTACTGGAGTTCAGTTAATAGCTCTTCCCTTCTCTGCCTCCTTCAGTCAAACTACTGTAGAGGAAAACACCAATTGTATGAAAGGAGTATAACAGCAGAGAGACCAGATCTCCAAAAGGTTTCACTGCATTAAGAATGCTCAGATGACTTACGGCAATAACAGTGGTAGAATAATGTTTACCCCTTCATGTCTCATTTTAAATCTTGTCTAGATGCATGGACTCTGATATTTGTGAGTACACTTTTATTATCTCTGTGTTTTTATAGCTCTAAGCCAAAATTAATTTTCAATAAGAGCAAGCAAGGATCTTCCCTAACAAGACAACATGGTAGTGTGGTTTTTTAATTGAGCAGCAAATGTTTTATCAAATAAAATATTACTTAGGGGGAAGCGGCTGTGGCTCAATCAGTAGGGCTCCCGTTTACCATATGGGAGGTTCCGGGTTCGGTTCCCGGGGCCTCCTGGTGAGGGCAGGCCCGCCCGCACGGCGTGGTTGGCTGACCCAGCGAGCACAAGCAGCAAGGGGGGGATAAATGAATAAATAAATAAAATCTTAAAAAAAAAAAAAAATATATATATATATATTACTTAGGACCTCAATTTACAACAGAGAAGTTTCATGAGCAGTTTGTATGCTTATTTTGGCAGCATAACATATTTCCTTATCTGTGGATATAATTTCATGGGTCCATTGGTTTAATAGTTTGGAAACCACTATTCTTCCAGGAAGAATCTCTGAGGTCACATGACTCTGTTTCAGACCTTGATCTGTCCTTAAGCAAATGTGTGGCCCCATGTAGATGCCTCTGAAGTCTCTCCATGCTCAATATTTAAAAGTGGATTTTATATTGAAAACTGTTATAAAGGGTAAAATGTTTCCTTTAACAAAAACATTAGCTGTCATATTCTTGTTGAAAAAACTGTGTTCAGTATAGTTCTAAGTGTGAGTACTTCCTCCTACTGTAAGTGAAAAAGGCATTTTGTCCTTTTAGAAAATAATACTTTTTGACCCACAATTTTATGGTAGTAAAATTTTTATGTTGAGCTAATCACACTATCAATTACCTCTACATTTTTAAAGTCACCACCCCTTCAATCCATGGGTCAATATTGGAATCAACATTGTGGTTTTCGCCCCTAGAACAACTCTTTTAAAAGGTCTTGTTTAACTTGTAAACTTGTTGACTTTATGCCTCCAGCATCATGATGTCCCTGGCATTGCCAGACTCATAGTAGAAATTACTATTAATTTTTAATTAATGATCAAAAGAATTCATCAATGAATGTTTCTCTATACCTGTGGTTCTCAAATATCAGTGTTCATCAGAATCGCCTGGAAATTGTTAAACCACAGTTTTCTGGGCCCCGAGTCTCATCACCAGAGTTTCTGATTTAGTGCATCTGGTAGGTCTTCTAAGAATTTGCATTTCAAATTAATTTAAAAGTGACAAGGTGCTGCTTGTCCAAGGACACACTTTGAGAGCCCCTGCTCTATGCAATGTTAATAGGTTCATGGAAGGGTCAATCTTTTATCTTTTTATAATCAACTATACATGCTCAGGTTATTTTCCTTGAAGTATTAATGTGACATGGGTTGATCAACAAAATATTAAATTAAGTACAGAAGTGGAACAAATAAATATAGGTTAGCATTAGCAGGACACAGTGAAGCAAAATTTCCTCTAATGAAGCTCAGTGGTGACCTGCTGAACAAACAGCTGGGAAGACAGTCAACAAGCATTGATTAAGTGCCAGTATGTTCAGCCAGTCTTTCAACAAAAAGGCACAACCTGTCCTACAGCAAATGGTCATAAAACATTTTACCTTCCCACACATGCCAACCACTTGTCCTCAATGCCTATTCAGATGCAAGGAACAACAGTATCTGTTATTATATTGACATTACAAAAATTCTATTTGATAAAAAATTTGCAAAAGGAAGTTTGAGAACACCTGCTGAAATCAATTGGAATACCTGGTTTGAGCCCTATAAGTTCACTGGCACTGCAGACACATGGAGACACCAGAATTTAGCCCCAATTACATGAGTAACATATTATGATCCTCTGAGTCTGTGAATAATGAAGTGATTTGACGTAAGACTAATAATACAAATGAGGATTTGGTAATAAATTTTAAGCATTTTCTTTCCCTTTTCACTGGGAGAAAAATTCTGTTTTCATTTATCATCCTCTTAAATACAACAAGAGTGTAATAATTATCTTCAAAAATGGCCAAGAGGGAAGCGGATGTGGCTCAAGCGATTGAGGGGCTCCCGCCTACCACATGGGAGGTCCCTGGTTCTGTTTCTGGTGCCTCCTGAAGAAGACAGCAAGCTGTTGCAATGAATGAGCAGGTGTGGCAAGCTGACACAACAAGATGACCCAATAAGAGACACAAGAAGAAAAACATAATGAGAGATACAACAAAGCAGGGAAGAGAGGTGGCTTAAGCAATTAGGTGCCTCCCTCCCACATTGGAGGTATCGGGTTCAGTTCTTAGTACCTCCTAAAGAAACAAGGAGGATGAACAGACACAGCAAGTTTAAACAAATGAGGTGGTGGGGAGAAATAAATAAAATAAATCTTTAAAAAAAATGGCCGAGAGGAGAGTAGATGCCATTCAAGTAGCTGGGGGCCTACTTCCCACAAGGTAGGGCCCAGGTTGGTTTCCTGATGCTTCCTAAAGAAGACAAGCAGATGCAGCAAGCTGATGCAATGAGTAGGAAGCAGATGTGGTTCAAACAGTTGGGCACCCAGCTTCCACATGGGACGTCCAGGTTTGGTCCCTGGTGCCTCCTAAAAACAAACAAAAATAAAACCCCAACAACAAGCAAATGAAGAAACCAACTCAGGGAAGCTGATGTGACTCAGAGGTTGAGCACTGGCTTCCCATATATGAGATCCTGGGTTTAATCCCCATCTCCAGTACCTCAAAAAACCAACAAAACCAACCAAACAAACAAACAAAAAACACAAAACTGGCTGAGATAGACAACTAACATAGCATTGTAAGACACTCCACAGCCATCTTCCTCAAAGTTCTGGAAAATAATTAAAGAGTAGCAGTAACTGGATACCAAATCAGCTTTAAAAACAGTAGAAGTTTGTGGCACTTTTGCTGGCACTTCTCCTATCCTTTCCCCAGAACAGTGTGGAGACATCCTGTGCACCCATTGTAGCCCCAGGCCTGGTTTTGGAGGGAGTAGAATAAAACCTATGCATATACTGGGGTGGCTGTATATTGATGCCAGTCTATTGACTGGCACAATGAAAGATGGGAACCAAGAAACTCATGTAAGGATCACCCTCCTAGAAATTGCCCAGCAGGCAGAAGGAGCTTGTGGCTATCAAAAACAGTGTATGAAACAAGTAAGTCAAAGTGGTCTGGGGAAAAGGATTACCTGCTTTAAATCTTATAGTAGAGTACCCATGAAAGGGAGAAAGTCAATATCACAGGGAGTAGAGGGGGCATTCAAATTTCTGAATATGGGGGAATTCCTAAGGCAACAAGCAAGCACAAGCCAAGGATAAAACTCCTTGTCAGAAAAGACAAGAGGACCCTGCACTTCACATTCACCTCAGGCTGATCTCTTTTACAGGATAATAATATTCTGAAGTAAAGCACTAGCCAATGCAGAGACAACTTGCAAGGACTGAAAAGTGGTTCTTGCATTGACCTGCATGTCTTAGTTAGCTCCTGGAACTCAAGGAAATTTCTGTCATACCACTAGCAGGAAATAAATGTAAGGAACAAACAGCTAAGAGACTAAATCTCAGGATTAACACATTAAAGAATTAAAATGTAGAAAGTGCAACAAAAGATTATAAGACAAAAATGAAACAGGAAATGATGGTCAATCAAAAGAACAAGATAAAAATCCAGAAACCATCAAGAAAAAGATCAGATATTAGACCTACCAGACAAAGAATAAAAAAAGAGAGATCTTCAATATGCTTAAGGAGATAAAGGAAAATATAGGGAAAGAAGTAAAAGATATAGGATATCAGGAAAACAATGAATGAACAATATCAGAATCTCAATAAGGAGAAAGAAATTTTACAGAAATACTGGTGTTGAAGACCACAATAACTGAAATGAAAAATTCCCAGGAGGGTTTCAAGAGCAGATTGGAGCTGGCAGAAGAAAGAATCAGTGAACTAAAAGTAAAAAAAATTGAAATGAGTCAGGCTGAGGGGAAGAAAAAAATAATTTAAAAAAGCAAGCAAAGCCTAAGAAACCTGTGAGACACCATCAAGCATACAAATACATGTATTATGGGAGAATTAAAAGGAGAAGAAAGCAAGAAAAGGCCAGAAGGAATATGCAAAGAAATAATGGCAGAAAAGTTCCCAAATTTAAGAAGATACATGAATAACACACATTCAAGAATCCCAACAAACTCCAAACAGGATGACTTGAAGAGAACTACACCCAGACACATACTAGTCAAACTGTTGAATGGCAAGGATGAGATTATTTGAAAGTCAATAGAGAAAAGCAATGTGTTATGTATAAGGGAGTAACAATAAGATTAAGTGCAGATTTCTCATCAGAAATCCTGAAGGCAAAAGTAGTGGGACAAAATATTGAAAGAACTGAAAGAAAAAACTTACTAACCTAAAATTTTATATACAGGAAGACCATCTTTCAAAAATGAAGAGGTTTAGATATACCCAGATAAACAAAAGCTGAGGGTGTTCATCACTACTAGACCTCTCCTATAAGCAATGCTAAAAGGAATCCTTCAGACTGAAAAGAAAAGACACTAGATAGTGAATCAAAGCAGTATAAAGAAATAAAACCTCTGGTAATATGGGTAATTATAAATGTTAGTAATATATTGTATTTTTTTAATCTGTACCTGTACTTTTTACTTCTTACAGCTTCTAAAATTCAACTGAGTAAAAGTAATAGCAAATTTATGATTTTGGACATACAAAATATAAAGACATAATTTGTAATAAGTAAAACAAAAATGTGAGAAGACAGTTATAGGAACAGTATATGAGTATGCTATTGAAGTTAAGTTGGTATCAGATAAAATATGACTGTTACAAATTTAAGATGTTAAATTTAAGCCCCACAGTAACCACAAAGAAAATATATGAAAAATATATAAAGAAAGGGGATCAAAATGGTACATTAAAAAAATAAAATAAATATGAAAGTAGGTATTAATGGAAGAATTAAGAGAAAAAGGTATTTTAAGACTTAAAAAAAACAAATATCAAAATGACAGAAGAAAGTCCTGCATTATCAGCATTATCAGTACTTACTTTAAATGTAAGTGGATTAAAATCTCTAGTCTAAAGACCAAGATTAGAAAAATGGACAACAAAAGCATGACTCAAATATATGCTGTTTAAAAGAGACTCACCTTAATTCAAAGACACAAGTAAGTTGAAAGTGAAAGGATAGGAAAATATAGCATGCAAATAATAACCAAAAGACAACTGGGGTAGGTATACTAATATCAGATTAAATAGACTAAGTAAAAAAAGTGTTTTAAGAGGTAAAGAAGGTCACTATGTACCAATAAAGGAAGCAATTCAACAAGACAATTATAAATACATATACCTAAATGGCAGAGACTTAAAATATATGAAGCAAATATTGACAGAATTGAAGGGAGAGATAGATGGTTCTCCATTAATGGCAGGAAACTTCAGAGCACCACTTTCAATCATGGATTGACATTTAGACAGAATATCAATAAGGAAATAGAAGACTTGAATGATACTATTAAACCAATTAGACCTAACAGACATATTCAGATCACTTCACCCATCAGCAACAGAATTCACACTATTTTGTAGTACACATGGATCATTCTCCAAGATAGACAATCTGTGAGGTCACAAAACAAGTCTCAATAAATAAAAAATATGGAAATCATACCAAAACGTATGTGATACAGGAAATGCAGTGCTGAGAGGGAAATTTATAGCTCAAAATGCTTTCAATAAAAAAGATATCTAGGGAGCAGATGTGGCTCAAGCAGTTGAGCACCCACCTCCCACATGGGAGGGCCCAGGTTCAGTTCCCAGTGCCTCCTAAAAAAACAGACAACGAACAGACAATGAGCAAACAGACGAGGGAACCATCTCGTGGGGGAGGGGTGAAAAGACATCTAAAATCAGAGACCTAACTGGAGGATTTTGAAAAAGAAGGGCAAACTAAACTCAAAGCTAGTAGAAGGAAGGAAATAACAGAGATTAGAGAGGAGATAACTAAAATAGAGAATTAAAAAACAATAGAAAGTATCAACAAAACCAAAAGTTGGTTCCTTGAAAAGATGAATAAAGTTGACAAACTTTTGGCTAGACTGAAAAAAGAAAAAAGAGATGCAAATAACTAAGATCAGAAATAAAAGGGGGAACATTACTGCTGACCCCACAGGAATAAAAAGAATTATAAGAGGATGCAATTAATGACTGTACACCACCAAATTAGATAACCTAGATGAAATGGAGAAATTCCTAGAAACACACAAGCATTACCTACTTGATACACAAGGAAATAGAAGATATCAACACAATCAATAACAAGTAGAGATTGACTCAGTACTCAAGAGCCTGCCAACAAAGAAAAGCCCAGGATCAATGGCTTCAATGGTGAATTTTACCAAAATTCCAAAAATAATTAACATCAATCCTGCTCAAGCTCTTCCCCAAAACTGAAGAAAAAGAACACTTCCTAACTCTCTCTAGGTGGCCAACATCACCTTAATATAATATCAAAGCCAGATAAAGATACCACATAA
Source organism: Tolypeutes matacus (assembly GCA_026826555.1). NCBI lineage: Eukaryota > Metazoa > Chordata > Mammalia > Cingulata > Chlamyphoridae > Tolypeutes > Tolypeutes matacus. The sequence continues at coordinate 165,688 of JAKSZT010054474.1, read as the reverse complement.
AAAGAAAATACAGACCAATATCCCTCATGAATATAAATGCAAAAATCCTCAACAAAATATTAGCAAACTGAATCCAACAGCACATAAAAAGAAATATACACCATGATCAGTTGGGATTTATTCCTGGTATGCAAGGGTATTGCAACATAAAAAAATCAATTAATGTAATTTACCACATTATCAGAATGAAGGCTAAAAATGACATGATCTTATCAATTGATGCAGAACAAGCATTTGATAAAAATCAGCATCCCTTCTTGATAAAAACAATAGAAAACCAGGAATAGAAGGTACTTAATATGATGCGGGACATATATGAAAATCACACGACTAACATCATACTCAATGGCGAAAGACTGAAAGGTTTTCCTCTAAGAGTAGGAAGACAAGGGTGTCCACTGTCAACACTGTTATTCAACATTGTACTGGAAGTTCTAGCCAGAGCAACCAGGCAAGAAAAAGAAATAAAAGTCATCCAAATTGGAAAGAAAGAAGTAAAACTACCTCTATTTGCAGATGACATGATTCTGTATACAAATCTACAACAAAGATATTAAAATGATCAAATGAATTCAGAAAAGTGGTGAGGGACAAGAGCAACACACAAAAATCAGTAGTGTTTCTGTACACTGGTAATGATCAAGCTGAAGAGGAAATCAAGTAAAAATCCATCTACAATAGTACCTAAAACATGGGTTCTTAACCTTTTTTGTTCCACGGACCCCTTTGCCAATCAGGTGAAAGCCATGGACCCCTTACTAAGTCCACAATATATTGTGTGTTATTTAATAAATATATCACACCCACACCAACACATCTCCACAAGAATGGGTTTTTTTCATTTAAATTTAAGTTCACAGACCCTTTGTTAGGAACCCCTGACCTAAAAGAATCAAGTATCTAAAAACAAATTTAACCAAGGAGGTAAATGACTTATTCAAGGAAAACTACAAAACATTGCTAAAAGAAATCAAAGAAGAACTAGAAGGACATTCTGTGTTTATGGATTAGAAGAATAAATATTATAAAAATGTCACTTCTACCCATAACAATGTACAGATTCAACACAATCCCAGTAAAAATTCCAACAATCCTCTATCAGGGATCTCTCTGAGCTTTCAGGAAGTGAGTCCCCAGCTGACAGGCTCCATGTGAGGGTTTAATTGATAACACTTTTTCAAAGAGGGTGTAGCTGAACACGAAACCAGTCAGTCATTTTAGTGGGAGTAGGATTGGAAATGGAGTAATCCAGGAAAGATCTTTGGAAAGTTCTATTGTCTGAAGGTTTGGATCTGCTTGAATTGTATACAGAGCCAACAAGTTTTTTGCAAAACGTATATTAGCAGAACTCCTACCAGCTTGGACAGAAAGGGACAGAGAAAAGATGAACTGAAGAAAGAATGACTTCAAGGGCATAGCCATGGAAGCAAATGTCTGGACCATAAAGATCTCCTTAGGCTAAGAGAGTGAGCCCACTCACATGTGTGAAAAGGGTGGGTCTGTCCCTGTGCTTAGAGGTGGCAGGCCACGTGCCCTGGCACTTGAAGGGGGCAGGCCTTGAGCTGTTGTTCAGGGAGAGTGCTGCCATTCTAATGCTTGGAGATGGTGGGGCCTGTGCTCTGGTGTTTGCAGAGAGCTTGGCACCAGCATCCCAGTGCTCATAGAGGTGCGGAGACGATGGCTGCTTGGGTTGGGGTTACCCCTCCATCACGCCTGGAATACAAAGCATCAAGCCACCGATGGTTCTTAAACCTTGAGATCTAATGGAGTTTGTCCTGCTGGATTTCAGACTTATTTGGGACCTGTAAATCCCGCTTTCCCTTCCAATTCCCCTCTTCTGCAATGGGAATTTTTATACTATGCCTGTCTCTCCATAGTATATTCAAAGCAGATAGCTTGTTTTCAAAGTTTCACAGGTCCATCCAACAGAATTTTGCCCCAGGATGGACCACACCCATAACCGATTTTGATACGTCTATACTTACCACTGTTACTGAAATAACTTAAGGCTTTGGGGATGTTGTGATGGAATGAATGTATTTTGCATGTGGGAAGAACATGCCCTTTTGATGGCCTGAGGGCACACTGTGGTGGATTAAATTATGTACCCTAATTTGGACAGGGAATTAGCCTTCATTTGCATTTTGTTGGGTGTGGACCCATTGTGAATAAGATCTCTTCAAGATGTTAGTTCACTTAAGGTATGGCCCAAATGAATCAGGCTGGGGTTTATTCCAGATTACTGGAATCCTTTACATGCAGAGTGGAGCTCAGATGGAGAGAGAAGCCATGGGGTACAGCCAGAAGTGGAAGTCAATGGAACCCAGAGGAGAAAGGAAAAGACACCATCATGTGCATTGCCATGTAATGGAAAAGCCAAAAACCTCAAGAATTGATGGCCAGCCAGAAGATAGCCAAGGAGGATGCAAGCTTTCTAGTTTCTGAAACGGTGAGCCAATAAATTCCTGTTTTTAAGCCAACCCATTGTATGGTATTTGTTTTAGCAGCCAGGAAACTAAGATACCTAGCAATGTCACCTATAGATATATACCTGAAAGAATTGAAAGCTGGAACTCAGTTATTTGCACAATGATGTTCATAGTGGCCTTATTCACAATTGCTGAAAAATGGAAGCAGCGTATGTGTCCATTAACAGATGAATAGATAAACAAAATGTGTTATATACATACAATAGAATATTATTCAGCTGTAAAAAGAATAAAGTTCTAATATATATGACATGGTTGAAACTTGAAGACATCATGTTGAGTGAAATAAGCCAAACATAAAAGGACAAATACTGTATGATTTTACTGATATGAAATAATTAGAGTAAGAAGATTCATAGAGTCAGAGACTAGAATAAAGGTTACCTGGGTCAATGTTGGGGGTGAGGAATGGAGAGTTTATGCTTAATTGAGAGAGTTTCTAGTTGGGTTGATGGAGAAGTTTGGTAATGGATGGTGGTGATGGATGGGAGGATAACATTATAAGTATAATTAACACCACTGAATTACATATTTGAATGTAGTTAAAAAGGGAAATTTTAGGTTGTATATATGTTACCAGAATAAAAATTAAAAGGAAAAAAACAGGACTATATAACACAAACAGTGAACCCTAATGTAAAGTATGGACTATAGTTAATAGTACAATTATAATAATATCCTTTCATCAATTGTAACAAAGGTACCATACTAGTGTAAAATGTTAATAATGAGGAAAACTGGGTGTGTGAGAGATTGTATATGGAAACTGTATTTTCTGCATGATTTTTCTGGAAACCTACTACTTCTCTAATTTAAAAAAAATTAAATCTCAGAAGTATGTTTAACTCACTTGTTTCAAACTGGGCCATCATTATAGTAAAAATTTCATTCTTGATCAGAGCAAACAAGCAGTCAATATTTGTGGTATCAAGAATTGGTTTATGTATCATTACCTGTATGAGCTATTAACCTGCTATTGGACTTTTCCTTCATAATTTTTTTCAACTTTGAATCTATGCCTAACTTTATAACTTTTTTTCTTATTTTGGAAGCACTATCAGATAATATGTTTGGTCATTTAAGACTTGGATAACAGGATGAGATAGAAAAGCTTTCTTAACAATCTTCAGATTTTTAATCTGTCATGGAAGAGTATTCTTATCTAAAAAATTGGATATTCCAGTTGGTCCCAATCATAGCTAGGTATTAGAATCACCTGGGGATTATATGTTTTTAAAATATAAATTCTAGGCTCCCATTCCCAGACCTCATGAATAAATATCTGCATCAGGAATAAGACTCAGGAATCTAGAATTTCTTTAAAGCCCCAGTGGGGTAATTCTCTGCCCTGAACTACCTCTAGTCACCAACTACTCCTCCCATATAAGGAAAATGGTGCCATTTATGTAAAGATTCATTCATTAATCATTTACTATGTCTGTAAAATTGTATTAGGCTTGTAAAACTAAAGTTGCTGAATGCAAAACGCTTTCATTTTAATATATTTTTTCTCAATCTCACACAAAATGAATGACAAAAACTAAATGTTGGTTTGACCTTAATTTAGTTGAAGATGGACTTGATAATTGAGTTTTACCACAAAGGATAGATCGTTCTGAGAGAAAATGGACTATAGATGAGGAAGTGGAGATATTAAAAAAAAACTAAGGAGGAGAGCAGTGGTGGAATGTCTGCTTCCCATGTATGAGATCCCACGTTTAATCCCCGGTACCTCCTAAAAACAAAAAACAAACAAAAAAAGCCCAAGTCTCTTTGGGGAGCAGATGTAGCTCAGTGATTGGGTACCTGCTTCCCATGTACGAGGTCCTGGTTTCAATACCTGCTACCTCCTTAAAAAAAAAAAAAAGGAAGAAGTGATCAAAAAACAGAACTAAGAAATCTTGTATTGTGAGTCAAGTGACAGTCATGAATACTGTTAAACACCAGAATGAGGTCAAAGAGTATAACTCTGACAGAAGTCCTTTGAATTTGATAAGAGAATGTTAAGGGAGGTAAGTATTATGGTCAACATAACTTCCTCAAATATTTTTCAAACTAAATTATTATCAGAATTAAGAAAAAGGAATAGAGAATATAACAAGCAAGATTTGGGATCCCTGGTTGTTCCATTTAACTATTAGAGACAGGAGTGATGGTTTGGTGTTTCTGTTTGCTGTGTTTATTTAGGTATGAATGCATGGGATCATGACCAAATGTTTAAGCTGTTGTCACATTCCACTGAACAGAACAGAGAATGGATTAATGTGTTCAATAAATATTTATTGAGCACCTTGCTATATGCCAGGCACCAGAGATAGAGCAATGAAAAAGAAATAGAATCATAACTGCTCCAGGTGTGTAAGGACTTTGGAGATAATCCAGTCCAGGACAGGGCTTCTCAATCTTTAATTGCATGCAAATTGTCTGGGAAACTTCTTAAATGCAGATCCTGATTCAGTACTTGTAGAGTGGGTCAAGGATTTTACATTTCTAGCAAGCTCCCAAGTGCTGGCCATGCTGCTGGTAGGCAGAACACAATTTGAGTAGTAAGGGTAAGGAGATCCAACAGCCCATCTTCAGATTTGCATTAGTTGAGTAATCTTGTTAAAATGGATATTCATGGGCCCCACTGCTAGAGATTTTGATTCAGAAACTATGCTTTCAACTCCATTAGTAATACTAAGGCTCATTCAGATTTGGGCACCATTGAACTCATCCAAATGATTCACTTTACAGAGGAAGAAGTTGATTTCCAGTGTATGAAGAGGTTTACCCACTAGTGAAAACCTGGGCCGATATTCAGGTGTTGACAACTGTTGAGATTGCAGAGGGAGTCCAAATAATAGCATCAACTTTTCCACAGCCAATTTCTGACAAAATATAAAACAAGACAAAGAACAAGGCAGATAGAGGCCAAATGTCACCTTTATTACTGGTAATAGCTAAGTTAGAAGATATAGCTTACTGAGAGCACCAGACAGTTCTTGTGACAACCCCAGAATTAGGAAGGCTTAAGCAGCCTAGACCAGAGTGTGGGTGAGCTTGTCCCTGAAGAAAGCATGCTCCCTGCAGTCAGCTAACTCCCCACAGGCAGAAGGCAGACACAACATTAAGCATTCACAGTTACTATTTCAAAATTTATCAATCAAATTATGCCACTCCGGAAGGGGTGGAAAGAAGCAAGAAGAATCACATTCCCACATGGAAAGAAACATCAGAAATGGGGAAAACACCTTCTTGACAGTATCAACTGGTTCAGTCCTCCCTCCACTGCACTGCACAGCCTCCCCACAAGGTGCCAGACACTGAAATCAAGAATAAGAAAATGAAGAAAAATTTGTGAGTTTCTATACTAGCTTTGACTTAGAGCAGTGCTTCTCAAGCATTATTCTGCACAGAAATCATTTGGAGATCTTGGAATGCAGATTTTGATTCTGTAGGTCTAGTGAGGGCCCTGAGATTCTAGATTTCTAAGAAGCTTCCAGGAGATGATAATGAATACACTTTTGAGTAGCAAAAAAAGGGAAACACTTCCTTCAACTCTCAATTCTGCCTCTGCTCCAGACTTGAAAAACAAGCATATCAGTACATTGTTCTTGTCTTGTTGATATTTAAAATTACATTTCTATGCATTGTCACGACTGTGTAATAGAAGTAAAGAAACTTGTTGCTAATAAGAAAAGTAAAGATTAATTTGTCAAGTTCCCATCCTTCTGTTGTGTTAGCAATCAAGAAGCTCACAGTCAAAGGGGGAAGTTTACTAGCCCAAAGTCCCATAATTAGTTGATGTCAAAGTTTGGAATGAAATTACTTTCTTCTGAGTCCCAGTTTTTTCACCTTGCTGTGCCATTTGTCATTGGCCAACTGACTACGGCATTTGCTTCCACATATACCACATGATGATCCCATATAATCTTGCCAAGTCAGATTATCTTTCTATATTGCACTTGAATGTCTGGTGAAGTATGTATGGTCATTTTACATCTCTCAAATATTGCTGCAACTTAATTTATCACCCTATTACCTTATGCCACTACCCAGGTCAGGATTATAATTCCTTTCTTTTTTCTTCTTCTCACTTATACTCTTTATGTATGGACAGCACTAGGCAAGATTGAATTAAATTTATCTATGGCCTCCCACATCCCCTGTCTTTCCAGGTGTCTCTCTGGGTCTAAACTGCTAAGCAACTAATGTCTGATAAATTACTAGCTGTTGTCATTGTCCATCAGTGAAAGGTGAAACTAGGAGCACCCATTCCCTTGGAGTCAAGTTGAATTCATCAATACTTGTTGCACTGAGACACCATACCCTGTGGTGGTCTTTGGGTGGGGCCATCAGTACTGACAACTGGCATAATGCTTTCTCTCTTTCAGGTTATTGCATAATAATAGGAATGTAAAAGTTATCCTTTACTGATATTGGGAGCAGTTTGGGGGACAGCAGTTTTGCCCAGGGATCTTCAAATCCAACCATATAGGCACTCATCTAATTTAGTTGGTCTTAAAGATAAAGATACATTTAAACATTAAGTCTCTGAAGAAAAAAGTGGGGCAATTTTGGTGTAAGATCCATGAGTTATGCCATAATTCTGTCTTTTTAGGAAGTGCTAGGGATTGAACCCAGGACCTCGTACATGCAAAGCAGGCACTCAACCACTGAGCCACACCTGCTCCTAGTTTTTGTTTTAATCAGATTTTCAAACAACTCCTTATATGGAAAGAATATAGTTCAGCGAAAGGTAAATTTGTGATTTTTGTAAAATTGATTAAATTTACAAGACAGTCCATAATTCTTATTGTTGAAATATTAACTATATACTTAGGGACAGTTTGGTATTGTCTATGAATTCCAAAAATAGATATTGGATTGTGTTTGTAAACTGGTCTGTTCCTCTAGGCATATTAGATTGTATTAGATTCAGAGGTTTCACTTTTACTTTATTAAATCAAGATTAGGGCTTTTATTTGACCACGTCATTAGGACAACTCTGTTTGAGTCCCTGCCCCTCCCTTTTGTGGGCTATATAAACGGATGCTCAATCAAAGACAGGAAAGCAAATACACAGAGCAGGAGAACACAGAGAGTTTTGTTTTGGATGCTGGATGAAATGATAACAGATAGGTGCCCTTTTCATAGATGAAAAGGCTGGAGCCCGGGGAGAGAGCCAAGCTGTTTGCCTGATAGTTTGCAACTGAAGAGACCAGAGCCCTGAAAAGCTGTGAAAGCACAGAATGAAACGAGCCTCAGGGAGAGAGATGAGCCTTGTGCTAGCCTACAGCTGAGATGAGAAGAAGCTGGGACCATAGAGTCTTAGGAGGAAGAGGAAGCCTGAACCCTTGCAGAGACTGGCAGCCATCTTGCTCCAACAGGTGGCAACAGACTTTGGTGAGGGAAGTATCTTATTCTTCATGGCCTTGTGACTATAAGCTTCTACCCCAAATAAATACCCTTTATAAAAGCCAACAGATTTCTGGTATTTTGCATCAGCACCCCTTTGGCTAACTAATACAATACTGAATAGAAATAGACTAGAGTAATTTATTGTAGTATCTGTCAGAAGTTAATTTTGAATAGAAAATCAAGTTGCAATATTAAGAAATTCAATGAAGAGTAATCCAGTGAAAGAGATAATATGCTTATGTAATATTTATATAATAGAGATAATTTGCTTCAATGACTTGAAACTAGATTCATAGAATTTTAATTAAAGAATAAGCTATTAGAGTAACTGACTCCTAATAGCTATTACAGAGTTAAAGGCTCTCTTAAAAAGTTTGGGTTACATTTCAAAATTCATGATCTATATTTTAAAAGATGTTGGCTCAAGATAAGTAATATTATTAAATATATCTCATCTATGAAAAGGGCACCTATCTGTTATCATTTCATCCATCTACATTTAATTATTTTAAAAAAGTGAACAATTTTTAGAACATGCTGTCAAAGTCATATGATTGCAGATCTATTTCTAGTCCTTTGTTCCAGTTGGTTCTCAACTTGTTAAAGGTCAGATTTTCAAATATTCATCATTTGAAACTGAAATGAGTAATTGCTGTTTTTTTTTGCATAATCCTAGTAAATGGTCTTGGTTTCAGAGTACAAGTTTCTTTTCTAATGTTACTATTCCAATCAATACTTTTGCATCCCTCAACTCACCATCCACTTAAAAATAAAAATCACAAATATTGTGCTAGATATTACAAGGAGTCAGGTAGAAAAATAAAGATATCTGGAGAGAAAACTTGCAGTCTATCATCTATCAAATGAAGTATAGACCCTTTGACCTTAAGGCCAGTTGCCTTGTGACTCCATCTTAACACTTGGGCCTAATCTAGAACTCTCTCCCCAGGGGACCCTCCTCTTCTGCTAAATCTGATTTCACAAAGTGCTTTGGTCATGCCTGGGCTGCTGCTGCTTCACATATTTTCTTAGGCCAATTCTTTTCCTAGCGTAAATTCACCTTCTAGTATCCTTCACATTTTTATTGTTGGTATATCTTTCTGTATAAGGAAAGTCATCATATAATTACTTATAATAGCAAAAAAAGGGCAAAAAATGTCCAATGATGAGAGTTAATTGAGTTAAGGCATATCCATATGATTAAATGTTATGTAGCCATAAAAATTATATTTTCCTTTTAGATTTGCAAATTTTATCTGCTGTTTGGTCTCTTTTTATTTTTTGCTCTTTGTTTAGAAATAATTTTAGGCTTACCAAAATAAGGTTGCAAAAAGATTAGCCAGCTTCTCCTAATGTTACCATTCCACACAACTATAGTTATTTTTTCCCTCACCTGGGCAGAATAGAATACAGGCTAAAGTGAAGAAGTTGGTGTTATTAGGAAAGATTAAGTCAGCAACTTCTCTAATCCTTTGCAGCCGGCTCTTTCCCCACTGGCTTCTCTTTGACCTCAACATGGTTAGACTGCAGAGCTTTGAAATGGACCAGCATTAAATCTAATAATTTTGTAATGAAATTAAGTGATCTGCATTAGATTCCAAGGTAATACCAATTCAAGTTACTTGAAACATCACCCATCAGAGGTATTTAAACTTCAATTTTAAAATTCTATAGGAATTTTAAAAAAAGCATTCAGTTACATTGAAAACCTTACCCCTCCATGTCAGGCTCTTTTTAAACTCACTGACCAGAATTTAAGTAAATGTGTCATTGGAGCTGACAATAATGGTACAGGAGAAGGGAATTTACTGAATACTTACTCTGTGTTAAGGATTTCATATACAGAGTTATAACTAATCCTTATAAAAATTCTGCAAAGTTGAACTTATTATCTCCATTTATAGAAAAGGGAACTGAAGCTCATTCAAGTTAATTGTATGTAAAATAAGAAAATGTAAAACATTGAATCCAGTAGGTTCATAGTTTTAAAAAATATGTATATGAAAATACATAGAAAAAAGACTGGATGCAAAGTCCTCCAAATGGAGGCTGACGGTAAAAGGAAACTTTGGATATCAAGATATTGTCTGTTTAAATTCAAACCAAGGTTCTCTTTTTCTGTACTATGGTTTACTTCTACATATAGAGCCATGTGCAAATTGCTAACATTAAAGTTCATTTACTTCATTAGATGGGTTACTGTGACAAGTGTGGTTGACAGTTCAAATGCTATAGTGGGCCCAGTGCAAGACTTATAGGGGGTGTGGAGATGATTGAGAACTGGAACTCTCAAGTACAGTCCTAAGAGAGGAACATCTGTGCAGTCTCAGCCAACTTCAACAACTGGAATTGTGGGCTCCATGTTGCTTCATCTACTGAATGTTCAAGAAATTAAGATTTTTACAGTAAAAATATCATTTGTAAGTCTTGGAAGCCAATCAAAATAAATTAAAACATTATGGGGAAGTGGATGTGGTGCAAGCAGTTGGGTGCCTGCCTATCACGTGGGAGGTCCAAGTTTGGTTCCCAGTGCCTCCTAAAGAAGATGAGCAAGACAGAGAGTTGACATAATGGGCTGGCGTGGCAAGCTGATGCAACAATATGACGCAACAAGAGACTCACAGAGAAAAACATAATGATAGACACAACAAAGCAGGAAGCGGAGGTGGCTCAAGCGATTAGGCTTCTCCCTACCACATGGGAGGTCCTAGGTTTGGTTCCTGGTGCCTCCTAAAAAAAAGGAAGATGAACAGACACAGCAAGTGCAAACAACGAGGGGGTGGGGAGAAATAAATAATTAAAGTCCCCCCCAAAAATAACGTTACTGGGGAGTGGATGTGGCTCAAGCAGTTGGGCACCCACCTACCACGTGGGAGGTCCTGGGTTTGGTTCCCGGTGCCTCCTAAAGAAGACAAGCAAGATAGTGAGCTGAAGCGACGGTTTGACATGGCAAGCTGACACAACAAGATGATGCAATGCAATGATGCAATGAAGAGACACAAGGAGGAAACACAATGAAAGACACAACGAGTAGGGAGCGGAGGTGGCTCAAGCCATAGGGTACCTCTCTCCCACATGAGAGGTCCCGGGTTTGGTTCCTGGTGCCTCCTAAAAAGAAGACGAGCACACAACGAAAGGACACAGAGAACAACAGCGAGCACAAACAACGAGGTGGGAAGGGAAATAAATAAATAAAAGAAATCTTGAAAAAACCCACAACATTATGCAAGCCAAAGAAATGCTTTTTTGGTCACATATGATCGTCAATTTTGAATGCTTTGTGAATAATATTGTTAGTGTAATGCTCTGGGTTCTGGGCTTCTAGGTTCTTGACTTATGTCACGTAAAAGAATTTAAGGACACACCATAGAGTAGGCAAGGGAGTAAAGACTTTATTAAGAAACAAGATTAGAGTACACACAATCTGAGACATAGGCTGCAGGTATGCTGCAGGGTGAGACGCCGGCCTGGGGCCCCAGGTCAGACCTTTTTAAAGTCTTTCCTCCTCCCCCTTCATAATGTTGGGGCAGGGCCCCAGTTGTTGGCCATTCTGATTGACTGCTCTGCCAGTTAGCTCTCAGGGGGCCAGTGGTGAGGCTTTTTGTTTGAAGGTATCCAGGTCTTCCCCTTGACCCTCGAAAAAGTTCCAAATGAGATCTCGTGGCCAGTGTCTCACAGGAGCTTTCTGGCAGCCCTCCCCTCAGGAGCTTTCTGGGCAAGGTCTCACAGCCATGTTGTCTTCCAGGTCTTCAGCTGTGACTCAAGACTTCCCTTTCCCTATACTAGCCTGCCTCAATATGAAAAATGCCTTACTCTAAATTATTATAAAATTTTACATTTAAAAAGAAAGAAGATTATTAAGATTAGCAGTCAAGTACCATAGTAATGTATTCTTTTCTGAGTAGAAATAAGTCTAAATGGCTGTTAGGGATTTCTTGTTTCCTAAATATGAGATAAAAAGTATTTTATCTTCCTGTCAGTGGATTGCTACTCCTAAAATTCAATCAGTCATGGTAACCTTCACTTTGGAGCATCATTTAATTGCAATGCTCCTGCCAGCCCCATTCTATGCCATTTCAACCACACAAGGAATCATCCTTTCCCTCACTTTCCACCTTCAACTTCCAATCCATTCCCATATACATATACATCCAAATATTAAAACATACAAGGGATTGACTTTATTGAAAGTTGGAGAGACAAATGAGAGGTGGATGGAAAAACAATACAAACCATTTTAATTTAAATATTTACTTTTTTTTTTTATATAAAGATTTATTTATTTACTTTATCCATTTTAACCCCCCCCCCTTCTGCATTTGCTGTTTTGTGTCCATTCTCTGGGCAATTCTCTGTGTCTGTTTCCTGCCATCTCTTCTCATCCTCCTCCTCCAGTCTTCAATCCTGGGGACCTCTGATGTAGGAAAGAGGTGTTCTGCCGCCTGTGCCACCTCGGTTCCTAGTTTTGGAGCTTTCGGAGCATCTCGTCTTGTCTCTCCCCTGCGTCTCTCTCCTGTTACGTCATCATCTTGCTGCATGGCTCCTGGGGCCTGGCGGCTCACCGACACGCAGAACCTGGCAGCCCACACGCCTTCTATATATATATTTTTTATTTTACCGGGAGGTCCTGGTGATAGAACCCAGGTCCCTCCATATGGCAGACGGACGCCCAACCATTTGAGCCACATCCGCCCCCTAAATATTTACTTTTTGACTATAAAAGTCTTTTAGCTACTTGTCCTTCCATTCCCACCCCCCTCCCCACTGGTGGCTTCAAGCCCTATCAGTTTCACTCTTCCATCACTTTTCTGTTTCTTATTTCTCCATTTTTCTCCCTCCTTTAAGAATCAAAAACTTATTTATCATCGTGTAGAAACCCTCTTTTGTTGGTATAATTATGCTCTCAGACTCTCAGAGACTTAAGGAGGTCTTTTCCTAAGCAAAGTTCTCTCCCAAGAGTAATTCTGATGCTAGGGATAAAATTACTCAGCTCCCTGACCCCCCCACCCCATCTCTTAAAGTTTAAGAAATAGCATTTCATTGGGTCATTTTATTTTAGATTTGTAAATTTATTACCCTTGCTTATATTTAATCAATTGAAAAGCAGGAACTACTAGTCCCAGCATCCCTAGAAGGAAACTTCTAGTCCCCTATTGTATTTTTTTTTTTAATCTTTTATTTTGGGATAATTTTAATTAACAGAAAAGTTGCAAAGATATTTGAATTCTTATATACCCTTTGACCAGCTTACCCTTATGTTAATGTCTTATTTGATCATGGTATTTTGGTCAAAACTGCAAAATTAAAATTGTCTAAATACTATTAACTAAACTACAGGCTTAATTTGGATTTTGATTTGCTTTCTCCACTAATGTCCTTTATCAATTCCAGGATTCAATCCAGAACACCACAATTACTTTTAAAGTTATTTTTAAGGAAACAGCTGATTCATGAAAGCTACATTAGCATAGGATCCTTAAAATAAAGTTCACCATTATTTTGGCATTATGACTGAGAGGACTGCCACCATTACTCATGAGTAGCAATTATAATTGGGTGTGTGAATACTTTGATTTAATGACCACTCCCTTTATCCAGGCACAATGATTCTAGACAGGCAACAATATCATCCTTTCTATGAGGAAAGTAATTAGTTGAGCCATGCACCAGCTCGCAGGATGTTATGGATTTTACAGTAAAAGATTTTGGATTATATATCATAGCTTACAAAATAAATAATATACAGGCTCTCATTCTAGAAGGAAATCATGATAATCTGATGTTTAAAAAAAGCATTTTAATACCTGGCATTAAGTTTTCTGAGCACTGGCTATAAAATTTAGCATATTTCTTAGGAAATATTATTAGGTAATATATCATCCTAAAAACACTTACATTATGCATCTGGTAACCTCACCATGTTAACCAGAATTTTGCAGCAAGCAATAAAGACAAAGCAAAACCTTCCTTCCAAAAACCTAGGTTCGGTGGAGGTCAGTTCTATGGTTAGAAATAGAAACATTTAGTTAAAACATAGACCTATTCAAAGATTTAATATACAAATATGTACCATATGTCTCAAAAGGGAATATGGTTTGCAGTATTTTCTAGACATAAATTGACCAGAGAATCATTTTTTTAAGGGAACATCTATTGGCATTTCACAGAGAATAAACCTTGAGAAATGCTGGGCAACATATTTACTCATTGATTCTAAGCTGGATAGATATCTTGATGTATTTTAGTTCAAACTTCCATTCCTATAGGAACCCTTCTCAGGGAGTCCATCAGCTCTTACTTACAAACACAAGAACAGGCATACCACTCCACAGCCAGCAAGTTCTAATTATTGGCACCTACTACTCTGTGTCCAAAACTTCCTTCTTTTAACATCTTCAATTTTTCCTAAGCCGCTCCTCCAAAGTAACAGAGTAAATCCATAACCCTTCCATGTGATGGTATCTCACGCAACAGGCAAAGTCTTTATTTGAGATCAGTATTTCTGAATTGCCTGTTTATTGGTCAGAAATGTCAGGGACTTTACAATTCCTTCCTCCCTTTCTAGCAAAACCTCTGATGGTAATGAATATGGCCTCAGTCACACTCTTGCCTTCCTGAAGGATTCTTTTTTAAAGAGGGTGGAACAATGAGGTAAGGATACCCTAAGCATGAGAACACAAACAGGTAGAGCAAGTTTGGCAGCTGTCTCATGATTTCTGAGTTAAGCAAAGGAAATTCCTGCCCTGCCCAAGTCTGATGGAATCATAGTTTTAGGAAGACATTTGAAAAAGGCTGCTTTGTCTTTTTAAAGAAATCCCATGTTATTCACTATGGGGAAACCCACAGCAAAATGCTGACACATGTATGTATCACTAGAATAATCCTCCTCCTCGGGGAATCCAATAATGGAATTCAAAAGCTGTGTTGACTGGACACTTTCAGAACATATTTGGACAGAAAGAAAGAAAATTATCTGCCATAGACAAGACTCTGAATGTCCTTCTGAGGCTGAAATATATATAAACACTAACCATATTTTAACATAAATAAATATATAAACAAATTCCTTTGAAAGTTAAAACGTTCTTATCCAATGTTAATCCTATTTTAAAATCATTTTTCTCTACAATGAGATAAAAATTATGAATTAGAAAAAATGCAATGCATGTATAGATCTGTGTGTCATATAATTATAGGCAGATGTGGATGACTACTATTTATTTGGAATTTATAAAATTTTAAAAACTTCTACAAATGCCTAAAAGAGAACAAATCTGGAGCTGCAGGCATGGGTCATGCTCCTGGGAATACTGTGAAGTTGTTGCTGGATTACCTGACTCTGGGGGAGCAGAAGACTGGCAAGAACTAGGGCCAAAAACAGTGTGAGGCCCATATTAATCTTCCCCAAACAATTCCTTGGATAAAGAGAAGCAGACAGGAATGCTTTCCTCTGTCCCCATCCTCCCACAATCCCTTTCCCTCTAAACCACTCAGGCTCTTGTTGTTCTTTAACTTCTTTACATCTTATAAATTTGCCTTGATACTTGTATCAGTCAGGGTCCTTTAGGGAAACAGGACCAACAAGAGATATCAGTAAATAATATGCGATTTTATAAAATTGTCTCACATGACCTAGGGAGTGCATGAGTAGAGCAGGCTGCAAACCAAGAACTCCAATGAAAGTCCTTGATGAGTTCCCCAGGAGGAGCGATCTGTCTGAAGTAGAGATAGGAATTCTCTCTCTGAATGCTGAAATCACTTCTCCTTTAAGGCCTTCAACTGATTAGACAATTGTTGATTAGACATTGCTGAAGGCAATCTCCTCAGTTGATTGTAGACATAATCAGCCATAGACACAATCAACTCAATGATTATTTCAGTCCATGAAATGTCTTCACAGTGACAATCAGGCCAGTGCTTTCTTGACCAAACAGCTGGGCACTATTACCTGGCCAAGTTGACACATTAGTTTAGCCATCACAATACTTAAAATAACTGATCCTTTTATAAAAATGTGAGTAGGGTACAAAGGAGAAGAAGTCACATGCCATGATTTGCCCCAAAGCCCCACACCACCTTAGACACAGGCAGCCATCAGTTTCTGGCTTGTAGGCATAACTGAAGAACCAATAGCCTGTGCTGTATGCTCAGTCAATCTTTACAACACCTTACTTGGTCATCTAGGACTCCTTCTCCAATTTAATTCCTTTAATTAGATTACTCCAAATCCTTTACCAACTCCTAAAATCCTGTACCTTATCTCCAGAAGCTTACCACAACAAGCTGAATAAACTTTTCAACAAGTGAGTAAGAATATTAGTGCTTTCTCTCTGCATTCCTTCTTCCCAACTCCACACAGCTATCTCCTCACTCATCCTTTCCTTTCCATCTAACCCTTGGTATTCATTTATCTTCCATCCCCTCTTTGATCTGTTGTCCTTACATCATTCTCTCTATCTAGTTAATCTTTCTTCCTACCCTAAAGCTAAATAAAACTTTTCCTTAACATTGTTTCTTTCTCAAAACCACTGGTCTCTCTCTGCCCTTTTGAATACTATACCTTTATTATTCTATCATCTATGTTTTCACCTCTTCCTATTTGCTCCCCATTCTGTCAACTGGCTTGCATACAAAACACTTCACTAGGTTTACTCTCTGCAAAACATCAATGCCCCTTAATGGTCAGAGTCAATGAGTTCTTTTCACTTTTACCCATATTTCAGAGCAATTGGCCTGTTTGAACATTTATTCAATGAGAAACTCTCTCTAATTTGGTATCCACAAAGCCATTTTCAACAATTTCCCCTTTTTATCTGCTGGTGGACTTCTCAAATCCTACTGCCTGCTCCAGTTTTGCAACTCTTTAATTTGGGGACTTCCTAAGGCTGTTTTTTCCCCTACATTCACCATATATACTTTATTAATGATCTCATCTTCTCCTATGGATTAGTTAGGAGCTGTAAGGAAAACAAACAAACAAAAACTACAGGTGCTCAGCTAAATAGGATTTACTTTTTATCATATAACAGGTAAGTTAAGTTGTAAGGTAAGTTGATAATTGCTGGTGGTGTTTTAGGAATTTAAGGTGTCAAGGCAAATTTCTCTGTCTTTTCTCTAATAGTAACCAAGATGGCTGGTGCACCTTGGCCATCCTTACCACAGTCCAGACCAGAAGATGAATTAAGAGGCAAAAGAGGAAAAGAGGACAGGACCTTAATCATGAAAGCAAAGATTTTCCCATAAATCGCCATCAGATGTCTACTTATGCCTTATTGACCATAATCAATTACACCACCACACCATGTTTCAAGGGAGTCTGGGAAAGTGGCATTGGAAAAGGTGTGGAAATGAATATTGAATGACTTAGCCTAAAATATATTTATTAACTTTATCATCCTAAACAACCAAAGGAAATGATACCTGCCCATACCTGAATATGAACAAACAAAGCATTTTGGATATAACTGTTTTAGAGCATGTATTACATTAAACTGTAGTTTTTATTTAGGTGTCTATCACCATGTCCCTTAAATTCAAACACCGAGTGATATTATTATTATTTCCCTGATTACAAACACTATTACATTCATCTATGTAACACATCAGTGCCTAATAAAATGAAAAACTTTATCATAGGCATATGCTATATATATAATTTTAAAAACAAATTTGAAAATTGGATGATAAATATCTGAATTCTAATTGCAGGTATTTATCTGGATTAGTACTATCTTGATTATTCAGAGCTTGACAATATTTTTACTTAAACTGAAGCAATGCATAAATATTTGATACTAGAGTCTACTACTAACACTTCTTAACTCTCAATATAGTAGTTGTGTAATATTTCACCAAGTTTGTGTGTTTATGTTTTTACCGTTAATTTTGTGTTTGAATTCTCTTTCTCTGTTGTTCATCAAAGCTGCTTTTTTCTTTCTTTTTTTTTTTTTTTTTTTTATTTTTAAAATCTCCCCCCCAATTTTTTTTTTTTTTTTTTTTTTTTTTTTTTTTATTATGGGTAAAAATCAAAATTCTCACAATACATACAAACATTTGCAAAATGATATATAAATATATATGCATATATGTGTATTTGCTTACAAAAATGTTATTTATATATATATATACATATATTTTAAGAGGTGCTTAGATTACCCAAAATATTACACGGAACCCACTGGGATTCCCATGTTGCCCATCTCCCACATCTCCCACCACATCCCACACAAACATCTCCCACAGTGTGGCCCACCACCCTCAATGAACTTACACATCTTGGAGCCTTGCCACCAACCATAGACCACAGTTCACACTGTAGACCACACGCTCTCCCACTCAGTTCTGAGTGGTGTGTGCTGATTTAAAATGGCCTACATCCGTTGCCACAACAGTGCTCAGGATAACCTCCAACTCCCAAAGAAGCCCCTGTATTTCAACTGCTCATCCCCTCCCTACCCCAAAAGTGTCAAGTGGCCACTGGCTCCACCTCATTGTTATAATTTCTTGCATTGCTAGAATCACCATATGTGAACAAGAGAATACCATCAAGTCCACTCTAGTCCATAGTTCTTCCTGCTTTATATATCCTTTGACCACATGGGAGTGGGCAATGGGGATAAAGGGGATACTGTATTATAAGAACCATATATTGAGTATGCTGAGAAATCTTAGCATCCCTTAAAAGTAAAAGGTTTAGCCTGCTCCTTCTATTAAATTGTTTCTACATAATTTTTCTGGGAAAGAAGTTAAATTTTTCCAGACCAATCATTTTAAAATCCAATGAAAGTCTGAGTTTTGACCCAGGAGTTGCTGTCTCTAGAATGAGAGACATTAGAGAACACCTCTAAATTTGTCAGGACTTCCAGCATATTGATATTAGTGATTTCAGCTGTGGACATGTTGGGAATTTTCCTTTCATTTAGACTTGTGCTGTCTAATGTACATATATGGACATATAATGTGAACCACCAAGTAATTTTATATTTCTAGTTGCCACATTAAAAAGGGAAAGAAGTTAATTTTTTTTTAAGATTTATTTTTTTTTAGTTTATTTCTCCCCACCCCCTCGTTGTTTGCATTTGCTCTGTCTGTTTGTTGTATGCTCATTTCATTTTAGGAGGCACTGGGAACTGAACTCAGGACCTCCCATGTGGGACAGAGGTGCCTAATCACTTGAGCCACCTCTGCTCCCTGCTTTGCTGTGTTTCTCATTATTCTTTCCTCCTTGTGACTCTTGTTGCATCAACTCGCCATGCCAGTCCATTGCGTCAGCTTGCTGTCTTGCTTGTCTTCCTTAGGAGGCACTGGGAACCAAATCCGGGACCTCCCATGTGGTAGGTGGGAGCTCAATCGCTTGAGCCACATCCACTTTCCAGAAGTTAATTTTAATACTATATTTTATTTAACTCAATATATCCAAAATATTATTTCAACATGTAATCAATATAAAACTATTAATGAGATATTTAACATTATTTTCCATACCCAACAATTTGGTATGCATTTTACACATACAAAATATCTCAATTGGGGCTGTTCATGTTTCAAGTCCTTGGGAGCCTAGATGGCTTGTGGTTTCCATACTTAACAGCACAGATTTAGACTAAATCATTCTGCAAAACAATTTTCATCCTCTTGAGCCCTTCTGACATTTAGTTGGTTAATTAATTACTTATACAAACATGTTAATAGGCTTTGGGGCAAATACTGAATATGCACAGATAGAAAAACCACCATTACTTTTTTTCAAGCTGCATACAGTTTATTCATAAATTCAGTCACAGAAAATAGGTCATTATAAAAATTGTGCAAAATGTTGTAAATGAGAGATGTCCAGGCCATTACAGGAAGACATAGAGGAGATGTCTCACCCAACACAGGTAGGAGGTAGGCGGTTAGAGCAGGCATCCTAGAAGATGAGAGACCAGCCTTAAAGAATGAGGAGAGCTTATCTAACGATGAAGGAAGGGGTGAAAGAGAATTCCACAAACAGGAGCATCCTGAGATTCAAACAAACAAACACTAAATATATAGATACTATAGGAGTTGAAAATAGAGAGGAGAGCAGTGGCTAGAGAGACAACCAAGCAGCCATGCCATTACTGTTTCATAGCTAACCATTCTGGCTCTTATCATTTAAATTATCTCTGTAATTAAATATCTAATTTCAACCCTGATCTTTTGTCCACAATATCAAGCTTTCTCCATGGTATCTCACCTTGACTTCCATGACTTCAGGTGAAATACATGAGAAATCAACCTTAATATCTTATCTCCAAACCAGATTTTCCACTTTTTATTCCTTTATTTTAATCAATGTCTCACTTTTCTCACAATTACCCAAGCTTGAAATTTCAGAGCCATTTTTGCAATAGCCCTCTTCTTTCACTACCCATATTCAATATGCCACTGAATTTTCAACTGTTCTTTCATACTTTTTCTCTTCCTCAACCAACTTACCATCTATAACCAATTACCAAGACTTCAATTACCAATTACCTCATGCCTAGATTATCTTAACTTTTTTTTTTTGCTTTCATTTCCTTCCCATTCTGTTTTACTCTGTACAACTGTGCTCGCCTAACCAATTTTCAAAATTATATCAACATTCTTGTTCAAAATCCACCATTGCTTTGTTTTAGAGAAGTTGTAGATTAACAGAAAGATCATGAACAAAATATAAAGTTCCCATATGCCTGCCCCATTTTTAACATTTTGCATTAATGTGGTACCTTTGTTACAACTGATGAGAGAATATTATAATGTACTTTTAGCTATAGTCAATAGTTTACATTACCTTTCACTGTTTATTTTGTACAGAAATATGGTTGTTTTTCTCTTAAATTTGTGTTCTAGAAACAAATATACCACCTAAATTTTCCCCTTCTAACTACGTTCAAATATATAATTCAGTGATATTATGTTCACAATGTTGTGTTACCATCATCAATATACATTACCAAAACTTTTCTACCACCCCAAACAGAAACTTTGCACCAATTAAAAATTAACTCTCTATTCATTACTCCCACCACATCTACAGTAACCTATATTTCAGTTTCTGACCCAATGAATTTGCTTATTCTAATTATTTCTGGTCAGTGAAATCATACAATATTTGTCCATTTATGTGTTGTTTACTTCACTCAACCTGTTGACGTCAAGGTTCAGGCATGTTGTTATATGTATTAGAACTTTATTGTTTTTCATGGCTGCTTAATATTCCATTGTTTGCATATACCACATTTTGTTTATCCATTTATCTGTTGAAGGACACTTGGGTTGATCCCATATTTTGAAATTTGTGAATAATGCCACTAAGAACATCAGTGTGCCAATAACTTTTTGCATCCCTGCTTTCAATTCTTTTCGTATATACATAGAAGTGGAATTCCTGGATCATATGGTAATTCTATACTTAAGTTTCTTTTTTAAAAAAACTTTATTTTCAAAGAAATTTAAGATTACATAAAAGTTAATTAAAAATACAGTGGATTCCCTTATACCCCATCCTCTTTACCCTCACATTTTTCCCTGTTAATAACACTTTACAAATACTGTGGTACATTTGTTACAATTGATGAACAAATATTGAAGCATTGCTATTAACCATGATCTATAGTTTACATTATGGTTTACATTTTGCACCATTCAATTTCATAGGTTTTGACAAAATGTGTAATGACCTCTATCCACCATTGCAATATCATGCAGAACAATTCTAATGCCCTAAAAATGCCCTATGTTCTATCTATTCTTCCCTCTCCCTCTCCCCTCACAACCTCTGGTAATCACTATCTTTATATCAATGCTACAAATTCTTCTGTTACTGCAATAATAGTAAGTCTACCTCAGTCCATGGTTGCATTCCTCCACTTGTGTTTATTCATTCCTCAAATTTGAGGATTTTGGGATGGTGATGCCCACTCTGCTTTAAATTGAGAGGGATATTAGATCTTATGGGGCAGATGGAAGGAACTGTTTTGCTTGCAGTTGTAGACACTCTTTGCTTTTTGGGTTGGGGGTTGCCCATCACCATCATTTTGTTAGTTGTCCTGAGCAAGTCTGATGAACTAGACAGTAGGTGTTCGCTGCAACTCTGCTGAGATTCAGGGCTCAACTGGACTTAACTTTCTGAAGAGCCAACAAACTCTTTTCACAGCAGCTGCACCATTTTACACTCCCACCAACAATGAACAAGTGTTCCTGTTTCTCCACATCCTCTCCTACACCAGCCATTCTAGTGGGAGTGTAATGGAGTCTCATTGTGAATTTGATTTGCATTTCCCTAATGGCTAATGATGTTGAGCATCTTTTCATGTGCGTTTTGGCAATTTGTATAACTTCTTTGGAGAAATGTCTGTTCAGGTCATTTGCCCAAATTTTTTTAGTTGTGTTGATTGTCTTTTTGTCGTTGAGTTGTAGGTTTTTTAAAAAATAAATTCTGTATATTAAACCCTTTCTGGATATGTTGTTTCCAAATATTTTTTTCCATTTTGTAGTTTGTTTATTACTTTCATGATGAAGTTCTTTGAGGCAAAAAGGTTTTTTAAAATTATTTTGAAGTCTCATTTATCTATTGCTTCTTTTGTTGCCTGTGCTTTGAGTGTAAAGTTTAAGAAACCATTGTCTAATGCAACATCCTGAAGATGCTTCCATACATTTTCTTTCAGGAGTTCTACAGTCCTGGTTCTTATATTTAGGCTACTGATCCAATTTGAGTTTAATTTTGTATATGGTGTGAGGTAGGGATCCACCTTCATTCTTTTGAATATTACTGGGGATTGAACCCAGGACCTTGTACATGGGAAGCAGGCTTTCAGCCACTGAGCTACATCCACTCCCCAATGAGAGTTGGTGTTTTTGTTTGTTTATAGGAGGTACCAAGAATTCAACCTAGGAGCTTATACATGGGAAACAGGTGCTCACCCACTGAGCTACATTCACTCCCCTATTGGAGAGGGAATTTTTTTCTGTTGTAGCACGAACAGTAGCATGAACAAAACAAACTGCACTTGTAACTTAGCAAGCAACTTAGAATAGAAGTAGGGTTTCTATAGAAAAGCACATAATTTTGTCAAGTTTAATATTAACCTGACCTTTTACTTCTCTTTCTTTGTCAAGAAAATGTATGCTGTATCCTTGTCCACTTATTCCCTATTTTTACCACTGTGAAACTTAGAGGCATGAGGCATAATATGTATCTTAAATGTTAACCAGAGCAGAAAAATTAGAAAAACTCCTCCAAACCCTTCCCAAGGATGACGAGTCTATGATTAATTATCTTAGTTTCAAATCATGCCTATGATTAATTGTTTTTGTTTCAAACCTGTATTAAAACTGTAAAAAACAAAAAACAAAAACACTTGATGGTGAGGCAGATTTGAGATTGATTAGATCTCCTGTCCTCCATTGGCTAATAAAGCCCCTTTTCCTTCCCAGTCTAGTTCAGTGCGTCTATCTATTATGACACGACAAGTGATGAGCCAGTGGACCATTCCAGTCTCCTTCATTGTCACTTCAATACTCTGCCTAGTGTTCTTTCCTTTCAGTCTACAGAATTCCCTTTAGCATTGCATTTAGGGAAGGTCTAGTTGTAACAAACTCCCTCAACTTTTGTTTATCTGGGGAATGTCTTAATCTCTGCCTTATTTTTGAAAGAAAGCCTCGACAGATATAAAATTCTTGGTTGGAAATTGTTTTCTTTCAGTCTTTTAAGAACTTAAACTTATACTCTATTGTACAGAACACGTTGCTTTTCTCTTATAGCTTTCAGGACTGTCTCCTTCCCTTTGCATTTGAGAGTTTGACTCTTCAAGTTATCCTGTTTGGGATTTGTTGGGTTTCTTGGATGTGCATATTCACATCTTATTACTAAGTTTGGAAAATTTTCTGCCATTATTTCTTTGAGTATTCCTTCTGTTCCTTTTTCTCTTTCTTTTCCTTCTGGTTCTACCATAATGCATATGTTGGCATGTTTAATGATGTCTCACAAGTCCCTTAAGCTTCACTAGACACATGTGCAATTTAATCTAAAATATTGAACTCCTTAACAATTATTTGGAAACCCATACACAGAAAGCATTTATTCTTACTGCAATGCATTGGCAATGTAAAATATGTTTCAGTTTGCATAGAGGAACAATACCTTGAACAATAGTGTAACTTAAGTAAAATAGTAAAATACATTAAAATGGATGCTATCAAAGGAAAATGTCATGCTTTATTCTTCTATAACTATCCCTTGACTAAATGTTCAATAATTTCTTTTTTGAAAGAATGAATGAAAAATTGGTCAATTTTTTAAGATTCAGCTCCTCAATGAAGCCTTCCTTGTATCCCATTAGTACCCAGAGAGAGGTATGTTAAATAAGATCATGCCCAGTTTGTTTCTATCTGAGCCTATGAGGCTATTCTTTGTAGTAGGGAGTTACAATTCATTAAATAGCATAAACTTATTATTTTCCCAGTATAGTAAACAGCTTATAAATAGATATAAAATAAGCCATATGCCCCCATACATTAATATTTTTGGAACTTGTAATACATGTTTCTGGAAGGGAGATAACTTACTGAGATAAAAAACTGAAAAGTATATTTCTCAATAGCTTTGAATGAGTTTAGTGTCAGCAATAAGCATGTGAAAACACCTATTTAGTCTGAGCCACTCAGATTACCACCTGATAGGGCTGATATATTGAGACTCATTTGAAGGATAATACATGGAAAAGCTGTGAAAGGTAGTTGAAGAGTATATTTTGGGGAAACTAGAGTGAATTTATCATCTCTTTCCCAGTTAAAAAAAAAAAAACAAAAAACACAAAGCGATGACTTGAAGTGGTTGGGCAAAATGGCATTACCCATAAATCTTTGATAGCCATTTATAATTCATACTCTGTGTCAGAGTTCAGTTCAATAAAATAAAATAAATATTTATTGAGCTTCTATTGTATATCAGATACTGTGCCAGAAACTGGGGTAATAAAACACAAGTACCAGGTAATCATAGAGCAGGAAGTGAGATAAGAAGATTTAAAATATCATGTGCTAATTAATATGATAGAGGAAAGGTTTAAATTAACATAAAAGCATATGAAGAGATGATTTTCTTTAAAAATCAGAGAACAGAAGGCATTTGAGTTGCTTAAGTTTTAGAAAACAACTAAGATTTTGAGAGGCAAAAATTGAGACCAAGCCTTCCAGGGAGATATAAGGTAGCA
Organism: Tolypeutes matacus; assembly: GCA_026826555.1. NCBI lineage: Eukaryota > Metazoa > Chordata > Mammalia > Cingulata > Chlamyphoridae > Tolypeutes > Tolypeutes matacus. The sequence continues at coordinate 140,577 of JAKSZT010054474.1, read as the reverse complement.
CCAAAGGCACAGAGGCTTGAAGTGCAGGCATTAGAGAAGTAATTAAATGTAGTTTTTGGTGAATGATAGGGGTTGGGAAAGAAATGACAGAAGTGAGGGGTGGTGAGGTTGAAAGGTAGGTTGGAACCAAGTTGATCATTTACATTTATTTAAGCAAATATCGGATGAGGCATTAGGTGGGGGAAGTAAATGTAAATCTAATTGAATATCTTTAAGACCTTGCAACTTGCAGATACAAATGAGACCCAACTAGTGTCAAAATACAAATTCAGGTGTCTGGCATGGCCTCTCTGAGTAACTTCAGAATTAGTGTCTCTGATCTTTTCTAAATAGTCCTGGATGTGGGCAACATGGGAATCCCAGTGGGTTCCGTGTAATATTTTGGGTAATCTAAGCACCTCTTAAAATATATGTGTATATATATATAACATTTTTGTAAGCAAATACACATATATGCATATATATTTATATATCATTTTGCAAATGTTTGTATGTATTGTGAGAATTTTGATTTTTACCCACAATAAAAATCAATAAAAAAAATAAATAAAAATAAATAAATAAATAAATAAATAAATAGTCCTGGCGGCCAAGAAGGCATGCACCAAACCATTCACCAATTGCCTGTGTCTGTTGGCTGCTACCACTGTCCTGTGAGGACTCGGCATGATGTGAAAAATCCTCTGTTTCCCACAGTGCTGTTTCCTACTGCTTCTCCACTGGGAAACTAGGAGTGTTCTTGCAGAAATGGGCTGCATAGGCAGAGTGAGGTGCAGTGTTATGGGAAGTAAACAGGAAAGCCTCATCCAGATTTGGAGAACAAGTGGCCAGGAAAAATTTCCTGGGAAAAATGGTATTTGACATAGGTTTTAAAAGGCTATAATAGAAATTAACAAGGTTAAAGGGGGAAAAAAAGAACATTTCTTACAGAGATCCAATTATTTAAGTCCTTAAATATCACATTAAAGAGCATGGAATTTATTTTCCAAGCAAGGAGGATTCATTGGGGTTTCTAAACAGACACTTGAATGATCAGATCTAAGCTTTAGAAAGAAAATTTTGGCAGCTTTGGAGAAGATAATTTAGCACAGGATTAGCTTGGAGTAGAGTCACTATTTAAGGTATTGTAATAATCCCATAAACCTGACTAGAGCAAAGACAATGAAAGGGTGAAGAAAATGGATCTGAAGGAAATCAATAGGCATAATTCAAAGGAATTTATATTGCAACATATGAGAAGAGGGTGAAGGAAAATGAACAAATTGAAGCTGAGGTTTCTCTCTTGACTGGACAGAAAGTGATGCTTTCAGGAGCTAGAAAGCAGGAGTATTGAAACTTGTGTGGAAGGTCACAGAATAAAGATGAGTTCAGTTATCAAATAGAATTTTCTGGTAGACTGAATGGAGGGAAAGATCATCGAGTAAAGAGAACCATTAGGGAAAAGCAATCAATTAATACTTTAAAATAGTATCCCATCACACCTCTTTTTCAGGGCATGATTTTGGCTAATCCATTCATATCTTAATTAATGTACTATTTGCTAAGATTTGACAATATTCTATTTACGAATTGAAATGAAAATTAGGAAATATTAGAGATTTCTTCACTAATGGTTTGCATTAAAGCAATAATTTTAACTGCCTTGGAAGAGATAAGATTGTCTAGAATTTTGTCTCTAGCTCTGAAATTAACATTAAGCCCTCCAGAATCATGTCATAAAATAAAAACTGAGTTTTGAACCAGGAATTAGCAGTCTTTTTCCATAAAGGACCAGATAGTAAATATTTTAGTTTTTTGGGGCCATACAGTCCCTGTCGCAATTACTCAACTTTGCTGCTGTACTGCAAAAAGAACTATCGATAATATGTGGCTGTATTTCAATAAAACTTTATTTATAAATACATGTGCTAGATGGACTTGGCCCTCAGAGCTGACCACTGCTCTGAGCTAATAAGTTATCTTTCTCTGTCTAATTCATAGCTAGACATAGATTTGGGATAGAAAATGACTCATGTAAGAGTATCTAGATACACAGAATTTAACTTATACATAGGTTTCAGCTTAGTGTCTTTAAAATTGATTGCTAAAAGAAAAAAACAAAAAAACTAACCATTTATTTTCCTTTTTATGTCCTCATGAAACTCAGTTTCATTTTTCACTACTTCACCAAAGCTCTCATACAGACGCATTAGACTGGATCATAATGGAAAAGAGAATCTTCTTTTTTAATGGAAATCACAAGTATGCCAAGAACTTAGGGAGTAACTTCACTTCTGGGAATCCATCAGCTTCTTGTTATCCTATGGCCACCTTGGATATGACACCAATATCTTTCTAAAGTCATTAATGGGCACAGGAAATTCAGAGTCACTAAAAATGAATCAAAAAGCCCACAAGACACAATAGATGCAAGAAAAAGAAGGTCCTCTCGTTTTCTGTCTGTCTGGTAGTGGCAGCCAAGATTGAATAGGGGAATACAGGAAATTCTAAAAGCATGGGGAAGGGGAAATAATCTTTGCACCTCAGAAGTAAAGTTTAAACAGAAAAAAAAAAAAAAAATGTCCACAAGGACCTAGAAACCCACAGAGATAAGAATTAGTTTCTACCACCCAAAATTAGTCACCTTTTTGTGGCAGCTTCCCAGACTTTTCTAACCTCAAAGAATGAAATATCTGTATATCCAGACCTAAAGATGAATATTCTACAGGTGATATTAGACTCACAAGAAAATTGGAATGGCAGGCATTGTGCACATACTTGTAGTCTGAGATCTCTTCTAAGAGAAATTTCTAGCAAGTCCTCAGCCCTCACTAAAAATATCTCTCTGGAAATGCAATTTATATCTCAAAGCTAAATGTAAAGCTGGGAGAGACATTATAGATTATCTAATCTAATCAACTGATTTTACCACTAAGTGACATGAAAAATTCCATGGACAATGTCTAGTTAAGTAAAACTGTTGTTATCACTAATACTCTCAATTGAATGATTTCCATTTTGGGTCTTTTACACTGTCCCAGGCTGCTGGTGAACTTAAATACAGTGAAAGCTTCTCTGGGTCTAATTCATGTACTTCAGTATGAAAGACTGTTACAGACTCAGGAACACAGTGATATGTAAAATAAAGACCCTTCCCTCATGAAGCTTATACAGACGATATGCGTTAACACAATGCTTCCTATGAGTCTGGCATCACTCTACATGCTTTAAATATTTTAATTCACTTCATTCTTACCACAAACAAATACGTATAGAGACATTTCCGGTTTGAAAGAACTTGAGCCAAAGAAATGGAAACATTTGAAAATAAGTAATACAATCAGATTCCCCAAGGCACTAATACCAGATGGTTATTTTTTCAAAGGAGCCTTAGAGTTTGTAGTCCTGTAACTTTTTAGAGTTGAGGGCAGAACCAGAATTTGAGCCCAGCTACCTGATTTTCACTCCTCCATTCTTCTTCTGAAAAACAGACAACACTCCCAGCAAACATTGTTATTCTCCAATAAAACCAGTGATGCTTTTAAGAGCAAAAATTACTCATTTGTCAAAAATACATGTTTTATTCATCATATTAGTTTATGTATGAAATATTTCAAAGAACCTAAGAGGATGTAGAGGAAACTTATCATTTCATTGAAATGGGTGATTCTCTACCCAGAAATGAAGGGATTGTGGAGTGTTTTCTGTGTCCTTCCTCCAAATATCAAAGCACATTTATTGGTAGTCCTAAAGTCATATATTTATCTTTTTCCCTCTTAAAAGAGTGATTAGAAATGATAATAAAGATATGACTAAGATTTTGAATAGTTTTCATACCATTCCAAAAACAGCTACTGAAATGCAAGTTATTTCTTCCCTCTTTTGAAGCAGTTTTGATTTCTTCAACAAATGGCTAGATTTACTAAATGGATACTTATCAAACTTTTCAGGCCCTGTGTAATCCTCAATGCTGGTAAGAAACTGCTACAAGCAAAAAGAAGGTATATGTAGAACTTAGATTTACTAGTAAAAAAAAAAAAAAAGCATACTTTTATATCATGTGAGTTTATATGTAGGTTTTATACACATTTTATATAGCCTTAATTAATACATTTTAAAAGTTTTAAAAGGGCAAATGTAGCAATGGTTGAAAGAATCTTAGAATTTCTACAACACGAATAAAATATTTTTGAAAGGATTTGAGTGCTGCATAAATTCTAAATGCAATAATAGATTGACTTTTTTTTTATGTAGACGCTTAAGATAATTAGAGCTTTCAGCAGTAGACTCTCTACTCTAAATCCAGCTTTCCGACTAATAATCTGATTGAGCTATTATGCCAATATATCTTTTTAATGCTGTCTGTATTTTTAAGGGGTAAAATAATGTAAAGCAAGTCCAAATAAAAGCTCATAGAGCTCTTGGAAGGGGTTTCTTCCATTTGCTTATAAAGCAACAGCACTCTGGCCATAAAATATTGACCCTTCCTGTCTCCTTCCTCATTGCTAATTTTTGTAATCATTTAAAACTCACTTACCCAAATTTGAGAGACATAGCTAATTCTGAAAATTTAGGGATCATAAGAACATTTTAAACACTTTAGGGATAGTTCATACATCTCAACACCTTCAGGAATGGAAAGGTATTAAAGCCGAAAACGTAAAAAAAAAAAAAAAAGGCTCAGGTTGGTCCATCATTTCTAATTGACCTTAATTGGGTAGTCCCACACTTCTCATTCACTTTGGTCCTTCTCCACTAGTTGAAGTTTTTACAGCTTTCACCCACCTTTCTGAAGCTCTTCTTTGTCTCTTATTTATTCCTTTGTTTGTTTTGCTACACTGTTCTTCTTCCCTTCCCTGCTACTGATTTTTTTCCCTCTTCTGTTTCTTTCACTGGTATTTCTTTCACCCATGTCTCTACAAAGTTAAATGCTCGACTCTCTCATCTGCACTCTTTCTTGCAGAACTAATGCACTTTTATAGTTCCAACTATTTTTTTTTTAAAACATCAGTTTTGGAAATTGAAGACTTGCAATAAGGACTGGTTTTACAACAGACGTGGAATTCAAGTATCCCACAAATACATTAATCAGCAAGATTCATTCACAATTATTCCTCTAACTATCCACACATCTTCCTGCTAAGGTAGCATTTAAGGCTATTACTCATGCATAGCAGCTATCTCTGGTCAGAGTAATATTCTATCTTACAGATTGTCCTCTCAAGTTCCTTTTTTAAAAGTACTTTTGTGTGCGATGTTTGCCAAGTCTCTCCAGAGTCTAATGAGCCTCAATAGGATGTGCGCTCATTCAGCGTGGCCCTTGCTTTAGCTTTAAAATACTGTTGGCATAATAGTATTATCTTTCAATCTTCTGGATTATTCTTTAGCTGCAATTATTTCTATAAATTATTACATTTCTACTTTCTTCCTGTTGCATCTACTGTTTTTTTTTCCAGCTTTCATCCAATCACTTTATTTATTGATCTATTGGTTAAATAATTGGTGCAACTGTTTACAAGGGCCATTATAACTCACCACTGCAATAGCCAACATAACAATTTCTTTTATAACTTATTATTTATTTAAGGATGAAACAGGAAGGTCTTTTTGTCTTGTGACTTCAGTTGGTAGGGAAGGGCTTGGGGCCAGTTTGTTCTGTCCTAGCCGGTTGGGTAGAACCAGATGTTATCACTTATTTTCTGAGTTTCACACATAATAGCTCAGGCCTGGCTGCTCACAATAGCTCAGTTCTGGCATTCTAGGGTGCTTTTTGTTACCCCTGAGATATTGTGCTCACTTCCCCACCCCCTTCCCCTTTCCCCGTTCCCTCTTCTGACCTGCCTCACTCCTACATAATGAACAGTAACTTACTATATGAATAAGTAAATTATTCTTTGCAAAGAAAAAAGAGAAAGATAAAGTAAAATTGATGGTAGAATTCCAAATGTCTCAAGATTTATCTAGCCACCTCAAAATTCATGTTTAGGAAAAACAAACCGAAAAAAAAAAAATGTTTTTCAGCCCATCCAGCATTTATTTACTCTTGGAGTCTCAATATATTAATCTCAAACCATAGGAATTAGTGGTAAGCCATAAACAAAGAACACTCATAATAACAACTAATTCCCTCCCTCCATTATTAGCCCCTGTGTCCAAGGCATAGCAATATCATGCAATGAATTAACCAACCGAAAGATTATATCTCCACACTGTGGGAGAAACATCTACTTAAGTTTTTATTATATAATCTATATCACAACATAGATGTCCAGTAGTGATCAAATTATAAAAAAGTGATTTGTAATTCTCAGCATCTCTCCTGGGTCTAAGCATGGCAGAATAACTGAAGTGCATGTTACATAGAGGCTGAAATGCTGAGTCAGGATTGCAATCTTGCTTGGCAGGATTCTAATCTTGGTTACCTGACTATAACCTTAACTAACACTTCCCCTGGTTAGGACAAAGGCAGTGCATACAAGGAAAACATATAAGTGGCACTTTACATATTATCAATTGCTCTGAAATATGTTATCTCATTTGAACCACGCTTTGAGCAGCTGGTATCACAATGCCTAATACAACTGAGGAAAGTGTGTACCTTCTGGAGGCGAGATGGTTTTTCCAAGGTCATTGATAACCAGTGACTGTAAATTCCATGTTCTTTCTAAGATCAAAAGCTGTTTCCTAAGGTTAGTACATAGTTAGCAGGGATCATTCATATTTTCTTGATCCAGCTATCTAGAGTTTTCCGTTATTCATTGCTTGCTGTGGACTCTCTGCTAATTTACATATTTTAACTAATCAGATTTTTAGATAGACTGTGCTGTGATTTATACAGATGGCTCTTTGCCATTCTACTTCACTTTAGCTCCCCAGTCATTCAGGGCCTTTGATTACCTTTCTTCCGTCTTGTTCACTTCTGATTAGGTTGATATGAAAAATTGAAGCAATTATCTTAAGCACAGTGTCAACCCTTTTCCCAAACAACAGCACTGACTTGAGTAAATTACTTATTCCAGTAATAGGATTAAGACCCATCCTGATTCACTTGGCCACAACTTAACTAAAAATATCTTCAAAAGTTCCTATTTGCAATGAGTTCACAGAGTCAGAGATTGGATTAAATTAAGAACTTTTTGTCTGGGATACACAACTCACTTTGTCATATACCTTGAGTATCTTGATAGAATATCTACCACCATCTGATTGGAAAACTGTGGAAACAAATTCAATATTGGTAGAAAGCTGGGTTAGAGTCCTTTCCAATCCTATGCTTCTAACTAGCAACTTTTGAAGATTTATCCACTATTTATATTAATAATTTGTCCCATGTTTCTCCCAACGAGATCATATTAATTCTAGCCAGGCCTACCTTTTATAATTATTGGGATATAAATATATCTGGTCTTTCAGATTGCAGACAATGAAAGGATGCAAAGTGAAAATCTCTCCTTGCCTCCTACATGCCATGACAGAACTGGGGAAAGGCAGGACTCTTATTTCTCTTTAGGAAATTTTTAATAGTCCACATTAAAAACATTTTTTTAAACTTCATTAAATCATTAAATTTTTATAAATAGTGTTGTTTTTGTGAATGATGGATCATATTTTCCTTTTTTTCTTTTAACAAGACATATTACTATATGAAAACAATAACAAAAACATGAAATGAAAAGAAACTGCATCTGCAACCCACTCAATATGTCACAATATATTAAATGCAATTTTTCATTAGGGAATAATGTGTGTGTATGTGTTTAATTCTAGGGAACTTTCATGGGGTTTGACATCTTTTACCATCTCCACAGGAAGCATATAATATGATTTCCTAAGAGCAATCTGGAATGAATATTTTAATTCTCAGGAGGGCAGAATTTATAGCATTACTGATAAAATAATCAGCATCCCTAATGCCATCAGATAGCTGTCTTCATTTTATTTTTTATTTTTTACATATAAAGCACATTCTAAAGGCTTTTATAGCTTCCTTAAAGTTTTATTTCTTAAGAAATTAGTTAGAAAGAAATAATATACTTGTTTGCTTACTTAGATTCATAAGAATATCAATAACTAATTAAAAAAAAATTTTTTTTAGGGTAGGTAAGGGAGTAAAAAGTTTATTAAGAAATGAGAAAAGAGATAAGTACACACCCCAGACATGGGTGCAGGCATGCTACAGGTGAGACATGCCTCAACAACCAATTTTAATACTAAAATTTTCCCAATACAGGTAAAAGCTATATTGACTTTTTAATTTGAAAGGGTTTCCAGCAAACTACATCTAGCATTCTTCTTTCTGGGAAATGCACATGTCATACATAATGAATTGCTATAAAAAGAGATGATTAATAACTTGATACTCATTGTCACAATTTCTCTTGGCTTCTCCATGTCCTTCTTGTCTGAAATTGAGATCTGTAGCTGACTGGGATCAGGATGAACATGAGCGCTCCACAATGGCCTAGCACATAGTAAGCTATTGACTGATTGAAGCAGCCACTCTGCTTCTTTTTCCAATTCTTTCTCAGTGGAACTGTCAGAGGTTGTGACATTTCGAAGCTGGGTGGATCCCAGAAAATCCTGTTCTTTAAGCTAGTCCATTCCTGTGCATGTAAACCTATTGTAGGTGAGACCTTTTGATTAGATTCAATTAAGGGAACTTCATTTTGATTAGATCACTTCCATAGGGCCAGGGTAGGTCTTAATGCTCTTTTATAAATGGAAGAGTAAAAAGCCACAGACACAGTAAAGAGCTGCAGAGACAGAGAGAAGCCTCCAGAAGTTGAAATCCATGAACCTAGAAGAGAGAAGAGCCATAGATGGAGCATCCTTAAGCTGAAAGCTATGGCCTGGAGGAGAGGGGAGAGACAAACAGACACTGCCATGTGTCTGATTGCTGGCAGCTGGCCTTCAGAAAGAGAGCTTCATCTGATGCCTTGATTTGGACATTTTTCCAGCCTCTGAACTGTAAGCTTTTAAGTTAATAAATCACATTGTAGAAGCCAACTCATTTCTGGTATATTGTATTAGTAGTCTTTAGCAAACTAAAACAGAGGATTTTGAGAATCTGAACCACATATGAAGTTACTGATCCTTGGAATGGACCTTCACACTCAGATCCTGAACCATCAATAACCAAATCAATTACAGTCTTTTTGTTACCTTGATATTGTATGTCTTTTTAAAATAGTAGGAGCTGTCTGGATTCAAGGATACTTCCATGTAACCAAGGAAAAGAGAGAAATGGGTTTTTCTAGGGAACATTCTATCTTCTCTGTGACCATAAGTTCCCTTATTTCAGGCATCTGTCATCCTCACTTTCAGAGCTTATTTATCAGCAGTATATCATATCTGCCTTTCACACTACCCCCAAAATACTTCCTTCCCAAACTGGAATGGTGTTCAAGCCCCACAAGTAAACATTACAAATATTAAAACCTTCTTTATATCCACATTTCCTACAGAGCTTGAGCTTTATTGGTTCTTGTTTCTTCCTTTGAATACATTTCATGGAAGCAGTGAAAGTGTAACTATTATGTGGCACATAAAAGTCTGATTATATTCTATAAGAATTCTACCTGCTGTGGTTAATCACCCTAGATCAATGGGAGATCTGGGTAGCTAATAATCACTTTTGTGTATGCCTTCTAATATATTGAACTCAGTGGCTTTTCTAATTTCTAATTTTCTAATAATAATCTAATGGTGATGGGGACAGCAGTCAAATTTAATATTTTACATAACTGCAGGTGAAAAGTCAGACAAGTCATTAAATACATATTGAAATTATGAACTTAATTAACTTCTAATGCCACCAAAACTTACCTACAAATGACTTCTTCACTCCATCTAGAACCTATGAATTTGAAGTAATCTCTTTGGTTCTCAATTTTCTTATCTGCAAAATGAGGATTAAATAAAAATAATATATATGTCTATTTTGGAGTTGGGAGCTTATTTGCATGCAGCAAATGCTAGTTTCTCCAATCCCCTCTAGACATGTCACAGACTCATGCCCTGCATTTGCTCATATTGTTACTGATACTTGGAAATGCCTTTTTCTGTTTTCACCCAGATCAAACCTTCCTGCCTTTTATAGACTTACTTAAATATCACCTCCTTTGGTAAACTCTCTCCTAATTCCCCTGCTCCTGAGGTCCTCTATTTCTCCTCCCTCTCTAGATCCTTAATATTTTATCCATGTTGCTGTCATATTTTGTATCACTTAGTATAATTACATGTATTGTCACTATATTGTGACTTCAGTGAGGACAGGAACTATATCTTAGTATTTATGTCACCTAAGTGAACGTGACAGAACACAATTATTTTTGAATCAAAGAATGAATGTATAAACTAATTGTTCAGAAAGCTAACAAAAATTTCAATTCAAAATAAATGAGCTTCCTAGAAATTATACAATATTTAGTTCCTATTTAACCTGAGTCCTGGAAACAGAGTATGTTTTTTTATTAGTAACATAAGAATAAAGATATTTACTTTTAATTTGAAGTAAGTGAAAGACTAAGATGTCTTTTTTTTTCTAAATAAGATTCAGAGAGAGAGAGAGAGAGAGAGAGAGAGAGAAGGGGGAGGTTAGGGACATTTCCATGAAACTGGATATTAAAATATCACTCTTTCTGTTTAATATTTGGTTGAGCCTCAAGACCATAAGTGGCAATCACCCCATATGCCAAAGCAAAGTGCTGAACTATCTATGCAATGGTTGTTGAAAAGTATGTTAAAAGCATTGTTTTCAACCCTTAGTACTTTATCCATTATGAAGGCATAAAAGACCAGGAATTTTTGGAAATTGAGGGAATTCTTTGGAGAGAGGTGTTAGTGCCCTGGGCATTATACATCTTCTTCCTTGATGAAAGGGAAGGGTCCTTCATCCCAGCTTCAGACATAGTAGGAGAGAGGGAACTTCAAGAGTTCCCTCTCCAACTTTTCCGTTTGGAGAAATTAACAAATGGATTTTGGAGAAATTAACAAATGGATTTGGTGGGCACAGTGTACTGATATCTGATATCTGACAGCCCTGAATAAAATCAAGGGTGACAGAGGTGGAGCTTTTGGCCAGGTAACTAAATGACTGCCTGCATTAGGACCAGTGTGTGCTACCAGACTTTGTCCAGGCAAAGAATACTCCAGGCTTCCTGTGGACCAGGTATGAGTTACTCTGAGCCAGTCTGTAACTGTCTTTAAAGGACTTTGCCCAAGGAAGGTGATGGGTCCCCAATACGGAGAACAATTTTTTATGTGATATTAGATTACCTGATATATGGGATAAAAGAAAAACATAGTTGGCTAGGTAAATGAGCCATCCTTGGCATTAAGGAAACTTCCCTAGTGAAGGGAAGGTGTCTCCAAATAATCTAGAAATCACCCCTTGAGAGACTAAGCTTCAAAATTCCCACATGACCAGAGAGAAACAGTGTAGTTAAGTAAGACCTTTCCTACCCCCTCACCTCTCCTCCCTCCCTTCCCTCCCACTTCCCCCACAACTCAGGGGGAGTCAGAAGGCAAAATCAGCAAGTTTGAGGAAGGAAGAGATGACAGAGGAAAAGAGAAGAATGGAAGCTATCCAGCTTGCAGCAGCCCATCCTGGGGAAAAGGAGAAGCATTATCTATGAATAAAGACTGGAAATTTTGATTATTTATACCAGTGTATACTTATTATTATTAATATAGACTATTCTTAGAAATAAAACTGACCTGAGGACTTTTCATTATCTAAAGGTAAGCAGAATAATTATGGGACCTGACCAAGATACTTATCCAAAGGGATTGAGAGAAAAGTCCTAATAGATGGGTTTGCAAAGGCAGTGCCAGAGTGGTAACGTGGGAGTGGGAATTTGCTGAGAATTGCAGTTCCTGTGGTCCAGCTGTTTAATGGAAGGCTTACTATAGAACTACACACAGTTACCATTATTTGACAAATAAAGGAAAGGAAAAAGAGAAAGTAGAAAGAGGAAAGCTGGGATAATTGAATTTAGAAAAGCTTGTGTTCTGAGTTAAATACATATATGATGTTACTCTTCAGAGAAGATAGCCCACTAGTGACATGGGAGTTAAATGCTTCTGTGATTTATATTTTTTGAAAGCCTTTCCTGTATGTGTGTGTGTATGTTGTACAAAGCCCATTATCTAAAATCCTTCCATATTTTTCAGATTTTAGAAATATGTATTTTATATATTATGAATATAACTGTAATCAAACACATTATTCCTGTGTGCTTTTTCTTGCTGTGAAACATGAATAGTTTAATTAATAGGCCATATCTGGTCAAGTTTTGCCACTATGAGTTATGAAAATATTTTCATTTTCAGAATTGTGGAAAAATAATTGTGAGCCTGTGTATATTTTACACACACAGAGTCAGGGTGCTGGTGTTCTATCTCTCATTTTTGTCACCACTTGGGTAACCCTGAAAAACATTTATTCTCTGTAGACCTTGGTTACTTCAACTGCTCTAGATCAGGAATCACAAACTCAAATGTCTTCAGAGATGGGGTTGTAACATTGAGTGAAGCAACCATCTTGAGATGAAACTCTAAGCACTGGTGGGGCTGGGTGGATTGGAGCATACACTTCCAGTCTGGAAGTAGTTACATTCAGAAAACCTTCAGAGACCTCTGAAGATCAATCCAGCACATCTGGGGACAGCCAGCTTGAGGTCTCTGCCCTTTAACTTCCTTCCCGTGTCCAAGGTTCTGTAAGTCTCTCGGTACCAAGGTGAGCTAATTGGATTTGTTTAGTTCCTCAGGTTGTATTCTTCAACACTGCTGTCAAGCTCTGCACACAATGCTTGAACAACACATAAATTCATCAGCCTTTGAAGCAGTTTCCTACCTGCGTTTTCTTTCCTCATTTTTCTCCTCTTGAGATCATTAATGCCTTTCCTTCTTTATTCATGTATTTATTTTTCTATCATGTAGGATTCAATGCTTAGGGTTTCTTTTTTCTTTTTTTACAATATAAAATAACCAAGAGTTTGATGAAAATATTCAAAGATTTCCAAAATGGACCAAAGTAAATTCAAAAGGAAAAATGATTGAGTCTAGGATTATTAAATCACTTCCTCCGCTTTAATGCAACTGACTTGCTGAACCACGAAGAGCAAGCTCTGATAAGCAGCCCTCTACTCTAAAATATCATACAAATAATAAAGCATTCCATCACACATGATGCAAATTCATCATTCATTCAAAGCATTCCCATCTGCTACTTTCCCTTTCAGTATCTATGGTGTTCTATTAGAGAAAAAAATTGCTATTTTGGAAGCATTGAGAATTTGATTTCTCTTTTCTTCATCAGACTTTTTGACCCTTTTGGGGACAAAATTCCATTAAGATGGCCTGAAAGAGCTCTGGTATCGAATGAATCCTCCTTTCTTCTACTCCCTTACTACTAGCTCTCTCTGACATGCCTCATTCTGCTTCAAATTTGCTTCGCACATGAACTTCTGGAGAAAAAGGCAGTTCTGAATTAGATCATCAGGCAACAATCCTTTTCTGAAACTTTTTTCCCCTGTAGTGTGCATTTCCTTCCAGCACAGTGGTGTGTCTATTGATGTTTGGGGCTTGCTCAAATTTTTTGATCTGTTTACATACAACTGGCTGTCAAATTAAGTAGTGCAAATTCTTTCCTTTGCAATGAATACTGAATTGATTTCTCTCTGTAGCATCTGGCTAAAGAGAAAGACAAAACAATTGCATGAGTGAGGCAGAGAAAACAGGGCAGAGGTCTGATGATTCTGAAAGGAAATATATCATTTGTCTAAATTATTACTGTGCCAGACACAATGCTAATATATTATATTTTGTGATACTTGTAGGTTTAGTTGTTCTTTCATTTATTCACGAGCTAACTCAGTGCTCAGTGCACTAAGAAGGATCCAGAAGAAATCCAAGGTACGATAGAGTTCCTGATAAACATCAGAAAAATACCTTACAGATAGAAACCAAGACAAAATTAAAGGTCTTCAAATTTCTTCTCAAATCCATATAAGAAGGGAGGAGTAGAGGGGGCAGAAGGATCCTGTGTGACCACATCTCCCTTAATCTATCTTTATCAAATGGCCATTTGGCTAGGGGTGACCTTTCCATTCTGGCTGTGGCTGAAGAAGAGAGGGAGACTGTGGGTGTTTGTGTGTGTGTATTTGTGTGTGTAGTGAGGGGATGAAGTTATGATTTCTGAAACAGGTGAATACTTTAAGTTGGCATGAACTAAATTATGTATGCATATATATTATGCTAATAATATCAATGATAAGTGACCTGGGACACAACCTTGACCTGATTATGGCTCTAAGTAATAACTCTATGGAGATATATTTTCTCCTAGACCCCTCCATAATTTGATTCCGGGAGAATAACCCGGCACACAGGAATTTAAATGTCAGTGAAAGAATAATGCAGAGATTTCAAGAGGCAATACACATTTATGCACATTGCTTAAATTCTGGAATCCAATAAGGAGGAAGAGAAGAGACGGCCACGTGTCTGGCTTGCCTAGGGCTTTAAGTGTCAGTGGACACCAGCTAATGACACCCATTCCTATGTAAATACCCACTCAAAAGGTAACTAGAGTTTGTGAGAAGTGAACACTTTATTTATGCAGTCTATATTCTCTTGGACTCCTGCCCAAGCCTGGGTTTGCTTTGACCCATTGTTTCCTGGGACCCTGTTGATCTTCTGAAGCACCTCTCTCCTTATCCATTACCTCAACAATTAGTTGTAATGATAAAAAGATTTTAAAATACATCTCAACAAAGGAACTGTGGATGAGAATCTCAGCATTTTGGGGTGAAGTCACAATTTCAGGGACTATTCAGGCTGAGTAGAGGATGGAAAAAAGCAGAAGAAATGTGTAGGCTCACATATGCAATTCTAGCATATTCTAGCATATTTGAAGATGTTCACCCTACATGCCCTCTACTGCAGCTAGTGGACTGCTTATATCTGAGTCTATATAGTCCTGGGCCAGGTCTATGTAGAGATGGCAAAGGCAGCTTTCTACACAACGCAATTTCAAAGGCCTAACAGGCCCTTCTCCCAGTCTGTCACAGTGCCTGGAATGCCAACCACTGTGATCTTTCATCTGAGACACCGTCTCCTAATTAGGAGACCTTTGCTGATAAGAAAAGGGAGTGGCATGTTTATCCATTACAACTCTTTTTTTCTTTTGGACATACCAGGTATTGAACCTGGGACCTCATACATGCAAAGCAGGCACTCAACCACTAAGCTACACATGCTCTGCAATTCCAGCTCTATCTTAAAGATATTCTGGTTGCAGGTAACAAAAACATACTTCTAACTTGCATAAGCTAATTTATTGGAAAGTAATTGAAATATCTCTCAACCCAAGGAGAAAGTAAGTGAACAAATCAATATGCAAAACGTGGGGTAGCATATAGAGAAAAGCTATTAGAAACAGAAAACATTTTTTAGTCCCTTTGTCTATCTGTCTCTCTCTCTCTCTCTCTTTCTCCCTCTCTATCAGGCTGCATAGTCTCTGGTCTGTGCTTCTTTGAGATGGTTCCATGTGCTCTCTAGGCTTATCAGCGTACCATGCTTCTTAGAGTATGTGGCTGAATAAGAGAGGTAAACTGTGTGTGTGTGTATGTGTGTGTGTGTGTGTGTGTGTAGTGAGGGGAGGAACCCTCTGCTTCCAAGTTCAAATCACCTCTCTCCAAATGAACAGGACAGAAAGAACTAGACCAAGCTCTTGCCTAACCACATTTCTGAAAGTTGGGTTAACATTGGTCAGGTATTCACGCTGGGCCTGACCAATATCATAAGAAATGCAGGGGCAGAGTCTCAATATGTATGTATTAGCCCAGATTTGTGGGATATGAAAGGGTTTTCTGAGAGATGAGGTCTTTGTGAACTGAGTAGATGCTTCAAAAGGTATCTACAGTGGGTCCATTAAAGTCCATTAAGAAGGGTGAGGATATTAACGTAAAGAAATGTGGTCTGGAATAAAGGAGGTAGATTTGCATTGTTTGAAGGAGTAGGAGAGGTTGGGGAGCCCAGGCTTGTGCTGTCTTCAAAGCAGGCTTCCAGTGGCAGCTGCAGTAAGTGAGGATGAGGCATACTATGGGGAAACAGAAAGCTCTGAAGACTAATGCTGTCTGGGTAAGGCGTTCTGGTCTCTAAAGACATACTCTCTAACTGGAGACACACTCTCCAACCAGGCTGGGTAACTTTCATCCTTGGGCTAGTTGAGTCACTAGAAAAAATCAGCAGTGAAATGCCTTGCTCAGCTTATTGGATAACTTCTAGGGAATATTTGAAAAGGCCTGGCTAAACCAGCATTTTTGAAAGTGAGCTCTGAAGAATGATAAGAGTGTTCATGCCATGAAATATTAAAAGGTGTCCTGAAAAAAATTTTCAGTGGCCAAATATTTTTGAGAATCACAGGACTGGGCAAAACTTAACAGGAGACTTCATTGTAGTAAGATTTCTCAGAGGTTTTAAGAAGCTTTTGCTCATGTCACAACACTCTGCAGCATTCTTTGAATATTGTATAGTGTTTTCACAGTGTTTCTGGGAACTGTTTTTCCACAGATCACATTTTAAGTTATGTTGTGCTAAACAAAAATTAGGATGAATCTTCTACATTTAAAAATGTGAAGACCATTAACATTAACTTATTTTCACTTTGATACAATGTGTATTGCATGGAACATACCATGACATCAAGATAAGGGGACAGGTTTTGTGAACAATTTCAGAAATATTTTCAATCTCTTACAGAACAGCTATAAATGTATTGGACTGAAAACCACAAGGCAGTTTCTAGTCCTGTCTCTACCTTACATTCTGTGTTAGTTTGCCAGGCTGCTATGACAAATACCACTTAAGGAACTGACTTAAGCAACAGGGATTTATTGGCTCTTGGTTTCAGAGGTGAGAAGGCTTGCTTCCTCCCAGGGTTGGCAGGGCTCTGGTGCTGATTTGCCACAAGCCTTAGGTTTCCTTGGCTTGCTTCTCTGCTTCTCATGACATGAAAATGTCCTCTCCTTTCTTTGCCGGATGCCCACTCATTTTCTGCTTCTGGCTTCTTACAAGGCCTCCTATAATCCAGATTAAGACCCACCTTCATTCAGTTGGGCTGCACCTTACTAAAAATAACATCTTTAAGAGGACTTGTTGATGATGGGTTCACTCCCACAGGGATGTAGATTAAGGTTAAGAACCCTAGTCTAAACTGGGGTACATAATTCAATCTACCACACAGTCCTCTGGCAAAAACACCAGTTCCAAGAGCCTTAAGACCTTCACTTCTAAAATCTATGGACTGATGTAATCACATACATGACAATGCCCTGTAAATTGTAAACTGCTATATAAGAGGTTATTGTCTTCAACTCTAGCAAGAGTCAGAGTGCAAAATAAATGTTCCTTACTCTCTTACTGGTTCACTAGTCACCAATATCTTAAATTTACTGTCACAGTATTGGCACAAACCATACTCAAGTAAGATTATCATAACTCTACACAGCATTTTAAAGAAAATTTGGATTTATTTTGTCCTTTTTATAGAGAGTTTATAGATTTGACCTAGCACCAAACCCCAAATATTTATATAAACCTTCATAATAACTAGAAAATATTCTTTTATGGTGCCATGTCATAATAATAATGTCATGTCATGCTAATTTGTTTAGCTAACATTTATCAGTTGTATATTATGTGTGAAACCCTGAGCTAGATTCTTTATATGTATTAACTTTAATCCTCATACAAATCCTATGAGACAGATATTATTATACCCATTTTATGATGAAATTGAGGCTAGGAAAGGTTAAGTAACATTCCCATGACCGCATACGTGGTAAGTGACAGAGCTGGCATCCAAATTAAGGTCAATTTGTATTTCAAATTATTTCTAATTTTGCTATTTTCTATATTTATTTAATGAATTACTTTCCATATATATCTTTTGGCATTTAATGAATTACTTCCTTGGGATAAATTCCTGGAGATGGTGTCCTACCTCATGCCTTTTGCTGCATGTTGCTGTTCTGTGTTCAATGCATAATTCATTTTTATGTATGATACATAAAGCTTTTTTTTCAGCCTTGCTTTTATAATTTTTATAATCTGTGAATTAGGGATTTAATTCCCCTTTTCTAAGAAGAGACAACAGGAGGAATATTGACAACTTTTAAATGATAAGACTTCTATGAAAAAATTTGAGTATTATTAAAATTTCACATATTCAGTCAGCAAGAAATTTTGCATACCTAATATGTGCTTGGCACCAACCTACAGCAAATTTCTTTGTGCCTGGGTATCCCTGAATTTTGATGTTCCTTTTCCATTACATTCCAATATTTAACCATCTGTAGCAGTTTGGCATTATTTATGAATTCCACAAAGAGATATTGGATTATGTTTGTAAACTGGTCTTTTCCTCCAGGCTTATTAGAGTGTATTGGATTTAGAGGTTTTACTTTTGCTTAATTAAATTTTGATTAGGGCTTTGATTGGGCCACATTAGTAGGGCATTGAGACACCACCCCTTGGTGGGTGGGGACTCACAGATAAAACACATGGCAAAGGACAGAGTTGGAGTTTTGATGTTGGAGTTTTGATGCTGGAGTTTTTGAGCTGGAGCCCCAGGAAGTAAGCACACAGAAGAGCCTGGTCGTGAGGAAGGAGAGAAGGCCCCAGGAATAGAGATGAGCCATTCACCTAACAGTTCACATCAGGCCTTGTGGAGAAAACAGAGGAGCTGAGCCCAGAAAGAAATGGAGCCCTGGGAAGAGAGGAACCCAAGAAGCCTGAACTCTGGCAAACGTTGGCAACCAACTTGCTCCAAAACAGGGCAACAGACTTTGGTGAGGGAAGTAACTTATGCTTTATGGCCTAGTAACTGTAAGCTTCTACCCCAAATAAATACCCTTTATAAAAAAAAGTTGATTTCTAGTATTTTGCATCAGCACCTCTTTGACTGACTAATACACCATCTTACTTTGTGAAATTTTTTTTATAGCCAGTGTATATTTCTCTCACTCTGATTAAAGACTGTTTTTTGGGGGGTGGACTTGGAGAACATTAGATGGCCTTTTCTACAATATAACTAACATCTAATTAGAGGAGTCTTTCTCAAACAATTTTATGGGGAAAAAAAAAATACGTTCATGAAAAACTCAGTGAAGCAAGGTTTCAACTGCCAAAATTTTGGAACTCCAAAAAATGTCCTCCCTCTTATAAAGGCAGTGGACAATTGCATATTAAGGCCCTAAGAAGGCCTTTAATAAATAAATCCAGCTAACTTTGTTTAACCCAGAATTTCTCAAGCACATTTGATGATGGAACCCATTTTCAAGAATATCTGATTAAGTTGTGGTGGAAGACTAGCATACTTTGGGAACCACTTGAGATGACATTGACTTAGACAAGTCACTAATACTTTTCCAGATTTAAGTCCTCTTGGCTCTTTTAGCTCAGGCCAGATTACCTTTACAAGCCAACCACAGAGTAGTTTACAAGGAGGCAGTGGATACTGGTGACTGCTGCTCCCTTCTCACCTGAAAAGGAAGCACTAAGCAGGTCACCCCAGAGGCTACTGAAAAAATGACTAATAGCCCTCTGGTTATAGTTCACCCCTTCTTAACTATTTCCTGGCATACTTACATTCTGTAGGTGCTCTAAGTTCTTTCTCCAATCTCTCTATTTTTATCCTTAGGACTAAGATTGTCTATGGTTCTCAAGATATTGGCAAATCCTCAAGCCATCCTAACTTGTGTGCCATGTACCAAATCATAGAATATTATGCTTCTTATATATCAGGTTTGCACATACAAACATGGTGGCATATTCAAAGACTCTTTACCCCTATTCAATATGTGGGCAACCATGAATACTAAATCATTTGGAAGCTCAAATGCCTGCAAATGAAAAGGATGGTGATAAATAGATTAGGATGAACCAAGGATAAACCAATATCAGACACGGATTGCAGATAAAGGTGGAGCAGGCCCTGTTAATTAGAAGCTTTGGCCAAGCAGTTGGTTTAGAAATGAGTGGGCAGTTTCAAAGCTCTCCAGAACCCTTACAACAGCTGCAGATATAGCCCATTTATTTAAAAAGACCATTTTTATTCTTTATAACTCAGTTCTACTCACTGTGTAGCAGGAAGTTGTGATATATCTGGGAACATTTATTTAATTGCCCATAGAACTCAAATTTCTCTGGAATCACTAACCCTGTGGGGTAAACCAGGGCACATTAATAAAAATAACTCAAATTACACTGATGCATTGTTCTATCAGACAAAGCAGGACCTATATCTATTTGTGACATGCCCAACTAAATATATGTGAACAAATGTGCTTGAGCATGCACACACACACACACACACTCACAAATTGTTTTGGAATGGTGGCAGTTTTTAGTACGTTTCACTTGTATTCCACTGAGCTCCTGCTGTTACTATAGGATTTGCTATTTCTGTCACTGGTCCATTATACTGCACAGTCTCCTACTGCTTAGTTACAGGGTACTGCCTCTGTTATACTAACATTGTCATCCTGCCAACATTGTATATATAGGACATGAGGGGGAAATTCCTCCCTTCACTCTGGGAACACTATGTTAAAGTACTTACTGCTTATCAATATTTTAGAGAGTTTTTAGTGAAATAGCTCTTTCAGTTATGATCCTGTGCTTTCATTCACTACTTGCTGCTGACCACTACAGATTTTATAGGTTGTATATAAATACAATATATTTATTGTATTATATGGTAAATGACTTATATTTCTCTTGGAATAGTTTCTATTCCAGCAGGCTCCTCAGTGTTGCAGAGAATCTTCTGTCAGCCCAACAGAACTCCAGGCACACGTGTTAATGTCTAAACTGCAGGTGACACTGATTGGGTTCTCTTTCAGGTATTAAAGCCCTTATTCAAACAGACTTCTGATGGAGCATCTGCTCCCTACTTCTCCAGATTTCCGAGTCATGTACCCAGTCATGGACAAATCCTAGGCTGAAACTCAGATCACAAGTCAAAATATATGTGATAAAAATGGTGGTACTCCCTCTCCACAATAGAATTATTCACCGCCATCCAGGTCAGGACTTTGCCCATGAGGATTTCCTTCTTGCCCAAGCTGATGATTACAATTTCCATTTAAAGTTGAATTCATTGTCTCCAGGCAAATCTCATGGCTTTGATCTGAACCCTGCTTTGTTCATCTGGTATCCCTGGTTTCAGTTTTTGCTTACCTTGTATCTGAATTCTCCCCTTCACTCCACTAGGTTGAATGAAAAACTTAATAGAATGGTCTGCCAAAATTTGTTCTGAATTGCTCACCTTGGCTCCACACAGTGCCCAGTAGGCCAAGTTTCCTGCTTACCTTATAGGGAAAACTTAGATGGCTATATTAATGGCTATATTTTCAGTCTCCCTCTTCCTCAACAACTCTGAGCATTTTCTATTATTGATCAACTACTTAGTCCCTAAACTCTGTCTCCCTGGCAACAGAGACTCTGTATTTTCTTATTCTACTCTAAATGATGTGACAACTTCTTTGGCTTCTTTTTCTCAATTGCTTCACACATGTGCTTGATCCTGGGAGACTGTTGCTAACATTCTCTTCTCCATATATCTTCCTGGACAATCTCTTTCATCCATAGTAATTCAGCACTCACTTCCCTGCAGAAGACTCTAAGATGCACATCTTCAACATTAACTTTTAACTTATGTTCCAGGACCCCAAATCTTACTACCCATTGATTGTCTATAGATTGATGCCTAATCCCCCAAACCCAGCATGTGAAAAGAAACTGTTCTCTCTCCTTTACAAACTGCCCCCTCCTTAAGTGTTCCTTAAGTCTGCTAACCCTCAAATACCCAGGCGTCAATCCTCAGTCATGTTTGAGTCCTCCTCTTTAGCTCATCTGCCACCCACTGCCTGTTTCTAAGACGTGTTTACCTCTATTTCCTTTATTTTCCATAGCTGCTGATACAACCATAGTTCAGGCTCTCTTGCCTTGCTTATTAGGATACACTCCAATCTGATTACCTTCCCTCCTGTCTTTCCCACATACAAGCTTCCTTACTACACATTACTGCTTGATCAATTTTCCTCAAGTGCAGTGGTTTTCCTTTGCTTCTAAGATCCAAACTTTGCTTCTAATGTGCTATAATATGTATTAACTTTTCCAAATGAGTTTACCTACCTATCTTCCCATTTAAAGGCTACAATCCAAATGATTTTTTGCTGTGCCTTGTATATATCCAAGCTTGAGACTTGATGGATTTTCTTATGATGCTCCCTCATACTGGGATGTCCGTCTTCCTCCCAGGTCATGTTCTCATGTCCAAAAATAATTTCTCCTTCAAGGACCTCCTCAAACACTACCCTAAAATGAAGCTTTCTACAATACAACTATCCAGAAAATAATTGTTTCTTCAACTCAATTCACACAGTATTTTGTGGAAAATTCCATTAGGCACCTACTTTTTTTCTTCTATCTTTTATCACAATTACCAGTGTGGTTATATATTTCCCCTTCCAGATGCTAAGGTATTTGAAAAAATATTCCATATACTTGATTTATCTTCACTATACTTAATGAAGTATTAAAATTGTTCTACATGCTAACTAGTACTTTTTAAGTGTTTTAATAGATTTATATATAAATAAAAAGTATCATATTTCTAGAAACCTTACTAATTAATAACCTAACTTGAAAGTTTTTGCTATCATAAAATTTTTGCTGTGGGGACTAGATAAATGTTCCTCTAAGTATTGCTTAATGTAACTTTGCTCAATTATCTGAATGTGTTGGATGTGATAAAAGAATGAGTATTGGGCTATGTTAAATTGCCTTACAAATTAAATTACCTTCATGGAGGCCAAACAATAAGATGAACTGAAGAAATAGGATTTAGCAAAGAGAAAGACAGGTTATTCTAAAGTACATTTATTATAACAAGCGACTAAAAGTATTTGAATACTTTAAGTCTATAACTGCCACTATGAGGAAGTAAAATTAAAATCATACATATTTTTATGGGTTGAATTGTATTCCCCAAAAGACGAATTCAAAGAAAGGATGAGAGAGGTTATGTTAGTGGAAGACAATAAAGCCAATGTGCTTGAAACTGAGTAATCAAGGGGAGAGTAGTAAAGTGGAAAGAAGCTAGATCATGTAGAGATTTCTTTTAGGACTAAGATAAGCAGTTTGAATTTTATTCTATCTGTGATGGAAAGCCAAGCCATTGATAAGTTTTGAGATGGGAAAGTGAACTGTTTTATGGGTAAGGACCACATATTTACCACTGGGGGCTCCCAAACCTGAGGAAAATCAGTTATTTACCCATATCATGAGCCCCACTGATTAGCCCAGTATCTAGTTTCTTTGCTCTTGATTGGGATTATATCAGTGGAGTGTTCTTATGTTGGCTGTTTCATGGTAATCTCAAACTCTGATGATTAATTAGTTGTCTTTTATTAATATGTGAATTAATAGTGAATAAATACAATTTGATAGATAAGGCCGGTGAGGATAAATAGATAAAGGGGCAGTCTCCAAACTGGGTTGGGGAAGGGAACACCTGCCAAAGGAACTCAAAGATATGAGTACCCAGGGAATCATGTGTGAGGGAAAAGAATCAGACAGGATATTTCCCTATGAATTCCGTTAAAGATTCTAAGCCTGAAATAGGGAGAAAACCAGTTGAGAGATAAGGATATGAGAATGTGACTTCAATGAGAAAAGGCAAAGTCAGGGAAGAATTAGAAGAAAACAGGTACAAGGGAAATTCTCACAGTAGTTCTAGAATGTAGACCTTGAAGAATTAATATATTTATCCCTATTTTAACAATGAAGAAAGAAAGGTTCAGAGAGGTTATGCAATGCATATTACATAGAAGCATGAATAAACACATTATTCCTATACACAACATCTATGAATCTTACAAACATGTTAAACAAAAGAAACTAGAAACAGAATAATATATGAAATATGACTCAACTTATATAAAGTTCAATTTCCAAAAATCTAATCTTTAATGGCAAAAGTCAGGATGAAGGTAGTAACTACAAAGAAGCTACCCCAGGATTTCTGGGATGTTGGTGAAAATCTATCCCTTGATTGAGTGTTATTTACATTTGTGTGTTCAACCTATGTACACAAATGATGTGTGCAATTTTCAGTATTTGACAAATGAAAATTCAATAAAAATTTCAAGAAAATGAAGTCTAAGAGTTAGTAACTCATCCAATGTAAGTTAGTAAGCATCATATTCCCAAATGGCAGCCATGTCTATCTGATTCTGGTGCCCAAAATCTTACCCACTGCACTGTATGCCTTTCTCTTTCATACAGATCCATTCTAGTTCTAGCACTATCTCCAATGCCTTGCCTTTCACTCTCTCCCAAATCTACTGAGTCTGATGAATGCTCCCAAATCTTTCCTGATGCCCTCTGATTGTCTTATGGCCCTAGTTTTTTTTTTTTTTTCCTCCCTTCAGATTTCTTTCTCTTTTAGCATTATACTGTTTTCTCTTCCTTCCTTGCAACTTTTCTCTTTTTTCTAAGATCATTTCCTTTCTTTCCTTTTTTCACATTATATTGAATTTTTCACTATACTACTAAAGCAAATATATTCATTGTAACCTGAAGGCAACTGAGAGGTTTAACAATAACACAAAAAAAGCTTAGCAATTTCTCCCTCCCTCTGAGTAAACCCTAACATTTCCCAAAGCAATTAACATTAGCAGTGTGATATGCAGACTTTAAGATTACTTTTTATGTTCTGATAAAAAGAAATAAAAAAGAAATAAGCATAGAGATACACACATATTTTTCTAGTTATTTTTCTTTTTTGTATTCCAGAATTGGAATCATATTAAAATATGACTATGCTTGTTTTTCTTTACCCATATCATATCATGTAAATTGTTTCTACTGTACATTGATCAATAAATATGGATTGTGAAAGATATGCTGATTGTTTTACCCCCCACCCCACTACAACAGACAATGTTGCAAAATTATTCATATATATCCTTGTGAAGGATTGACTCCCAGAGTGGGCTAGTTGAATTGAACCATTTCTGTATATTAATTATATTAGATATTGTTAGATAATTTACCAAAGACATAGCAATTATCTTTCCTTTCAGTATTGTTAGGTCTCCCTCATTTACCACACCCTCATCAGAATTTAACAACATTTTAAAACATTTTCCAATGTGATGGATGAGAAATGGTATTTCACATTTATAATTTTAATTTCCCTGATTATTTGAGTGATTGGGTATTTTAATAAAAGATTGGGCAATTTCAGTATCATTTTCTGTGGATTGACTATCCATTGTTCTATCAGATTATTTGCATAATTTTTTCCTGATTATCTAGTTTGCTATTCTGTTTAATACTGTAGGCTTTCATTAGTTGTATGTTGATCCTAAATTGTCCATTTATGTTTAAAAATGAGATAAAAAGTCTGACTGGAAGACTTTGTTTCCTTAGTTCTCCCTCGCTTGTTTGATTTCCATAGATGTGTAATCTCCAATAGTCTGAAAGGACAAAGTGTGTGCTCTAAGCCATTTGAGATGTAGGATATTCAAGTCACTTCCACTCTCAGCTCCATGGTGCCAACCACCTCAGACTGTGTTCAACCGAGGAACTCTCCACTCTTCATCATGACTCCTCCATCCACTTTCTTTCTCCCAGGACTGTTTTGAAATTTTTCATCTGCTGATTTCCCATCTATTCTCTTCTTTGTATAGATTTTATAAACTATTGATTTTTTTTTAAACTAAATACTTATTGTTACTGGGAGAATTTGGCATAAACAACTTAAGACTACCATAGTGGACCAGAAACCTTGCTACTTTCCTCTTTAATCTACTTTTGTTTTGGTTTCTTAGAATGCATGCTTAACTCATTTTATTTCTTTTTATAAAATATAAAGTTTTACTCTGATTATAGCATTAGCTTTCATATAAAATGTCAACATTTTTGTTAATGCTATATAACTTGGAATTTCAATTTTCTTTGACTTTTTTTATCAAGCATTTTATTAGGTTGACCTATATGGAATTATTATTTTTGTTGGTCAAAAATATCAGAAATTTCTTGTGGTTCAACTTAGATTGGGTGTTTCCAAGCTGTTCAACTTTTCAAGTATTTTTGTTTGTTAATTTCTGATTTATTGGATTTGATTAGATAATGTAGCTTACAAAATGTATTCTTTTTAGGTATGTAAGGTTTTAAACATTTCCAAGTATATCAATTTTTAATAAATGATGATGAAAGAAGGTATATTCTTTCTTTGGAGGGAATACAGTATAGAATATGTGTGTATGCATATGTGTGGTATGAAATATAGTTATTCAAATAACCAATACAGTAGCCTTAAAACTGAGAGATACACTACAGATTTTGACCAGCAGATAATTTTCATTTTAGCCAGTTGAGTGTTTTAAAAACAAAATGTGATGTGTTTATGCAGGACATGGATGCTCCATTTCAGCCACAGTCTATACCGCTCTCTATTGTTTTATACCTTTACTAATTCACAATTACATTATCTGTCATGATCCTGTAGGCATTTTTTTCCCCGTCCCCCAGTCTATATCTTTACTCTTTTGACTTCCAGTTTTATATTTTGTTTTCTTAGGTTTTCAATTATAATTTCAGACCACTAAATTGATAATTGTCATTTTCTATTCCTGTACTAAATTTTATGATTCAAATATCATGTTTCTTTGGTTCCAGAAAGCCATTCTTGTGCTCTAATTGCATCTTCTTGAGACACTACATTTCTTTATAGTTTAAGCATTTTTGTCTTTTCATTTGTTTTGTCTCAATAGGAACAACCTTGTTCAACTTAGTTTTCTTTCCTGTCTTTTAAAAAGGGATCATTGTTTCTCTCTGTCTTCTCATGAGTTAAGGTTACCCTACATCTATACATATCAGGATTTGGGGATCTCAAAATAGCTGGATCTGGGAGACATCACTGTCCTTTCCCTGTGAGGCAATATAAAATCAGCTGATAAACGAGGTCCGCTTCCCCTTAATTTTTTTTAGGGTTCACCAAGTGTCCTAACATATTCCAACTACCTGGACTATATGTGTGGCACATCAGGGAAGAACCTTTCCTGGGCACTGGCACCAAAAGGATTGTTCACCCTCCTCTAGGAATTGACTCAATAAATATAAATGAACAGCTCTATCCTCACAAAACTGTTAAAGACAGGTAGAATTATGTCTTGGTCTTCATCCACACTCTGCTGTCCCCACAAACACTTGCACTTCTTAATTGCTCAAGGTCTTGGTAGCAAAATGATAATCCAAGACTCATATAATAGGGTTATTTTATTTGTTGAGATGCCCAGCAAGGGGCTGGCAAGGAAAAGAGGTCAAGATTGTGGATTCAGACCATCACCCTCCTAAAAAGTTGGCCATTCTTTTACAATCATGTTCACTGAAATTTTTTGTAGTCCCATGAACTTTGATATTCTCTAGGATCCTAGGTCTCACTCTAAGCTTCTCATCTTCTACATTATTTCTGGGATATGACATTACTTTCTGTAGCAGGTTAGCATTATTTATGAATTCCAAAAATAGATATTGGATTATGTTTGTGAACTGGTCTTTTCCTCGGGGCATATTAGATTATATTGGACTCAGAGGTTTCGCTTTTATTTATTAAATAATGATTAAGGCTTTTATTGGGGTGGGGACTCACAGAGAAACTGCACTGCAGAGAAGAGGGGTTGGAGTTTTTGAGCTGGAACCCCAGGAAGTAAGCACACAGAAGAGCTTGGTCATGAGAAAGGAGAGAAGGTCCCAGGAAAAAAGACAAGCCATTCTCCTAACAGTTCACAGCTGGCCTCGTAGAGAGAACAAAGCAGCTGAGCCTGGAGAGCATCAAGCCCTGGGAAGAGAGACAAAGCCTAGAGAGCCTGACCATGGAGACTTAAGAGGAAGAGGAAGGCTGAACGTGGCAGCCATCTTGCTCCACCACATGGCAACAGAATTTGGTGAGGGAAGTAACTTATGCTTTATGGCCTGGTAACTGTAAGATTCTATCCCAAATAAATACCCTTTATAAAAGCCAACAGATTTCTGGTATTTCACATCAGCATCCCTTTGCTTGACTAATAAAAAACTTGATACTGAGGAGTGGGGAAGTACTTTTGCAATTACCAAAATGCTGGAATGGTTTTATAAATGGATAAGGAGTATTTTTTGGAAGAATTGTGAGAAACTTGATAGAAAAGGCCAAGATTGCTTTGCAGAGACTGTTGGTAGGGATATGGAGGCTAAAGAGACTCTATATGATGCCTTAGAAGTAAATGATGAAACTATTATTGGAAACTTAAGGAAAGGTGAGCCATGTTTTAAAATCATAGAGAACTTAACAAGATTAACTCCTGGTGAAGACAAAATTTGAAAATGGCAAGGCTAGATATTTAGCTGAAGAACTTTTCAAAGTAAACTTGGAAAATGTGGCTTGGCTTCTCCTTACAGCTTATAGCAAAATGCTAGACAAGTGAGATAAGCTGAGGACTGAATTGCTGGGCATAAAGAAACCAGAAACTGATTCTATAAATTCCAGGCCTCTGGAAATCAAGCTTCCAGATGATAGTGCCCCATTTGAGGACTTAACTAAACTTGGAACTTGTAAATCAGAATTAAAGATGTAGTTATCTAGGAAAGATCTGTGGAAAGTCTTACTGTCTGATGGCTTGGACCCTTGCTTCCTGCATGCTAAACTAATAAACTTTTTGAGAGAGCTGTATGAACAAAACCACTGTCAGCTTGGACAAAAAGGGAAATTGATGGGAGAGATGGAAGAGGAAACAGCTTTAAGAAGAAAACCATGGAAGCTGAGATCTGGAATTAAGACATCACCTTGGGCCAAGAGAGGAACCCCACCCATGTGTACAGACAGGGTGAGTTTGCCCTGGCAGTTGAAGAGGGTGGATGCTCCCACCAGATATTCAGGGAGAGTTTTGCCACCCCAGGGTACAGAGAGGGTGGAGCACATTCCTCAAGGATTGGGGCAGTTGAGGTCACCACCACATAGGTCTGAGAGGGGTGTGCCTGTTTCCCATGGATTAGGGAAGGCCAGGTGGTCAACTCATTGCTCTAAGAAGGTTGAGTCTATATGACAAAGGTTAAGGGAAATGTTGTCTTCACATCACTGTACTAGGGAGGTTAGGACTCTAACCCAAAGATTGGGTAAAGTGTGGCAATCACCCCAACACTCTTGAGGGTGAGGTCTGGAGCTTGGTCACCACCCAGATGCTTGATGAAGGTGGAACCAAGAAAATGACCATTGGGCAAGCCTGTGGAAAGGGTGTGTTCCCATAAGGCCCCAGGAAGAAGAAACCATCATCTTCAGAATGACTTTCAGATTTTGACATCTGGTGAAGTTTGTCCTGCAGGTTTACTGAACTGTAGAGGACCCATGACTCGTATTTCCCTCCCAATGTCTCCTTATGATAATGAAAATGTTTATCCTTTGTTTGTCCATTTGTGTGTTGGAAGCAGATAAATGGTTTTATAAGTTTCAGAGGTCTACAGCAGACAGGACTTTGCCCCAAGACAAACTGTATTTTTTTAAACTGATTTTGATATGATTTTGTACTTAAAATTGTTACTGACTTAAAGTTTTTTCAATATTGTAATGTCTTTTTTGGAATTCAGAGGGTGGAGTGTGATAGTTAGGCATTATTTATGAATTCCAAAAATAGATATTGGATTATGTTTGTGAACTGGTCTTTTCCTCTGGGCATATTAGATTATATTGGATTTAGAGATTTCACTTTTGCTTGATTAAATAATTATTAAGACTTTGATTGAGCCACATCAGTGGGATGTTGAGTCCCCGCCCCCTTGGTGGATGGGGGCTCACAGAGAAGCTACACCTCAGAAAAGGGAGGTTGGAGTTTTTGAGCTGAAGTCCTGGGAACTAAGCAGACAGAAACGTTTTGTTGTGAGGAAGTAGAGAAGGCCCCAGGAAAAGAGACAAGCCATTTTCTGACAGTTCACAGCTGGCCTTGTAGAGAGAACAAAGCAGCTGAGCCTGGAGAGAATCAAGCTCCAGGGAAAGAGACAAAGCCTAGAGAGCCTGACCATGGAGATTTAAGAGGAAGAGGAAGGCTGGTTGTTGGCAACCATCTTGCTCCACTACATGGCAACAGACTTTGGTGAGGGAAGTAACGTATGCTTTATGGCCTGGTAACTGTAAGCTTCTACCCTAAATAAATACCCTTTATAAAAGCCAACAGATTTCTGGTACTTTGCATCAGCACCTCTTTGGCTGACTAATACACTTCCCATTCTGTCATCACTTATACTCTAATGAATCCACAACTTGCTATCTCTAGCTATAACCAGCCTTATATTCTCTAGTCCCATAGTTTACAATTGGTCTTTGGACATATTTTCTTGGAGTTTCCATTAATTCAAGCTTGGATTAATTACCCTTTCCTATATACCTATTTTTTTGTCCCATATTCCATAGGGATTTCATCATATAATATCAACATTCTTCTAGCTTTTGACCAAGCTAGAAGCTAAAAATAATTCTAGGTTCCTCTTTTTCTATTTCCTGATATTACATATAGAATACTCTTTCACATTTAGAATACTTTTAAGTAATTCATTTTCCTATTGTTATGACTACTATCCTTTATGGGCTCCCATTATCTTTAATAGGCACTATTTTAAGAGATTCCTAACAGGAATATCAATTGCCATCTTCTCTATTTAATAATCATTCATTAATCTACTTTTTTTTTTTTAATTGTCAAGCTCCCAGAATTAAAAAAAAAAAAAAAATACAGTGGCATTCCCATTGTTTAGCTTGAATCCTTCAATGGCTACATTTCCATAACAGGGTGTATCTGGTCCTATAAAACATCCAGCTCTAATCTACATTTCCAGCTTCATGTGAAGTCTCCTTCTAACTCAGAGACACCTCATGTTCTAAATAAGCAAGATACTTACCTTTCTCCCAACTGTGCAATGTAGTTCCAGACCCTCCTTCCTATATGCATATATCTGCATCTATCTACCCATTACGTTCTTCTACCCATTTCCACTCATTCTCTAACTTCTTTTAGTTGGAGCTCTAATACCACAGCTTATTTGATCCCTTCTCTAACTTTGCTGTCAATTACCCTTTCTTCTGATATCTCAAAACATTTTGAGACTGTTATTGTACACTTATCACATTATATTATATATATCACACTATATTAGAGTTATTTTAATGTGTTTGTCTCTGGCTGAATTATAAGTTCTGGAAAGACTGGATTTCATCATTGTATCACCAACATAGTACATATTAAATAAATGTTTTGTTAAATAATTGATGAGCCATGCTATTCTATTTCTTAGGAAGTATGGTTACAAAGGCTAGGGAAGAAAATTAATTTAGTCAAAATAGAGAACTAATTGACTGACAGAATAAATTATGAAAAAGGAAGCGATCTCCCTCCATCTTTCCTCTCTGCTTTCCACTGTGTGATGATTGAGTTTTTTCAGGTTGCTGTCCCTGGAAGCCTGAATCCTTATCACAAAAATCTCTAGAAGCTTAAATTCATGTCATAAAGACAATGGAGCTCTTTTCTTTGAGTTCTAGTTATAAAATAAAAGTGGAAAATGTTAAATGACCAAATTTTAATAAGTGTATAAGCCAGAGATCAGAGGGTAGAGAACTGTGATTGGCTAATCTAAAATAATTGCATGGAGTGAATATGAGGGAACAGTTCCTCCAAATAAAAGGCTTTTCTGTTATGGCAAAGAATAGAGATCCTCCATTCTCTACATTTCATTAGGTGTAAATATAAAATATCCAGTAAGTGGTCCAAAAATTGAATATTTA